>CM060951.1:140527306-140572306 GCA_030765055.1 Mantis religiosa
TATTATTATTATTATTATTATTATTATTATTATTATTATTATTATTATTATTATTATTATTATTATTATTATTATTATTATTATTATTATTATTATTATTATTATTATTATTATTATTATTATTATTATTATTTACTTATTTACGAGTCATGAACACATGAGGCATTTGTTTCCTAGTTTGTTTCTCTCAGCTTATATTAATGATGAGGGTAACAATACGATTTGTTTACATGAAGGCTCTTCTAAAGTTGGATAGATTATAGTAAGAACTGATACCGAGTCAGATACACAGGTAGTCGAGACGTAGCTTACGTAGTTGCACATTTGTATCTTCGATAGACAACAGAACGCTCATTTTACCATTACTATTCGAACTCAATCTCGAGGCCGCTGTGTGCGCTTATCATCAGCACAATTTCCGTAACAAACAATTCTTCACTTAGCCTCATTGGACCTCGAGAGGTGAGTCATTTTGATGCAGAAAATAGCATGTCGCTAATGTGGATCAAACACAGACAACCACATTACTGTATCAGTACGGCGAGCAGTGGTGAACAGAGAATGGAGACTAAATTTCAAAGCTCTCTAGTCCTAAATGCTGACGACGTGAAAGGGATGCAAAATACCCTTATAAAAGGATCCTGAACAGCTTAGTCAACAAAACGAACGAATGCAGTTTGTGAGGTCTAGTTTCCTTTTTAGTTCCGCGATGTGGACTTTTCATTACTCTGTCGTATTTAAAATTAGCTTAAAGTTTGCTTTATCCAAATGAGGAGCCTTTCTGATAGTGTCCACCCTTTTGGGATCTATGATTTGAATGCTGCGACGTTCTGATGGGGCGCAGTCTTCGTTTGAAGCTCGACGTTAATGACTTACGACAGCTGAAAGACTCTTTAGAGCACGTCCTTTTTGTTCACATTTGTATAGTAAATATACTTCATTTTTTTGTGTTCCAGAGTGAAATATTAACACTTTGGTAAAGAAGCGTACGTCTTCAAACTATATTTTACGGCAATGCATCAGGGAAATTTGGCGTAAATGTAAATATTTTCTATGTTGGTTCTTAACACACAACTTTAAGTTACAACTAGTTAACATATTCTGTATCATTTGGTAAAGTACCGAGTTGAACTTGAAATTTTAAATGCTTTCCCTCTTGTTCCCCTTTAAACTACGTTTCTTAAAAACTCCATTCTTTTATCGACATTGTTGACGTATCAAAATGCTATGTGGACCACAGCTTGACTTACAACCTGAAATCGGACCTTGCTCTTGGAACAATATTATACTTAAGTACCAAAAAATTGGTTTTCATACCTGGTGTTTATAAGGCTCAATAGGAGGTACATAATTTTTCCCTTGAAGTAATTAAAATTAAGAAATTTCTGCGGAATTCTTTAAGTTCGTATAGTAAGTTCAAATTAAAAGTTTGGGGGCTCTGGCATAAAACGTTGGACACAGGGAGCATTTTATATTGCCTTATGAAAGAGTTATAATTTGTGAAGAAAAATACCTTAACAATGGTTTTACAGAGCACTTAAGAATTGCTTTCTGTGTAGTAAAAATGTCAAAACTATCGGAAAGAAACTTGATATTGAATTTTTACACATGCATTATTTTACGGATAACAATAAAATATATGGTGTTCATTATACACTACAAGTAGGTATTCTTGAATTTGCTGCCGTTAACTGAAGTTAAATAGCTATTAAGCAACTTCTAATGCAGATGTTACCATTATTGACAAATATGATGATTTCTCACAACCTAGCTGCTAGAAGAGTTGGAGTTCTCTTATCAGAATCTGCACCTTCTATGTCCAGTCCGGTGCACGGAAATATTCCTATGCTGTTGGTATCTTTTGGTGTGTTACTTTATATAATGTTGGCATAACTGTTTCAGCTTTTGTGTTTTACACCAGTTCTGGCTGTGCCAATCTTTTATTGGTTTATATCGAAATCCAATGACTGATGAACAGGACTGATGACAGGCAATGACTGATGAACAAGACCTGTAGCCGAGGTACGTAGTGCAAGGGGAGGGGTAAGGAGGAATTCAACCTTAGTGGAACAATTGTCAACACCACCTTGACCTTGCTGTGTCCGTCGCTCATTGGTTTGATGTCATTACTCGGGAACTGGGTAGGACAAGGGGTGGCTAATAGGGAATGGGTTTTCGTGGATTAATTACTAGAATATTATCGTCTTTGTGTTTTCCCCTTATCTTTGTCTACGTGACGAAAATGTGCTTTAGTATGCTCGGTACATTTTTTATAGATAGAGCTTAAGTTACAGCTTTAAATTATTGTGTAATGGAATGAGATGATTCGAAATAAATATGGGCAATGTGGAGTTCAAGTTGATACACATGATAAAACAGATAAATCTGTCCCATCCCTCATTCCCTATCCAAGAAAACTGCACGAACCTGAGAAGGTTCATTATTCGTAAAGAATTGGTAATCTGCCCCTGTCCTCAGTAACAGCTGATATAATAATCAAAGTCCGATGAGACGCATTCTGAATTATGTGTTTCAATGTAGCTTAAACTGTCTGGGCGTCTCGTTCACCTCCGCCATGGCGAAACAAAGGGCAGGCGCACACCTTCCTATCGCTGACAGGGTTTAGAACTGGGGGCGTGTTGCCACTCACCTACAAACATAAACAGCTGTTCCACATATCGGAAATTTTCCGTGCACCGGAGTGTACATAATTTCGAAACATATGCTTACTAACAGATTTTTGATCCCCTTAAAATGAATTCTGTATAATGGAACGAAATTCTTGTATTCAAAGCTGATAACATTACCTACTGCATGCTTTTGACTATTTTACTGAACGTGCGCGCATGAATTACGTATTTTAAGTCCTATAAACATTCATATGTTTTTATTGCACAAGTAAAATATAATCGTATTTGATGATCACATTTCACCATTTGAATATTATGTGAAATTTTATTTAATATTTTTTTTTTTCAGTTTTATTTATTGACTTATTGAATTTATCCAGAACCTAAGTATAAGCTGCGAAATAAGGTCAACGAACAGGTGAGGATAATCGACCGTCAGTTTGGCATCAAGCTTAATGTTAGCATCATGATCAGCAGCTTTTTGTTTTTTGTTTTTATGTTTACGTCCTCCAACGTTGTCATATCGGACGATGAATGGAATGGTTAAAATGATGCTCAAATGAGCCCAGGCTCCATAAAGCTTAGAGTTACCCCAAATTCGTCTTTCAGGATAGGGGAAAACCCCTGAAAAATCTTATCCAGGTAACTCACCCTGACCGAGATTCGAACTCGGGACCTCTTGAACGTGAGGCAGATAAGCTATCATCTACGCTACCGAGGTGGGCATTCAGCAGTTGTAGTAACTAATTGATTTCATTTTCTTTTAACTTGTATTTTTACCATTCATAATTACTGAAAAAATGTAATGGAAAACCTAGGACGTAAGGATACGCGAATTCATCTCATATTTTCAAACTCTTCCTGACTTCCAATGACGTACTTACCACAATAATAACGATGATGGTAATGATAAATAAATTAATTAATCCTCTGCGGCTACGGCACTGTCTGGCCTCGTGTTGCGAAACAAATTGCCGGCCTCACGCTCACATGCCAATTCACGTATCAACCAATAGGGAGAAGTGATGGTGCCAATATCTTCCTGATCAGAACACTAAGTTTTCTTGGCTAGGTTCGCTCTCTACCGCAGCTTCCCACTTTCTTCACGATACTTGAGTGAATACCGGTTCTATACCCTTGCCTTAAATTCCACTCTACCATGGCTGTGATCGAACTGGAAGTATCCATGGAAAAGACCTAAACTTTAAGCTCCAATCTACAGCACAGGACACCTTATTGCAATATAAGATTGTTTTACGCTAAGTAACAGCTAAAATACTTTGAAATACATGTAAAATCTATGTTGAAGGAGCAAGCTTCCACACCACAACCGTTTTTTCCTTTCTTTATGGTTTTGCATTTAGAAAATATTGATGAATAGATTACGTTGTTTTCTGAATGCCATCTATTTTGAACCAACAGTTGTTCCGAAATTTGTATTTTTACACAGTGAAGCGTTATTCTGTTGCGTCTGAAGTAGTTTTATATTAAGAATTTTGCGGAATTGCGCTGGTAAAGGCATAATACGGAAAATGTAGCTATACCAAACACGTGTTTTAGCTTTAGTTACATATCGTGAATGGAATTAGTACCATAAGTAGAAGTTTAAGTGTGAGCATAAGTATCTCGAAGATGATGATGATGATGATGATGATACATATAAGGGCGCTCAACTATGGCGGTCATCAGCGCCCTTTAAAAAACTAGTCATGGCAAAAGCCAGATATAAAACTTTCTACAAACTATACAAGTGTAATAAAACCTATTAAAAATACACGTACATAAAAAACATCAATCAAAACCTACTAAAAATTTCGTTCACTAAATCCTAAACTCTAAACTAGAAAAGAATCTAAAAACCTTCTCCACGGGTCTCCACGCACGGCCTACACGTGGGTGGGCCTGTTGACCGTCTCCCTTAACCACGAAGAGGAGCCCACACGAGGGAGACTTGGCTCGGGACCCCGGGTGCGCCAAACCCGTACCTACCGAAGTAGGCCCCTGGGGGGAAGTATCTCGAAGAGTAAAATGGGAAACAATATTGCATTTGTCAATTGTCCTGCTTTTGATAGCGTTAGTACTTTATTATTACACTTGTAGAGATGATCTGAGTTATTTTATCTTTTCATGACATTTAAAAATGCTTGAAGTTTATTAGCTTTATAGAGAGTTTATGAACAAATAATATTCTAGCAAAAGGGTGAAGTTATTCAATTAGAGCTAATATGCCATGAATCGAGAGCACAGTAGTGATACAAGAGTACATACAGTTATTTAACTACTTATTTGAATTTGAATGAACTTATTCACCACTCAGTTGAATGGTTTTATAGTTGAACAATGCAATTAAACATTTAATGTAAATTTTTTAAAATTTAATTTGCCATATAACCCAAAAATTTGTGGATTAAAGTTATTTTTAATGGGATAGTTCTAAAAATTAATGTAATAATTAAGTTACATGTGTACTGAGAAGAAATATCTTCAGATCCTCACTAACTTCTATTACGGTGTCGAGGAAGAGGCAAAACAAAAATATGATAATATAATAGTAGAAAATTACGAAATAATGAAAAAAGCACTTTAAAGGTGGATTATGGAGTTCTGCAGGACACTACTGGAGACATTAATTGATTTTGAATTATCACTTTTATATGCAGAATAGAACACCTCATTAATTATAGTTAATCTTTTCAGCATAGAAATCATAACCCAAAACGAACATACGAGGGCTGTTCATTAAAGAATGATCGTAATTCTTTTACGGTCATAATTTTTCGTACTAAAATTCAACCTCATCACATTCTGTTAGCTTAATGTCAAACAAACACGATGTAGAAGTTTCATTGTTGGTACTCCTGGTCCCTACCTTTGAGAACCAGGCAAGTTCAGACATGTTCAGTATCGCCTACAGCTGCAATGGAGGTAACACTCGAAGAACAATATGCGGCATTGAAATTCTGCTATCGTCTCAACAAATCTTCAGTTGGGGCATATACAATGTTACAGGAGGCCTATGAAGAGTATATTCTTCGCTACAGCACAGCTCGAAGGTGGACCCGGTGCTCCAGTTTCTGCTCTTACGGAATAAAATATCAATACTGCTACTGCGTTTGTGAGAGAGGATCGATGAATTACCGTAAGATCACTTTCTGAAATACTGAACATTTCATTGGGTGTCACCCACACATTGGTGACAGAAACATTACAGGTGAGACGTGTTTGTGCGCGATGGGTTCCAAGAGTGTTGATTCCCGAACAAAAGGACATTCGCATGCAGGTCTGAATGCAATTAAAGTTGATGTTAGAGGAAGATCCGGGATTTCTTTCAAACGTAATCACTGCTGATGAAACAGGGCTACATCATTTTGATCCTGAGAGCAAATAGCAAAGATCAGTGTGGAAATCTCCGTCATCGCCAACCCCCCCCCCAAAAAAAAACAATAGTGTTGCTTCTGCTGGGAAAGTTATGGCCATCTCATTCTTTGATATTCAAGGAATGGTTTATCAGCATGTTGTACCTGCACACACATCAGTAACTGGAAAACACTACAGGGATATTCTGAAAACATTCCAAGTCCATATCAGGCGCAAAACACCACATTTCCGTGAAGCAGGCTGGATACTTCACTACGATAATGCGCGGCCCCATATTGCCAATGTTGTTACTGAATATCCTGAAAAAATCAAGGCGAAGTGCATCCCTCACCCTCCCTATAATCCGGATTTAGCCCCATGTAACCCTTTTCTACTCCCTAACTTGAAGAAATGCCTTCGGGGGAGGCATTTATCCATCATCAGATGCAGTGGTGAAGGCTGTGGAGGCGATTTGGAAGGATCTCTCAAAAATGGTTTCCAGAATGTCTTTGAGGCTGTCAGAAATGCTGAGACAAGTGCATTGCATTCAGGGGAGACTATTTTGAGAACGACTATCAAAATTATGAGGATGAGTAAAAGTACGCTGTCAAAAAAATATTGTGATCATCCTTTATTGAACAGCCCTCGTGTTAATGTTCCGCTATCGCAGATTAGCGTTTAGAAGTGACGGTCCGTAAGCTTCATAAATTCCATTTGTTTAAAATAAAGATGATATTGGAAATTAGAAACTTGATGTAAACCTTTAATGCAGTGTTGCACTATTGTTGCACATGGTAACAAAGAGGTTTAATTAAGCAGCAGTGCCCGAATCCTATTCATATGAAGAAGAAGAAAAAGAAGCCTTAGATGATGTTTCTCATGGTTCCCCAGACATATTTGCGTGCCGTAAAATGCTAAAGTAATCCGTAATAACATAAGGTTATATTATTATTGCCAACATTGCACTTCTGACGAAGAAAGAGAACACACTGTATGTGCCAGCTGAACGTGTTGAAGTAATTATCTAGGGCTTCCCACATCAGCAGACTACAGACATTATCAGCACTGTTCGATCAACGCTGACTGATTGCCACCTATTGTAGTACGTCCATGAACTATAACAGCCAGATAATTGAACATAAATCAAGCGAATACTATATCAACAACACGTTTTTCATGAAGAGTATGGTTTGTAATATCAATCGACCAGCGGTGGCGTTGCTTTTTTGATATATCAAATATGCTCCTCATATTCAGTAAAACTATTTCTTTGCTTTGTTTATTTTCCCACCTAGATAAATGTTGTTGCATACTTAATGGTCGGAATAGATGCATAATCCAATATTTATATAGGACTGTAAGTGCTCCATTCCAAGAAGATTAAAGTAATGATGTTTGATCTTCCCAACCACATTATCATCGTGAGCTTTCCTTGAAATCTAACAGTTCTGAAAGATACTTTTTTATTGTTAAAGGACAGACCTTTTGTGATGAGGTTTAATATTTTTGCTTTCTCTAACACGTTCAAGATCTTACATTCCACTCAAAAATTCGATATCGGTATTCACGCGTAATACAGGTTTCGTGGTACTCTGCATGAAATACTTTTAGAAAAAACTGTAGGTCGGGTTGTGGGTGTGGGGTGGTTGTGGGTGTGGGTGGATGGTTGGGTGGGTGTGAGGGTAGGCGTGTGTGTGGGGGGTGGGTGTGTGGGTGTGAAGGTGGGGGTGTGTGCGTGCATGTGTGTGTGAGTGCGTGTGTGCGTCTGCGCTGTGTAAACAATATAATTCAAAAGCGAAAAGTCAATTAAATGTCAAGTTTGGTAATGTGACTTTGTGGGTTCAAAGAATTAAAAGTCCAAGTTGCTGAAATTCCAAATGTTCTTTATTTCCGTAGAAATACTCACAGTAGCAGCATTACGTCACATACACAATTACAATCTACCAAGGTCGTTGACCACAACAAAGAGCCTACTCAACTTCCACTGTTTACAACACTGTTGTTACAACTCCTGTTTACGACTGTCTTTACAACTGTTTACTATTACTCGCTGGCGAGTCACAATCTCTTATATATCTCATTGATAATTCGAGACTGTTCTGAAAAATCAAGAAATCGAATGTTCTGTCACTAGACGAAACACGAACTTTCGAGACGTGAAACTTTATCAGTGCGAGCAAGTCTTTTATCTCCGCACTATATTTATTTGTAACCGGCATGCTCTTTATCTCCGTGCGGCCTATCAGTTCCTTTGTGTGCACAAGCCGCACTATCGCGATCGGGTTCGCAACAGTATCTTTCAAGTAAGCGATGCGAAGACTTCCAAGAAAATCATCAACCTCAAATCGCTCTTTACATGGAAACAGAAAAATGAAGTTTCTTAGAAAAGGCAACCACGTTAATTAAATTTGCACATCTTTGGAAATTTTATGACAAATTATATGTAGGAGTTGCTTCGGAAGTCCTCTCCATTATGAATGACTCTCATGACTAAAAGCAGTAAGAGATGTACAAAATCTTACTTCCCCAAAAATTCATATATTTAAAGTATACAATCTATCTTTTACTTTTGCAGAGATAATCATTTTTAAATATTACTTATTTTCGTTTCGTATTTGTAAATACTCTAAAGATGAAGTTGCTGTACAAAGAGAACGGAATTTTATATCCGTTTCACAGCAACCGGCTTTTAAAGGATTTCACTACCTGTATATCCTTAAAGTATATCCTTAATGTATATCCTTATTTACTTTGTATGTAAAACAAAATGTAAAATAAGACAATTTCTAGAAAAATTATCTAAATTATAATGACCTAGATAAGGGTAAAAGTTTTCGAGAACAATCTGTACAGCAGTGAAGCGTAATATGAGTGGACACACACACATCTGATTTTTAAAAAGAAGTTTGACTTCTATATCGCTACTCATCCATACACGCTACTTGTATAAAAGGTTAATTTTCAATTTTTCTCTTCGTTTTAGATTTATGAGGATATATAACATACTCTACGTTCACCGTTGTTTGGTCTTAAACTAAGCCGTATAAATACGTATTCTGCACCGTTAACACCCTAAATGATTGTGTCCTGAAAAGGCGTGCGAAACAAAATAGAATCAAAAGGGTCAACATTACTCCATTAAAATACAGTACTGCTTGTGAAAATTGCAACACCAACAACGAAACGCACGAATATAATGAATTTAATACCACAAGTTAGGTTCATAGCAAGTAGCAAATGATTAACTTTTCAAATCTGTGCATGACCTTTGAGTCCTAATATTCAGTATCTCAAGTGGCCTCCTGCGCTGCAATTAGAGCTGCTGTACGCCGTGGTATTGCATTTAAGATGTTCTGAATACGTTTCTGAGGGATTTCCCTCCACGCAGTTTGTATTCGAGCCCACAAATCCATGACACTAGTTATTGGAGGACCATGAAGCTCCAGGTGCCGACCAACCATATTCCGGACATGTTCGATGGGTGACATGTCAGGAAAACGAGCAGGCCAGAGAAGCAATGGTGCCCGATGTTCTTCGAAGAAGGTGTACATTCCGCGCAATATGTGACCGGGCATTGTCTGTTGAAACATGGCTCTACAACCACCGTTAGGTACCGATTGTTGTTCCAAGTGCCTTCAATTCGTAGGAGGCAAGATCGGTTGTTACTAATAACGCCCCAAACCAGCACACCTGGTGTTTGTGCACTATGCTGCTCAACAATACAGCCCTCCAGGTTGCGCTCACCACGATACCGTCGGACACGTATGCCGCGATCACATGGAAGCGGAACACATTCGAAAAGATTACATTTTGCCTTTCAGCAACCCAGTAACGGTATTCACGTGCCCATTGCAGTCGGAGGAGCTTGTGATTTCTGGACAATGGAAGCCGACGTAATGAAATGTGTGCAACCAGTCGAACCTGCAGCAGACGGTGACGAGCCAATGATGCAGACAAGTTCACACCTGTTGCAGTACTCCAACGTCGAACCAACACTGTGGATGAAGCTCTACAGTCCGTTATGGCCATACGGACAAGATGGACATCCCGTGCCGCTCTTCGCTGTCTATGACCTTCATCTATCCACTGCTTCCACACACGCATCACTGCCATAGCAGCATGCCCTGTACGAGCCAAAATGTCACGGTATGACAAACCCGCTTCCCTTTGACGTCGACGACATATACCGGCACTCACTTGGTTTCCACCTTGACAGCACTACACTGGGCGCAACACTGAACTTGTCGTGGCTCTGCTCGACCTACGTGTACCCCATCTCTGTACAAACCTGACCAATTATTGCTTGCATGCTCTTCCACAGTTCCACCAAATTTGGAGTTATTCGTACAATTCCTTCTTGATGTTTCAGTTTTCACAAACAGCAGTGTATAATAAGAGCTAAGATCATATGTGGTAAAAATTTTGAATTTCTTACGACCTATCTAGCTAGAGGAAGTGTGTATGGAAAACATTTAATATTCAATGTTTAACGAAATGTGCATTCTGAGATCGCCTAAAAAGTTTTTAGAAAAATTGTGTGTGTGTGTGTGTGTGTGTGTGTGTGTGTGTGTGTGTGTGTGTGTGTGTGCGCGCGCGCGTGTATGCATGTATGTGTGCGCGCGTGTGTGTTGCGTGCGTGCTGAACTTGGTTAAACTTTTATACGTTTTTTCCCTTCTATCCATTTTTAGCTATGTAATAAACTTTTTTTCACTCGTGTTGTGGTAAGCAAAATATGATATATAATTTATCTTTACGATTCATTATAAATTATGTACCTTTCAAGGGAAGTAAATCAACTTGCCTCCCACTTACTTCCCTACTTACCTCCTTGCTAAGAATGATGATACATATAAGGGTGCTCAACTACGGCGGTCATCAGCGCCCTTTAAAAAACTAGTCATGGCAAAAGCCAGATA
Organism: Mantis religiosa; assembly: GCA_030765055.1. Classification (NCBI taxonomy): domain Eukaryota; kingdom Metazoa; phylum Arthropoda; class Insecta; order Mantodea; family Mantidae; genus Mantis; species Mantis religiosa. The sequence goes on from CM060951.1 coordinate 140,538,211, forward strand.
TAAAACTTTCTAAAAACTATACAAGTGTAACAAAACCTATTATAAATACACGTACATAAAAAACATCCATCAAAACCTACTAAAAATTTCGTTCACTAAATCCTAAACTCTAAAGTAGACAAGAATCTAAAAACCTTCTCCACGGGTCTCCACGCACGGCCTACACGTGGGTGGGCCTGTTGACCGTCTCCCTCAACCATGAAGAGGAGCCCACACGAGGGAGACTGTTGGCTCGGGACCCCGGGTGCACCAAACTCGTACCTACCGAATACAATATTTCTATGTAGTTCATAAAATACTCTCTTTATTTATTGCTAGCCAAAAAACAATATCCAATAATAGAAACAAAATTAAATATGAATGAAACAAATGTAACTTGGAAAAGAATAACAGATGTTAGAGATAACTTCCTGAATTGCATAAATAGCTAATTGAAAAGGAGTATTGATAGAAACACATAATAATTATTAAATTCGATATTCATTTACATTTTATATCATATAAAATATTTAAAATTTATTGTAATATTGCAATTATTGCACGAGGTTATATTTAACACAACTTTTTGACCAATTTCAGGAATTAGCTGTATTTATTTATTTACTTCAACACTTTCTCGAATTTTAACTACGTTCATATTAGCAACTACTACCTCATTAGTATTAAAACTTCCACCTCCTCCGTAAAGAACCTTTTCGGCCACCTCTTTCTTGTTCTGCAAACTATCACCAACATAGCCTTAGGCAATTGTAGAGGATTTGACTAGAACTTTAAGAGGTATATGATAAGCAGAGTGGAATAAATCCTATATGCATCCTCTGACTCAATAATACCAACTCTCACTTTGTTCGGGCGCAAACGAGTTCTCTGATGATAAATTATACCTACTTCCCTTACAGCATTAATAACAATTTGCAAATGTCTATCTTATTAAAATGAATTAGAAAATGAATAAGCGTTTAGAATTAGTTTGCACAAGAGTGGATTACGCTATGTCAATGTAGCACCAAAACTGCTAACTTTTACAGCATTCTATCAGTTAGCTGAGGAACAAAAATTTATCATTTCACCAGGATAATTTTAAACAGTATATTGAAACGAAATTAAACTTAGATTTATTCCTTTCCTTAAAGAAAATGTGGTACGAAATGGGTAGCTCTTATCTAGCCATTGCCTACCGCCAAAAGAAGTGAGAGATATAAAAAGAGCTACAAAAAGAGTTTAAAAAGGCTCCACTAATGAGAGTCTGCCTTCAAACAGGAAGGAAGAAAATAAAATGAGGGATATCTGTTGCAATAGGATTTTATATCCAATCATGATCTCTGACATTTCCCAGGGCTGACGTCTAATACGGAAATATTACTTAGGTCAGACACGTTAATTGAATTTGACTGATTTGGGAAACTCTACATCTGTATCGATGATCAATTCTAATACCAAAATGATTTAAGATTCTCTCAGAACTTTTTTTTCAATTTTTATGAGTAACACACCTAATTCTTAACTACTTGAATAATTTTGACATCTGTCAGGAAGAATATTTATATAGATTCTTATTTGAGAATTAAGGTTACTATTAAGCGAAATTTATAAATTCTGTATTTATCAACATGGATTTCTGAAATGTATGCAAAAGAACCACACCATATAATTTCATTATGTCTTCAGTAGTTTTAAGTTATTAATTTCTTAATTATATATGATAAATAATATGAAACAGGATTTAAAAGCTAAAGTGTTACCCATGTATAGTAATTGTATACTTTGTCTCTATTGAATATTTATGGAAACACTTTTACTTATGGAAATTAATTGTTCTTAAACATTTAGTCATAAGACAAGGTTGTTAAATAGAACGTCATAGCCAGGAATTGAACCACGGATTTTCCGGTGACTCTGACCGCTGAATCATCATGGCAACATGCCAGTATTGATTGACCTAATAGTTGGCATTTCCTTAGTTTTATTTGAAAAAGAATTATGAGATGTATTTTATTCTGCACCACATTGTTGCGCCATTTGGGAGATGTTTCCTTAGTTGGATTGCTGTTTCTGATGACACTTTTATAAGTTACATGAGGAATTTGTTATGCATCGAAATTTAATAAAATGTACGTTATTATATACTTTTTTAAATGTGAGTTTGTTCACTTTTCTTTAGATCGATGTAAATAATGATTTAATTTTAAAATCTAGAAGATAAAATGAATTTGTTTCCATTCCAATTTCAATTTTCTAGCCGGCGCATGAAAAATCCCATAAAAAGTCGTAGCCGAATTAATGTAATATTTCAATGTTAATTTGCCGAAATAATGATACAGGTTAACTTCCAATGTTAATACTTTACTTTAGAACACTTAATATACACTATTACACAATATGTGTATTTGGTTTTAGACCACTATTCTGCAGGTCCACTCACTCACTACAAAACTTTTTTCTTCTCTGCGTCTCTGTAAGAAGGAAGATTATTGATTCTTCGTCGTCATAGCAAAACCCATAACCTGCTGTATAATTTCGTATCTCTTTCACTGATTGACTTCCACATTCACTATATAAATGTTTTAACATTCTTTAACACGTTTAACCTAATTCTAAAATAGCACAAATAACATCACAAAATCTAGAAACAAAAATTATGCTTGGGACCTAAACAAAAGCAACCGTTCCACACTGAAGTAGTTTCTGAAAAAAAATTAAAAGTAAGAAACAATCGTCTACTAATTCTAGTGTCTTAATCAGATGTTATAATTAATGTCTTTCCAAATATAGCCGACAAATATAAATTCCTCCCATCATTTTTATACATATTTGGGTGTTTATAAAAGAATTTAAGTTAATGAAACAAAACGGACATATAAAATATTTTGAAATAAAAAATTGATTGAAACAGAAAGGCAGAAAAAGTGCTTTGAAATTCCGAATGGCTATCTGTCCTTTGCGCAGGTGTACTTCAGAGCTCCTATAAAATTATTTCTGAGCAACAGTAATAGAGAGCAAATATAGATTATGAAATCAAATACAAGGGGCGTCCATAAAGTAAGTTCTATTTCAATTTATCTCGGCTGCAGCGCTGCGATTGCAGTTCGGCACATGCGCGGTAGACGCTCTGTATCAAGGAGAAGAAACGTACGCCATTGTGAGTTCTCTGTCAGCCACGTACGCTTTGTTGTGCTTGTTTACAATGTCGGTGTTGATTGAAAATCCCGCCGCTTGTGAAATCAGATCTGTGATTTGTTTTCTGAATGATAGGAAGGTGAAGCCAATTGAAATGTATCGGCAAATTTGCGATGTTTATGGACAAAATGCGATGAGTGATACAATGATGAGAAAATGGGTCCGACAGTTCAATGAAGGACGTAGTGAACTGCACGATGAAGAACGAAGTGGACGCCCATCTTTGGTTACAGAAGAACTGGTTCACGCGATTGATGACATGATCCAGGAAAACCGCAAGTTTACAATTAGTGCTCTCGCTATGGAATTTCCCCACACTTCAGGATCACTAGTTCATGAAATTGTTACCGAAAAACTGAAATTTCGTAAACTTTGCTCACGTTGGGTTCCAAAGATTCTTACTGAGCATCTCAAAACAAAACGGATGGGTAGTGCACTTCAGTTTTTGACCCGTTATGATGAAGGCGGCAAAGAATTTCTGACACAGATAGTCACAGGAGACGATACTTGGGTTTCTTACGACACCCCTGAAAGTGTCAATCAATGGAATGGAGGGACACCTCATCCCCAGCAAAGGTTAAGCCGAAACAAATCTTGACACCTCGAAAAATGATGTGCACACTGTTCTGGGCCAGGAAAGGCAACATACTCATTGATTTCTTACTGCGTGGTCAAACAATGAAAGCAGAAGTTTATTGCGAGACACTTAGGAAATTCCGCCGCGCAATACAGAATAAGCGCCGAGGAATGCTGTCGAAAGGTGTTGTGTTTCTTCACGACAACGCACGACCAGACACTGCAAATGTGACGAAAAAAATCCTACAGGGCTTTGGCCTGGACGTGTTTGACCACCGCCCGTACAGCCCTGACCTCGCTCCTAGCGACTTTCATCTGTTTCTGGATCTCAAATCTTTCCTTGGCGGTCAACACTTTAACAGTGACGAAGAGCTGAAAGAAAAAGTTTCCAATTGGTTGAAGACACAGGCAACAAACTTCTATGAAGAAGGTATACAAAAACCTGTTCCTCGCTATGACAAATGCTTGCAAAATTTTAGCAGTTATGTGGAAAAGTAGTTTAAGAGTTGTAGAACTTTGTGCAATAAATAATTTTTCTATATCTGTACATAATTTAATTTTATTACCAACAGAACTTACTTTCTGGACGTACCTCGTATTTAATTTTTAATTTAGTCACAAAAACAGTGGTATTACGCTTGTATGAATATTTCCGTTCACTCTTGTACAAACTGTTCTTACAAACGCTTATTCCGATAGTATATGGTTGCTATATGATTTATAGTTCTCTTAATATTAGTTCTCTCAGCATTGCCGTGTAACGGTTATTTAATGTTTTTTTCAAATATTTAAAAATTTGTTCTGGATTTTTCTAGAGAATGTGATTTATATCAAATAGAATGTAAAACTGGGTAGGCCGCAGAGTGATATAACTTACGTAATAGTAGTCCTATTGCTTATTACAATAATGTAATTACGTAATGTTGTGACGTGGAGCAATGGGATAGAAGTACTTTAGATATTCTAGAAGCCTCGTGTGCAGAGATTCCAGAATATGCACATAGTTTGAAGTCATTCTGTACAAGATCATCTTCGGAGTAAGGCGTGTTTTCTTTGGTGTCGTTCTGCAAGTCTGCAGAAATTGATAGCTCAACAATGCAACAATAATTGTTTTATGAAAGGACAGAATCAACGAAATTTATCATTGCAATATAATATACTAATTGTTTCTAGGAATAAATTCCAAGATTTTTAAAAGAAAGGAATTGTTATTTCCTGCCATAACAGCATAAAAATAATTCTCACTCCAATACCACGGCCAGAGATAAGATTCATTGCTCTAGAGCGCCGAGGCGTACATCTACAAGAATTCTACCAGATCTTCACCAAAGGTGAGAATAATTAATCATTTACCATCAATCGTGCCTTTTGCAGAATTATACCGTTGCAGCCGGGAGAAAACAAAATGAATAATCACTTCCCATTTGAGGAAAGCGCAAGAATTTGAAAATTACAATAATAACAAGGAGTGTCTTCGAAATAGTTAAGTCCACAAAAAAGACATTGTATGGTTTAACGATGTTTAAATTGGTGTGTAAAAATTTGGCAGAACCAGTTATGCAAAGGGCTGCACCCCGAAAATAAAAGGTCCACGCCTCATTTTGATTTAAGATTGTTTAAAACATTGGGATGAAAAGTGTTAGGCATTTTAGAGAAAATCAAAATTTAGGGAAGATGTTCCATGAAGTGCATTCTGGGGGGAGGGGAGACGTGTACTTGAAAATGTTTGTCTCATCGTTGTTATATGTGGAACCTAAACAACAATGTGGTTATCTAAGTGACTATTCGCGCGCGCGTACACACACACACACACACACACACACACACACACACACACACACACACACACACCTTTTTATAAACAGATTTTTGTATAGTTCAACAGCCTCAAAACATTATTTTCCGTAAAAGTTTACGCTCTGATGCGTAAACAAAGCCAAAATGACATCGGAAGCTGCGGATTGTTGTCTACTGGCATGTTAAACCATGCACTATCCTCAGTTGCTGTCAAGAACAACTATCATGTAAATAGTATCCAGTTTTGCATAAGTGGGTTTAAAGAAAATCATATTTATGTTTGGATAGTGAGAAAGTAGCTACTAAATATCTCCAGGCTGAATATTTGTGTTTATATGTTACGTATTGAGCTCCGTGTGATGTTAATATAACTTTCAATTTTATTTTGTTTATCCCTGTTTTATGAAGGCCTTCATCCCTATAATTTACAAGTGGATACCCTAGGGTAGATACCTGTCAAGAAGTTGGCAATCTCTGAATCAGGGAGTATCTAGGATAAGTGGAGAGCCCGAAGCATGGAATGAGAATGAGGAAGAATATGAAATGATGGCGAAGTGAGTTAAAGAAAATGTGTTGGACTGTTGCTGGAATGAATCGCGAGGGAGATCCGAGAGCCAGGAGAAACTCCACCTCCCCCATACGTCCTCTTATCCTCCACATATCCTATATATGGTATTATTGTGCTGCTCGATTGGTTACCATGGATTTATCTTTGGTGATAAAAACCTCTCAGGTAAGACACTGACTACTCCAGGTGGACATAACATCTCTCTATTTGTGATTCTTGCGCATTCCATAGGCTGAAGTGATACGTTTATTAGTGCTTAGCACAGATCTGAGAACTGCGGCAGTTCCCCTCTCACTCTTGTGTATAAGAATAATCAGTGCGTTATCTGAGAGGTTTATATTAACAAAGAAAAAAACATGGTAACGCTTTGAGAAGCAGGATACTACGTGGGTTTGAACTCCGGACTACCCTGGAGAGAGGCGAGCAGTCTAACCACTCGGCTGCCTATGAATTATAAACAAAACTTAAGATTAGTCTTCAAACACAAGGCTGAAGAATGCATATATGTTGCATTCCTTGAAGTGTAAGGCTGTAACATTTACAAAATCGGTTAACAAGTACAAAGTTGGACAATAATATAGATTTGCTCATAATACAGAGTTTCTAATTATAGTGCTATTTGTGATTTTTACCATGATCTGAGGTGTAAGCGCACAAAGTTTTGTTCAAATTAGTCATGTGTAAGGTTGCATAGAAGAGGGTGAAATTACATTAAAATTGTCGATGCACTAAAATTGAATGGATGGGTAAGATAATAGTTTTCAGTAATTGAAATATAACTTTTTTTCGGGTCTGCACTATAATTGTTAATTATATTGTTTGAACCAATAATAGGACACACGTGCAACTTTGGGAGAATAAAATACATAATTGGCAGATTACATCACACTATTGTTGGAAGTGTCCTTCACCAGCATCACCAGCATCTATGGCTTGTTGGTCCATTTTCGTTGATACGACTGTACCCACTGAAGTATATTATGGCATCTTCAAGACATTTGTGGAGCAGCTGGATGCTATGAGAAATGAATTGAGAGGTTATTTCCAGCAAGATGGAGTAACGTGCCGTACATCTAATGACGCCATGGAAAACTTGTAGCCAGTTTCTTTGATACTCGAATGATCTCAAAAGGTCTGTGGCCTTCCCAGATCCCCTGACCTAAACTCACCGGATATTTTCTTGTGAGGATATCTAAAAATAGAGTGTACAAGAATAGGCCATACACAATTGATGTTCTCAGGGAATAAATTCGAACCGAAATAAGTAACATTAGCGATGATACTCTCCGTAAAACTTCAGAGAATATGGAAAGAGGAAATTAGACTGAAAAATTTAATGCCATAGCCGGGGTTTCGACCACGGATCTTAGGAGTTCTCATAATCAAATGAGATAACTACCTTAAGGGCGACTTACAACATTTAAGTACTTTAAGGCCCGGGCTTTATAGTTAACCACTATTAGGTTAATTAATGGAAATTGTTCTTTCACACTGGCCGTGTGTAGGCTTAAGTGCGGAAACGTAGAGTCAGACTGAGAAACTCAATGCCATAGCCGGGATTTGAACCACGGATCTTCTGGTTGCCGTCCAGCCGCTCTAATTATTGAGCTACTATGGTCAACGTGCCGAGATGACATTAAATTCTCTAACTGACTCGTGTTTTTTCCTGTAAACCACTTAGCAGTTGTCATAATCACTTGAGACAACTACCTTAATGGTGACTTACAACGTGTAAGTACTTTAAGGCCCGGGAATATGGTGAGATAAGCGCAAACCTGTATAGATGCTGGTGAAGGACACTTCTAACATTTTCTCTGAGATGTACATTTATGTCCCAATTATATATTATATTCTCCCAAAGTTGCACATATGTCCTATTACTGGTTCAAAAGTTACGTCCTATTGAAATAGTTGAGGTTTATATGGATCGCACTATGTAAGGACAGTTTTAATAGAGATTCGTTACTTTAACATTGCACTTGATTCTGATTAAGCAAGTGGAAGTATTTCCGAGTGGAAGAATCACAGGGAAATATGATGATGATGATGATTATGATGATTATGATGATGATGATGATGATGATGATGATGATGATGATGATGATGATGATGATGATGATGATGATGATGATGATGATGATGATGATGATGATGGCGATGGCAACGTGTTAGATTACACATTGATATTACACATTGGATATTCTTTAATTGGACGGCTCATCTTAGTTGAAGTATATTATTTTTATATTTATTATTTATATTCTGATTAAGTCTTTAACTATATACTTCCCTTTATTTTAAAATTTTTCTAAATGTTTTATTTATTGATTTATATCAATTTTCTGCGTTCATTTGTTTTCTTGGAATTTTTAGCTTTACCTGCATTCGAATATTCACACCTCTCCCTCCCCCACATGATAGGCATTCGTCTTCTGAATGACCCTTTCTTTGACTTTTTAACCCCCACACTCTTGAATTTGCCGTTGCTGTCCCCAATTCCTTCTCTCCCCTCCTCTTTCCCAAAGGTTTTCATTGAAACTAAATATAGGTACTCTTTTGCATTATTTAGCGAAACAAGTTTTGTATAGCAATATCGTCCTATCCTGATCTTACGTCGTTCTAAAATACTTTGTTGTTATTTCTCTTTTAGTCCTAATATTCTTCATGCCAATGTTTTGACATTTCTTAAATATCTTGTCCAACCGATACTTTGTAGACTTGTTTCTTAATAGATGTAAAGTAATATATTGTGTTTCTCATTTTTGACCGCTAAATTCATTAAAATGGGCTATGGTTTCGATATCTGTCGCCCCCTCTCCTCCCCTTTCTTGTCTCTCACCATACATACATACTTTTCTCTCCTTGGAATATATTTGTGTAAATAGTTATACTCAAACTTTCATACTTGCAAAATATAATTATTTAAAATTGACATGTACTAGTTTTTGGCAAACCTTAAATATACAAAATAATGATAAAATACTTTATAAATTCCAGAGAAAGGGAGCTTAAACCGAGATCGTGCAACGGCAATTATTATGTCGATTATTTGTTGATTTGCAAGCAATGTTTATTTTATAGTAGTGGATGATGCTGTTATTCTGTATTGTATTACTTATACTTTAAATTTTGGGGGATGGCAATGTTGTATTTTAGACACCTTCAAGAACTCCGGCTCCTGCAATTCAGTTTCATTCATCTTCATACCTGAAACCATTTTACGCATTTTCCAGGATAGACCGAAATAACGACTAAGATCAGAAAACGTACAAGGCTGTCAACACGGGAATTGTGTTAATTTAAAACATATTTGAAATTTGACGATTCGAATTAATAACAGGTAATAAGGCGATGAGAGCTTAATTTTATAAAAAAATTACTGATACGTAAAACTAATCAAACCGAATTCATTTTAAACATGTACAAGTGCAAAGTTGTATAATTTGACCTAAAACCGAGATAGGAAATAATGGAGTGGCACGACAATATAACCGCCCAGTGAACGTCTTGTGTAAATGCTCTAGGTTCTCTTAATTCGGTTAATCTGATGCTACTACATGTTTAAGGTTGCAACATATACAAACAACGATTTTGGCTGAGAGCCCAACATAGTAATGACGGTTAAAATTGCTGTAGTCTCCGTATAAGACCGATGGCGCTTCGTTTATTGTTACTGCTGTTCTGTGGCTGAGTATGTTTGCCTAAGGGAAGCTCCAGTACTCTCCTCGTTGTGCATTTTTTGTTTATTAAACCCGTAACATGCGTAATACTCCCGGGACTGGAAGAGCAAGAAGAGATAGCTTCCCTGGGATTTAATAAAAGAGCATTTTAATTTGTTAAATGTTGCTACTTCTGATAACATTCTCATTGAAACTTTTATTTAGCCTGGATGTACAAGCTGCATAACATCAAAAACCTATGCACAGTATCATAGTACATGAATCAAAACCACTAAGCGCATAGTAAATTGTGCCAAATTGGATCCCATATTTAGTTAACCGAATTCTTACCTGTTAAGTACCTTCAAAAGTTACTGGATATCAGATCAAAATATGGGAGGAACTGTCATACTTTTTTAAAGTAGTAGTTTTACAGTAAGTAGGCCAGGAATAGACCTGGACAGAAAAATGCGCGCGCGCGCGTGTGTGTGTGTGTGTGAGTGACACAGAGAACAGAACAGCAAAACAAATATACTAAACTTGGTATGATATTTGAGTTCGCTAAGGATCTGACAGAAGTTTTTCAGAAAACAAAGGTTTTAGATGGAAACATTTTGGAAAGTTTTGCTGCTCTCAAGCAATTTCATTTGAAGTACCACATGTTTAAGAGATTCCCGCAAAAAATGAAAAGTGGAATTTTATGGGTGTGGCCACTGGAGTCCACTTCATTATGTATAACTATTTATAATTGGTCAACACAGAAAGAGAGAGAGAGAGAGAGAGAGAGAGAGAGAGAGAGAGAGAGAGAGAGGGGGGGGGACAAAAAGAGTGAGAATTTTACCGCACCTTTTGTTCTGTTTAGTGGAGATAACCATTTTCGTGATTTTGTTTGAACTTTCAAATATTGTTTAACAATTTTTCAAATATTGTTTGTTTGATCTTCTTTCTTACTTTCCTTCCTTCTTTCTTTGTTTCTTTCCTTCCTTCTTTCGTTCTCTCTTTCTTTCTTTCCTTTTTTCTTTCTTTCCTTCTTTCCTTCTTTCTTTCCTTCTTTGCTTCTTTCTTTCCTTCTTTCCTTCTTTCTTTCCTTCTTTCTTTCTTTCCTTCTTTTCATCTTTCTTTCTTTCCATCTTTCTTTTTTCTTTCTTTCGTTCTTTCTTTCCTTTTTTCTTTCTTTCCTTCTTTGTTTGTTTCTATCTTTCTATCCTTCTTTCTTTCTTTCTTTCTTTCTTTCTTTTGGTCAGCATGCTAAGGGAATGAATAAAGATGTCAAAAGTTGTAACTTCACTAAAGGCGATAGTCCCATTGTACATATGAGAAATGTGTTATAAAGTTATTTATGCCTTACGTTTCTCTTAATTACCATGAAGTATACGTAGGCATACGACATTGATTAAATTAGCATATGTCTATGGCGTTGTCTCTGTACTTTGCCAATGTAGTGGTAGCATGTCTGCCTCACCATCAAGAGGTTCCAAGGTCAAATCTCCGTCTGGCTGTTCTCAGGATAAGATTTCCTCAAGGGGTTTCCCTTATCCTGAAAGAAGAATTTCGGGTAACACAAGCTCTATAGATCTCCGGCTCATATGAGCTCATTCTATCAATTTTATTCATCGTTCAGTATGACTTTCTGTTGAAAAAATGTGTTAAAATGTATTTATTCCTGACAATTGAAACTGTATCCTGTATTATCTTGAAATAAATTATGAACTTCTCTTTATTTAAACTGACTTGAAAGACTGGTAAACCGTAAGAGATAGACAAAGTGTCAGTGCGTAAAAGATGAAAAACCCGTTAAATCACATAATTTATCAAACGTTTATGTGATGAGTAGAATTTTTTGGGTTACTCCTTCTTATTGGTTTGCATTTTCAAATTCAGGTACTTTTCTCAAAAGGAAAATATTAATTCCTTTTTTCCTTGTCGTGCAAGCAGATTGGAATTGCAGGCCATCATATTGCAACTACCTCTTAAAGGACCTTTCTACCCCTTAGGTCTATTCTCCTTTCGATAATACTTTGGAGCAATAGTTGATATGAGTGAGTATACACGTGCGAGCGCAATATATGGCGATTCCTTTAGGTGGATTTAAATATTCACACTTTTCTTCTTACACAACATTTTCGGATCATTTTATTGATATTAATCGTATTGGGAAACCTGTATAAACAGTGTTAGGTATTCACGATCACATATGTGATCATTTAAAAGATTCTATAAAGTACATAACGGGTAAATATTTTCACATCTTTAAATGTAATGGTTAGACTCGCGGTTCCAGTACAAAACTGCTATGACCAGCAAGCATAATTCAAGTTGAAAACTTGTTTGAAAATTAAAAACCATGGGTGGCATTTACATAACGTGATGCACAGTACTTAATTAATAGCGTACAAATTATAAAATGTAGTTAAATATGAAGTTATTTCAGAAATGTAACACCTGCATTTACGTTTATATGACTTTAATGAATAATTACTGAAACGTTGTCATTTAACGGTGAAACAATATGAGAACACTGGCATTCGGCGAATGTTTTGGTTGATTACGAATAGAATAAGTTGAAACGGAATGTAGAGTAATTGCAGTAAACGTGCAAGTTGAGTGAAATTGCCTCAATCAGGTGCTGAACTGTTGTTTCGTCATTATTTGAGCTAGCTTAGCGATGCACAGAAAACTGTCATTTTCAACATAGTTTAGCATTTAGAAGAGACGAAACAAATGAGCTGCACGAGTTAGCGCGGTTAGAAATTACAGTACCGTACGACTGTTTGAAAACATTTGTTGTAATTATTTTATGTTTAACATCAAAACAAGTGATGTAGTCCGGGGTTTAGCTTTCTCTCCACAGAAGTAGTTTTATGGATCACATATTTTAACAAAGGCGCCTAGAAAAAGCTATAAAAGTTATCGTTAAAGGGAAATAGTAACGGGAAATAGAGAATTTCTATGCAAATCCATATTTAAACAATGAGCATAAACATAAACATTATTAAACAGGAATGTTTACATTTCTTCCCCCTGGAAAAGGTAGTTTGTGCTATTTACATAGATAAATACATACATTTTGAGAGATAGACACTATCAACTTATCTAATACCAAATGTCATTCTTTGTATAAGATGTTTGTCTTCAGAGAAACAGTGCGAAAATATGTACAAAGTATAAATACAAAAAACTACAAATATAAACAGTAATTAGATATTGCTATTCAGAGCTTGTCACTACTTTTATATGCTGTTACGCCATTTTATCTCTATCTTGCACACTTCTGCCACTGCATCAAAATTGGCCATTGACTTGTGTACATTTTGTACTCGGGTATTAACGGGTGCTCCTCGTGGTCTCTTTCCTTCACTAATGGGTATTTTTCTAAGTACATAACCGTACGTTAAAGCCACTTTGTTTAACACAATTTTAACAACACTATCTTCTTTCATTTCCCTATATCTTTGTAATGCTGTGCTCCTTATATTGTATTTATGGATATTCTAGTTGAATTTCTCCAGAAGATTATTTATAGTGCATTCAGTAAATTAATATGTTTTTTAAACATATAAAATCTGTATTTATGCTCCATAGAAAAATAAGCTCCTTAGTATCTATGCTTTTAAAGGTCATTCTAATTCTGCACCGCAAAACCTTTAACATTACATTGACATTGTTTCCAGTGTTAACTTCTATCAATATCAATGTGTGAAATACACTTTTTTATAGGTAACAAAAATTACAAGTTTTCACATTAACGTATTATACATCTAAATTATTTGTCAAATACTGTATGTATTTGATAATATGAATATATAGTATATTTCATATTATGAATAATTACGTGACCATGAACGAATAGCACGTAACAGATAAATTCCTTCTATATCTCAAGTCCCATTCTTTAACATTTTAGATCATACACGCAGGCCTGATTTCTATATAATTTTTGAAAGGTGATGGTGCAGGTGATGGTATAGAGGCAAGTTATATCTATCAATAGATCTATATAATGTATATAGATAATAAGTACTTTCGATGCCAAAAGTACTTAACGATTGATTCAAACAGCTATGAAGCATTTATCGTTTCGTTCACACCATTCTCTAAAATTTCAATAATATATAACCTTCAGGGTGGAATATTTGCGTTTACTAACCTCTCAAGTGCTCCAGTCAGCGACAGTTGATAGAATACACGATCGCAGAATAAAATTCTTGTGGCACAAAATAAAGTTGTGTTACAGCGGATTGGCGTTGTAGCGTTTCTGGGACGAGAAAGCCGATATTCTAGCAAAGGAACTCGCCCAGTTTCAATTCCATTTATCACTGTGAACTACCATACAAGCTTACAGCTACTATACACGACAGAACGTGGGAAATCTATAAAACGCGTTCAAAATAAAAGCATTAAGTGACATAATCATTTACAGTTAATACGATACTGGTTTAACAGATAATAGGTAGCGAAAAGTAGTGTTTAGTTGTACACCGGACAAGAATGAGCGCAGAGTATCGGCTCTGTAACCAATGTACCATCAAAGAGGCTGAAAGCTTGCTATTCCTCTTCTTGCAAGCCCTGCACTCGTAGAGGCATAATAAAACAAAAAATGATGATAATGTTATTTTTGTAACTACATTTAATACTCAGTTTATCTGTGCTTTAAATAAATATTTCATTTACATTACCATCCTGGGTAACATATCTATCACTTTGCATATTGTACTGTGCTAGTATTAGTAAATTGTAATATATCTTGGATTATGATTAACAAGAAGTAAGGGTCTGATCACAGCTCATAGGGCATTGTTAAAGTATTGCAACTTAAGTGACCTTGGAGAAATGAATGGTGTTAGCAAGGACGGGGTCCATACAGTAGTATTACAGTTTTGGGGGCGCACAACTGCTTTGGTTATTAGCGGACGGGGTCCATAACGATTCTATGCTTACGCCAGCGTAAGCAAGCCTCATCGCTCCGGGGATTAAGTGAACGCCGAGCCCCGCAAGAAAGGGCTCATGGTCATTCATGACAGGGAGAAGCCTTGACACAGCACAAACTACACTGTCCCACTTCGAAGAACCAATCGCCTTCGCCTGGTACTAGAGCTCTCAAATTACGAAGATGAAGCAGGTGTAAGGAAATTATGGGTTGGATATGGTCGAAACCACCTCAGCATTTGCCTACCGGTTTCGGAAAACCACAAATTATCCATGGTCAGTGTCCTGCCAGAAGGGAGTTGAAGCCGAAAACTAGAAAATGCAATTTTTCTTTGACTTTTCTCTAATTACCCATAGCTATTTCTACATTCTCCACTACGTATTTACAGTGTTCAGAGAAAATATTGCATTCCACCCAAAAATATAGTTTTAGTGGAAATACAGTAGAACAGTGTCCGAGTACGAGTCATGCGATGTAATTATATCACTAGCATTATATAAGCAATGAGTGAGCGATAGCTAACGTTCGTTTGAATTCAAATCTTTTATGACATCTTGGTTTACGCGTGAGACAGATACCGTCAGGCAGTGCCCTGTAAACGTATTTGTCTGCTCACTATATACAGGTGGTTTCGAAACGACACCGATTGAATATAGCCGTTTCGTAGTCCGAATTTCGGTGTCGCAGCTTCGAAATTCTCTTAGGTATAATTTTATGCTGCATTAAATATTACATTATTTTGCGATTAGGCAGCGCAGGAACCACTAGTGTGCGAACCTCAAAAGTTGTTATTGGGACGCACCAGCCAATTAAACAAAAGCATTGCTTCTTACTCTCTATCTGTGACCCTAGCCTCGCATTCAGGTAATAGGGCAAAGGGGTGTTACTTGTGAAAAAGTCGATAATGACTCTGACAGTTCCAAGGTTGCTCATTTTGCTATGATCTTAATTATCCAGTGCTTTCAACCAGTTACTATAAAATCAACAGCTTCCTTTTCAGTTACAAATACTTTATTTGCTGTTATTAAACACAGTGAAATAGAATGCTTGTCTATATGCATAAGACAGTTTTGGTTAGCTTTATGCAGGATTATTTGATATTGTTCTCGTTTCGTTTTATCACTTAATGATTCCATCCTCAACCTCACTAACATTAACTTCCCTCTAAAAAGGTTTAAGTTGTATTTGTCCCCCAGCTTATTTGCCGTCATCGACTGTTATAGTGGAATGTTGTTATAACGGAAAGCCAAAGAAATTCTTAATTGTAGCAAGCTACCGTGAAGTATGTCGATAAGTTTACAATCAGCTACATCACGCGACACGGTGTCACCTACCTACGAACTTCGATAGTATGAGGCACGGGGCGTTGTTCCTGTAACTGACTAATCCACACTCATTCTGGAGTGTTTTTATGCGGCTCTTTTGGCGGTAACAGATAACTATATGTGTCACATAGAAGCTGAGGAACTACTTTTATATATTCGTTCGGTGTTGTTTCCAAACGACCTGTATATAAACAATAGAATAAGAGCAACTGAGAAAGCGAGCAAATGCTGCTGGAACAAAAAGTACCCTCCATGTTTGCATGGTTTTCTTCACGGTTCTTTGCAATGCGTGTAGTTCGTAACGTTAGATAATACCATCGTAAACGGAGTGTAAGAGATCTGATGTGCTGCACTCATTTGTCTTTCTCTAATCCTATAAAGCTATTGCCTCATCAACTTCATGTCAATCGAGATAAACGTTTTCTTATTGCTGATTTTCTTGTAGGTGCAAGGTCATTTTGGGAATTCTGCAGACTTCAAGGGATACTGGACTCTTTTAAAGAGCTGGTCGCCTGTAACGTCGTTTACATTCAGTTCTCTTTGCATGGACAAGCATTAAAAAATAAATATCGGTTTCCCATTTTAGTAAAAGTGCAAGTATTCGAAAATTCAGGCAAATAATCGTCATGTGGAATAACTTCGAAACTGTTCACTTAAAATAACAGATATAAGTTATGTGTTCTACCGAAATATCAATTTTTTGTGTAATAAGAATTGGTCTATCTATTACTATTTTTAAGTTATGCAAAAATTATCCAGAATGTAGGCTAATTCTGATTACACTCCCAGAAAATTCAAAGATATTTTTAAGTCGTTTGCTTGGGTTTACAAATTATTAGAATTTTTATTTAAATAGGTATTTAATTTTTTAATACAAAATATTGTAAGTAATGGATAAGGTTAAATTATTTTCTGTGTTTTCATATAAATTTATTAGATAATCATAATTTATGTAGTAAAGTAGTACAAAAATATAAATTTCATTTGTCATAAAAACGTTTTATTTTTAAAACATGTTAGTTATTTTTTAAAAATACACAATTTATAAAACATTTTCCTGGAAAGAGTATTTGGGGTGGAGATTTTCTTGGAAATCTTCTTGTCGCATACATGGAGGATGCTGAACTAAAATACTGAGGTCGGTATTTAACATATATTTTGTTTGAGTTATCTTTTCTAAAATTATTTGTTTTCGATTCAGGGACCATAAATATTGTTTGTGCACTGAAATCTCGGAATCGAATCTTGGGTAGAGTACAATACTTCCCATAAATACTGCAAGTAGATACTGGGGAATATAAAATAGTTATGGGTAATTACGGATAAGTCAAATAAAACTTGCTCAATAAATTGCCATCTAAAGAGTGGGGTTATTCTCTCTTGGGTTGTTTACGTTCTTATCTATTATTGCGTACTGCACAATCCAGTTCAAGCTGCCACACTCGCTGATCGTTCACGCCACTGTCGTCCTTTTAACTGAATTTACCATTGCATTCTGCAACTCTCCTAACGCAAAAAGGGATATCTGCTTACCTGAAAGACGCGGTTGTTGGGTCACCTGGTATGTGTGTGCGGGTGTGTGCATGTGCTTGTGCGTATGTGTGTCCTTGAACACCTTATTGATATTATTGTGTGGTCTCTTTGTAGTAGCAGTTGCGTAGTGAACTATCTTGTTGTTTATGTTTGTTTTATAGAAGCTTTATTAAATAAGAACATCAATTTGGACAAATTTTTCTTTTTTATCACCATGCCAATTTATCTACGTGAATAGATTATGAAAAAATTAGAATAGAGGAAAACCACTTATCCCTAGCACTCAACATGAGAGTAGAGCTAAGCCCAAGTACCCTTGAATGCTGCGCTCCATTCCCACCTATTATTCTCTCGACTTCTTCTGAGGAATAGCTACCTCGATGTAGGCTGTTAACTATTTGCAAAGGTCCTATGTTTTAGTTATAGTGGAACTGAGAAGAAAATATACTTTTTACCTATTGTGTGCGTCATCTGGTCATGTGTTGGCCCTTAAGTTGAAGCGTGTTCTTTTTTTAAGTGAGAGTTTTGAAATAAAACGTTTTGGCAGTCCATTTTATGTTATTCAGACGAGAACTACGTGATATATAAAGTAATATGCTTAGTTTTATAGGCGTATATACTGGTGCCAAATGAAGGTGCCAAAGTCACAGAAGCTGTACAAGCAGAATAACATAGAACTCATTGCCAAAAGTTTGCAAAAAAAAAACTTTCACTTAAAAAGACTCATAACTTAGGAGCCAAACACTATCTTATTTAGTGAGCTGTTGAGCATTAGAAAAGATGCAACCATAAGTTTTGAAACATATCTTAATTTTCATGTTAGTTATTTTTAATTTCTAGGCAACGTAAAGTAGATCTAATAAATAAAATAGAGACAGTACAATAGGAACTTTTTAAAGAGAACGGTAGCAAAGGAGCCCATAAGATAATAAAGAAAATGAGAAAGTGAATAAAGCGAAAAATAGGAAATGTGCAACATTCATCGGAAAAATCGGCTTGCATAAACAGCAGTTCAACCTTCTCATGTGTTCATAATACATTCCGGATGAAAATGAGCAATTATTGGCACTAATATCTAAGGAACAAGATTATTACCTTTTAACAGCAATATTAGGCAAAATGGCGTTAATCGCCAATCTTGAGATTAGCGGAGTAAATTAAACGTAACAAGCAACCTTAAATAGAATAACAGCCACTGGTAGGCTTATAAATATATGATAAAATAAGCTATAAAAAGAACTATATTGGATTTAATGTGATGCATCCAGTAAACAATTAAATAATAAAGTAAATTGTAAAATAATCGTAAAATACAATTAACAACAATAAAAATAAAAAATGAAATAGGTAAAAGAAAACAAAGAAACTACCATAACATCTATAAGACAGTAGTGTTTCCAACTTTAATATATGGTTATGGAGTACGAACTGTAAGGAATCAGGAATGGGATAAAATAATTCATCTTTCGTTGTTTATTCTTCTTATATGGAGGGCTTACTGTTGTGCATCTATCCAGGAATATGATAGCTCTGGTTCAAAGAAAACAGCAAGAATGGATGATCAGCAAGAAGCGTATGAGTGTGACGAAGCAGATGATATGAAATGAGGTTGAAAAGGTTGAAATGAAAGTTAATGTTGGAGCTGTTGGAGAAAGCCTATCCAGATTGGTTTAATTCTCCACAAATCCCATATACCGTCCAATAGATTCGAACCCGGCTAACTTACTGAGAGACGATAGTATACCACTCAGCCACGGTGCCATCTGAATTCAAATAGGTGCGGCAGAAATTTAATACCTCAGAGGTATTAATGTGTGTACCACAAACCATAAAGGTAATTTAAGTAGAGTTAGATGAGGAACATGCATAGAAATAATTTAAGAAAAATAAGAGGAATTCGGTATTGATCTTATAAACGAAAATAGAACTATATAGAGTTAGACGAGGAAGGCATTTGCGAATTATTGACAGTACTCTATATTTCTAACTGGCATACGAATACCCTGAGAGATCGATGAAAAGATGGAAAGAAATATGTGCTGGAACAGCACATATGTACAAATGCTCTAATCCGTTAAGAGATGCTACAGCTAATGAATTATTAAACTTTGTAATCAGTGTGCAACTAAACCTTTATATATACTGATAACATGAATTATATAGAATATTGAATTATATAACATGGAAGCTATTATTTTTACGTTCTGCAATGCGTAGAATTCAGTGCAGAGAACACTTCCCTCATATTTCATACTGTAGATACTCTCTCATAAGTAATGTCGTTCTGACAAGCAATTAACTAATTTTAACAATATAGATAATTAGATTCTATGGGCTTTAGCCATCGTTCAGGGAGTTTTATTGTCCCACGATGGAACCAGTCTCTGGTTTTTGATGTGAAGAATTCGGTGACACCCTCTTGCACAGCTTCAATGTTGTCAGCATTTCTTCAATGTAAAACATGGGCCATGGATCTAAAACTATATCTGATGGTGCGAGACCAGGGCCGTATGCTAGGGTGGAAGCAGTTCGATTCCTCCCAATTCTTGAATTTCTTCCACGGTTGTTCGTGCAGTATGGTCGTTGCAATGGACTCTGTCAGTTAACTTAAAGCTGGGTATCTCCGTCTCAAAATATCATGTCTCAAAATACGATGTGATAGCTGGTTCACTTCTCCGATTAGCTTTACTATTTTAAATAAATGCAAGCAGTAATAAAACAAAAAGGGCATCCAATTAATTTATAGTAGCATATTGTGCTAAAAAACAACGTAAGCTTTTTGTGGTTAAAGATGCTACTGATTCTATTGCAAAAGAATAAACATCTTCAAACTTGCTGATTTTAGATCAACCACTTTCACTGTGAGTATTGTTATTCTTATTGTACATATACCAAAAAGTGAAATTACAACAAAAAAACGAGTTTTTAGAATAAATTGTGACTTAAAATAAACAAAACACAATTATTCCTTTCCATTTGACTAAGCCGGCATTCGAGAGGATTAAGATTTTTCTCTATCTAAACGAGGATGCGTGTTTTTGGGTCTGTTTCATTAAAATGCATTGCATATTCCGGTGTGTTTGTAGATGGATCAAAATAGAACACATCACATTCACAGTAACTACAAAGTGTCCGTCATCCGTATTATCTCAAACGTCCGTGTTAACAGGTTGATAAATAATGTATTCGCCATTATGCAGATTGTACATTTCCCATTTCCACGTCTACTTCATTTCCAAGATAGAGCTACCACATAGTTCCACAGAACTGTGGATAATATCCACAAATCTTTCTCTAACACACAAGTTTCAGCTCCGCTAAAGCACAGCTGTTCAATAGTCCAGAGTGATTCATTTGTGTAAGTTCTTAAAGTATTACCCATAGTATGTATTTCTGGTTACACGAATAGCTTAATGTTAACATTTATACCGATGTTATTAAAAGAGAACATTTGTTTGTGCATATAAGGTAATGTAGACATTTACTCAAATTAACTTTGATAGTCCTTTTCTGGAGTTGAGAATGCCAATAAGTAGACAAAATCAGTTATTACTCCACAATAGTTCTGATAATTTGGATTAAAAGTCACATATTTTAAATATCGGTGTGGCTAATAAAATGTTTATATATCCAGAATTTTCTGTAAGAAGTCCGTGAAGTTCTGTCCCTTCTCGTTATACTTTAATGCATTTATTATTATTATTATTATTATTATTATTATTATTATTATTATTATTATTATTATTATTATTATTATTATTATTATTATTATTATTATTATTATTATTATTATTATTATTATTATTATTATTATTATTATTATTATTATTATTATTATTATTATTATTATTATTATTATTATTATTATTATTATTATTATTATTATTATTATTATTATTATTATTATTATTATTATTATTATTATTATTATTATTATTATTATTATTATTATTATTATTATTATTATTATTATTATTATTATTATTATTATTATTATTATTATTATTATTATTATTATTATTATTATTATTATTATTATTATTATTATTATTATTATTATTATTATTATTATTATTATTATTATTATTATTATTATTATTATTATTATTATTATTATTATTATTATTATTATTATTATTATTATATATTGATGTCCTTTAATAAGATAATTTTGGACGATGAATAAACGAGTGGATGATGAGTTCTATGTCCATAGAGCTTAAAGATACCCAACATTCAGAATAAGGAAAAATTCCGGGAAAAGCCTACGGGTGGGGTAATTTAAATTAACAAGTTTCGAACTCGGTGCCTCTTAAATATAATATAGAGACATGATATTCTGGCACAATGAATGTGCCCGAAAGCGTCTTCTGTCACACTATAAGAGGCAGAAAGATTTTGTAAAGGAACGTGTCGGTACTCTTAAGTATAATATGGACTTGCTATCCTAGCACCATGAAAGTGAGCTAAAATTTCTTGTCACACTATAAAAGGCAGACTGATTCTGCAACTTATGTAAAATAACATTTCTGTAAATTGCCTTTATGGGTTATTTCTTCTTCAGATACATTTTATATTTAGCAATATTTTCCTGAAATATGATTTTTTTTTCCAAATTTACCTCCTCTATGAGGTACTCTGACATATCCTAAGGAGGTTAAAATTAGTTATTTGAAGCGAGTTGTCGACTATAGGGTACATAGAACTGAATTGTTTCTGGATCTTAGACTAGAAATCACATTGGGAGATTGCTATATGTGCTAACTACTGCAGTATCAAAACATTTACGTTTAGAATGGATATCCGTAATACCAATGAGACGCGTAAGTTGCTTAAATGCTCAGCAGTAAATCCCCTTACGACAAGCGCCAGGTTTGCTTGCTTGGCTATAGACCTTAGGCGCTACGGACTGTCGATTATCCGACATAGTGAAATACTTCAGTAGTATAAAAGATAGCAAGAAAGGCACGAAGTTTATAAATACGCCCTCTTTTATCGGCATGACTACTGCATACTTCATTACTACCCCATGAATGTTTCTGCATTGTGCTTTGCCGAATCTTGAACTTGTTATTCGTATGAGAAGCGCAACGCTTAGTTGGTGACATTGCTAAATTAGATGAATCATTTAGGCGTTGTAATTTCTAGAATTCGCATTAGGGTGTATTTGCAGCAATTCTCCGATTTTGCAACATTTTGGTAATGTAATTATCGTTGTGCCTTTGAGATTGATGGCATCATCCCTGCTATATGTACACAAAAATTGGAAGCGGTGTATAGCTGGAAGCGCCTTAAAATAAGTTCAGAGTATGTAGAAACATAATAGGGATAATAAAAGAGTGATTGTCCACCTGTGATAGTCAACTGTCTACACTGCAGGCATACGCTGAGTCTCAAATGTATCTGGGGTCCGTAGCACGCACAGCTGTGTAATGTACTTTGTTAACCCTTTCGACGAAAGGGCGGAAGAGGGGAAAAGGGGGTTCAAAAGCCATCAAGTGCAAAAATAAACCCAGCTACGCACTGTTCACTCAGGTGTAACGGGAAGTGATATACTTCTCTGTGTATACCTTGCCATCGTATTTATCGAGTGTTCAACTTTGGGCATAATGCATGCATTTCTTTTTCCCTTAATAAAATGCCTCCCGTGTCTTTTGGAACTATAATTCTGTCTGGTTTACCAAAAATACTTTGACATATTAATGTAGTTTTGTTATATTATAGGAAAGAGAGATGGACATTCCGTTTCGTGCATGCTTCTATTAATGATATATGTTATAATTATAATGAATATTTCCCTCATATTGAACATGTTAAAGTCAACCAATCAGATTTATGAAGTCATACACAACAGACATGATAACATAAAACTCAGACACAATAACAAATTCTGCATGTTTACGAAGAGGCAAAGGACTATACATCTCATGGGTCGTCGACTGTTAGCGCGATTTTCAAATGGCTGAAAGGTTTGATGACATTTCTCTCTCTCTCTCTCTCTCTCTCTCTCTCTCTCTCTCTCTCTCTCTCTGACATTGATAAAAAAATTCACGATGCAAAACCTCATATCTCGCTAAACAAACGGAAATACATATGGAGGCAGTTCCAGAAATTCTGCATGAACGTCATTAGGAGCTAACTCAAAATACTCCAACTGAGAATTTGCTGTGAAAATAAAGATAACACATTTTTAGTTATAAATAAATTAATATGTTCTAACCTCTACTGTACACTAAAAAATTTGTATATTTAATGTCTGCACTACATGGAGTAATAAAATATAAGTTCTATTGTTCCTCATTGATGTTTCTGGTAGTCATGTAAATAAAAGCCTACTATATTTTCTCAGTTCGTCAGAATCATAACAATAAATACATAATAATCCAGATTCTCCTTCTTTCGGTAAAAGTCTGAATAAATGCAACTTGTGATTGTGAACTACTTCAGATGAATTCCCTCGCTACTCGGCCTCTTGGGAATTCATCAGTAATTTCACAGTCACTCGTGACATTACTGTAGATAATAATGATAGTAGCAATGATATACTTATCTTATTTTGGACAAATTCCAGGTCACTTCTATGATTTAAACTAAACCTTTGGTTTTCCATACGCTTGAACATACCAAATAATTGATTCATACATCCTTGATCTTTCTTGTACAAATATAAGGTATACTTCCGGAAAAGAGACGCCCAGATATTTCTAACGCAGGACCTGAGATAATCTAAAAGTAGGTCTCCCGAGGGGCAATACATTAATGTGAAATTCCGTTTCTCAATCCGGCAGTAGTTCCTTGATGCAGCGCCAGCTTCTAAAATGAACAACAGGGTTTCAAATAACAACCGATATTTTGTGTTTTCGTTTTTTCTATGTACCTCTGTTGTTAATGTATCACTTACATAAGTTTATATTCATCACATTTGTTTTCAAAAGGATCATGCAGTGAAAGTTTTACATATTTGAACACAATTTCGTAGTAAAAATGGCTAAAAGTTACAGCAGTTAATTAAATTAGCAAACATATCGTCTGATATATTTCTGCGTAATTGTATAAACGCCTTGGGTTAAAAGTGCACAGTTTTTCTTCTTTAATGCCCTTAAAATTATAAAGCACAAATAAATTATTTACAGAAAAACATCGTTTCCTAATTAAGTTTCCACCAGTAAAGATTACTATTCTATAGAATAACGACTAAAAATAGCATTGTAAAATCTTGCTGCCTTGTTGGATAGGCCTCCTGATATCACACAAACTTCCCTGTAAATCCTTTCTCTGGTTAGCATGAACAAATAACGTATATGTGATTCAATCTTTCGAATCTTGCCTCAGATTCGTTTGAGGGATGTGCAATGAAGAGATTGTTTCAGCCACCCGGAAGGGACTGGAGAATACCAGTTGCAAATGGTCGGACAGGACCTTCCCAGGCTTTATTTTTGGAGCTTGCTGTTACAAGTTACAGCTGAGTATTGGTACACATGTTTTATATACTACAGGGATGGTCTATCCAGTTTTAATGTGTGTGTGTGTGTGTGTGTGTGTGTGTGTGTGTGTGTGTGTGTGTGTGTGTGTGTGTGTGTGGTGATAGTTCCCTTATGAGTTCTATGAGAGCTTTTGATAAGTCCCGGGCCTCACAATTAACAAAATTAAATAAAACACTTTTTTCCTCTATTTCTCAACATAATCTTTAGAAAGACTGATACATTTGTCATATCGGTGTTCTAATTTTATTAAACCACATCTGAGTGCGATTTATTATGCTCCTCAAAATAGCTATTACCGCAACAATGACCTCCTCGTTGCTGTGAAATCGTCGTCGTACAAGAAATTTGTTGTTGTTCGAGAACAGGTGGTAGTCACTGGGTGCTAGATCTGGCGAATAGGGTGGATGCTCAAGCAATTCTAACTTAAATTCGCAAATTTTCCCATTGCAATGACTGAACGATGGGCCGGCGCATTGTCGTGAAGAAACAAGACTTTTTATTTGCCAAATGAAGTATTTTTCTTTTCACCTTATCATTTAAACATTGCAGTAAGCTTGCGTAGTAGTAACCAATGATACATACCCTTTTCTAAGTAATCAATAAAACTAATTCCACGTATCCCAGAAAGCACTCGCCATAAGCTCGTTAGCTGGTAAAATTGCCTTTGCCTTTTATGGAGTTGGTTCACCTGGCGCAATCTACTGCTTTTTCTGTGGTTTACTTTTTGGAGTGCAGCGATGTAACCAAGTAACAACTGCATGGTAATAAGTTGTTTAAAAAATTCATTGCGTATTTTACGTAGAGGTCCAAGTTCTTAACAGAAACAGTTTTCTTTTGAACAGAACAGTTTTTCTAAACAATAATTTTTTTCAATAATCTATGAGTTGTGACTCCCACAGTGCTCGTACGTCCCATTTTAAACTCTGTAACCAATCTTTCAATAATTGTACATGAAGGGACAGAGTCTTTAAATGAACTGTCCATTTCGTCCTACATTTCTTAAGACGTTAAGCCTTTCAAATGAGAGTATTTAACCATGGCTCGTTTTTCCAAATCCTACATTTTCGTGAAACCTCTACACTTGTTTAAAATGCTGTCATTCAAAAACTAAAACTATTGACCAGTAACCAGATAGAAGCTAGTCTAGAATTAAACTATATGCTGCTATCCTTCAAACTCACTCTGTGGTGCTATTTCTATGTGAGGCCCGAAACTTATCAGCCAATCCTCGTAATTAACGGAACCTTGTGTGGTATTTGTTGTTGGCCGAGTTCTTGGAATGCCTATTTCTTAGCTACACTGACCTATAATTAACTGGTTTTCTTAAACATGTAACTTGTTGATACAGGTTGATTCACGGATATTATTTACTGCAATTACTTACAGCCTTATTTTTATGAAAAAATCGTTCCAATCCATTTTAGTTATAAATTATCAGTCATTCTATTACTAATTTGGAGAAAAGTCATAAAGTGGTATGCAAGGTACCGCACTGTGCATTTCCTTTGTCAGCTGCTATAGAGTTTGCTGTTTCATGTCATTAACACAGAATCTCCGTTGACTAGAATGGTGAGATAGATGGTGAGATTTGCTGAGAAGAGGCTCTGTCAGAACATTAGTTCTCCTAAACCTAAAGCGAAAACGTGTCTCATGCGAAGGTACAGAGTTATCGCCTGGTGAGCAATCCTTAATGGAACCGGTTTCATCGCGTGCGGTCAGGTGCTGAGGCTGGTTACTGTGTCGGCGGTGTGACAGGATACCCACAGGAATATAGTACGGGTTGTCCGCAGCAAGTTATTTGTTAACATATAACATAAACAATTAAAAGAAAAGAAATTCTACATTACACATGCACATAAAACGGTACGGCCTACTTTCTTTATTGAACACGTGTTTAGAATTTATGTACTCCACTCTGCGATTCCCTCAAGCAAATGCCAGCAATTTATTAAAGGCTATTTTTACTTCCTGATTTTTTTTACTTGTTGTTTTAGTTCTATCCCATAAGGGATAAAATTCGCTTGGTATTAAATCAGAGGACTGGCTATAAGTGCATTTTGGACATTATTAAATTCGTCTGAATAAGCATGGCAACATTTCAAATAGGAACTCCTGCCGTTTGAGGGAGAGTATTAAATAGGTCTCATTATCAGTCTCCATTTTTTACTTGTGAAATCACGATTAAAGGATCACCATGTTTTCTCTCATTTTGAATTCAGCAGAAACTACTACAATCACGAACAATCATTTTATGCTCGTATGTCAAGCGGAGAAAGCAACAATCCTTTTATATACTTTCTGAATCTCTAAAATTAGATAAAATTAAATGCAATTATTTTACATGAATAGTAAACATAATGCTGTCGTAAATTAGACGTAGTATTTTTTAAAAGGTACAGAGGTGTTGAGGGGTCATATGCAAACATTTTCTTAAAGGAAACTTAGGCTCCATGTCGTGTAATTAACGCAGTGAGCTTGATTAAATGGCATTGAACATTTAAAGAAAAAGGCGTCTGACGTCCCGGTTTGCTTTTAAGGATTTAAAGACTGAAAAACTTAGAGTACGTAGGCCATTAAATGAGTTCCGAGCCACACTAATGTAAATAGCAGAAGAGTAAACACTGTGGGTGTAAAATCAGCTTTACCTTCAACGTCTTTCAAGAGAGGTGTAGGAATTCGCTGTTATTGGTTTGAGTTTACAGTTCATTTTGGCAAATCTTAAGCGTGTTAAACCCGCAGTTTCACTTGGTTATCTAGGTCCTAACAAAGCTTTCATATAATCCCACAAGTAAACGTATTTTGGCAGTATCAGGTAATCCAGTTCTAGAAATCTGGTTGCCACAACTAGGATTAGGCGAGGAGATTACCTATATATATATATATATATATATATATATATATATATATATATATATATATATATATACATTTTGCACGCAATGTAAATGCAGAATAAGTGTAATTTAAAAAAGTGTCTTCTACATGAAATAAACAATAAGATTATATTCATTTGGACAGCAAAAACTTAATTTGAACTTATAAAGGTTCATCTAAAATTAGGCTTGCTGATTCTAGAAAGGGACAACATTCTTAAGAAGATTTTGGGTTATTATAGCCTGGGGTTCTCTTTCTTGGTTTCGAAAAGCAGGAATTGTTTGGATAAGACCTCGATACAATATTGTCATGAATCTTAGCTAGCCATCATTAGCCCAGAGTTAGTGGGGCTACAGATGGCCAAACTGCAAGATACATCTAGGAAACGACTGTGTGTAGAATATGAATTGAGGTACATAAATAATCACGTTTTCATTGCAGATTTTTATAGCATTAAATGCACGATACGGTTTGTCGTGTTTCAAATCCACAACAATATGGAGATTCCTTTCCTCTGTATTTTCAAACAAACTCACTACCGCCTAAGAAGCCGATCAACCAGTAATTCAACTAAGCATTTCCAAGTCACCTGAGGTCTGTCTGAGGCTGGCGGAGCTCACATGCAGTGGGTGACAATAGACAGGGTTCTTTGTTTCACTGTTTGTTTAAAGCACAATGCATGAGTTGTGCTTTCTTATATTACAGTTCATAGATCCAGTAATGCGGTAGACTATTACTGATACAGTATATCTAGATGGTCACCATTTTGCAGTAACTAAAGTATAATTCTACATCAGTCAACTTAGATATGAAGTTTGAGCTGTACTACAACTAAACGTTGTTGGAAAAAATTACATATTTTACATGCATTACGTTGATTGTGCGTTATTCATGCATATTCTAGTGTAAATAGATAAATTGTTATTGTAAAAAATGTCGTAGTAGAATATTGGTTTAGCGAAGACCTCGTTAAGTAAAATTATTTAATTTAGCTTAAGAAACATCTTGCAGTGTGCAAAATTTCCAAGAGTTTTAATTGCAAAATGCTCTGTATTTGTCTAACAAGCACACTGTGTATAAAATGTTACCTTATACTTCTGACAAAATAGGCTTATCGCTTTAAACTGATTCCGCTTGTCTACCTTTGTCCTTAGAGTGCAAAGACTGTCTATGCCTTGAACAAAACTATATTAAATAATAAGTGTGGTACTTGCTTCATTGGAGAGATTTGTTTCCTAAATTCTCCAACACCTAACGCACGTGTAAATACATACTATCTTTTCGACAATAGTGAAAATAAGAAGTGTTTCTTACGGCAAATAACTGTAAACGAGGTAATTCCAGCATCAGACAACTAACATTAACCTTGGTGATAAACTGGTGATCGACTATTCACGCAGTTACTTTCCTTAAATAACCAGTAACATGCAGCTCGAGCTCAGCTGTGTTATAATTAAGTCGGAAGTAAATATTAACACGTATAGAAGTAAAGACCAGGTGAAATTTAAATTGTACAATTGAACATTTAAATTGTACATATTTATAATATCAGGTATGTAAATAAAGTGAGGAATGGTGATTTTTGATAAGTACGATATAGAGTGACGTTGTATTTTCATTTTTGGGCATGTTAGCCGCTACTTGAACTTTTTATGAGCTCTCTAAAAGTATAATGCTGTTATATGTAAAGTATTTTAATCTTTTAAATACTAAATATGGTTCACAAAATTAATTATAGTATATGAATGCTACAGTATATTGCTGCAACTTTTAAAGAAAATTATCTGATGTATTAAAAATGGAAAATTGACCAAATGGAAAAATTATACCGAAATACAATATATATGTTAAAGTGCTTGAAATTCATATACCCGTTTTCAAATAAAAATATAAAAAGTAAAATTAAAAATGACATGTGGAATATTTTATTAAATGCAAGGAAAGGCTAACCAGTAGAACGTAAAAATGTGAAAATGACGTTTTTCCTCCCAAAAGATTGACAAATGTTTTAATGCCATCAACTGGACCTAATGTTAACAGAATTTAAGATTTAAGTAAAAGTAAACAAATATCCCATTTTATGGAGTTAACATACACAGTTTTTAAAGTATGTGAAATAATTCCCAATTGGTAATTCAAACTAGCATTAAAATAAATACCTGAATATGGAAAAGGTGGAGTCAGACTGAACCATTTTATGCTATACCTGGGATTTGAACCATGGCTGCTCTTAACCATTAAACTACTATGGCCAACGTGCCAGCACGATTAAATTCTCCAACTGACTCGTGTCAGACTCCATATTTCGTCCTACACACGTTTGGTGTCAAATACAATTAATACATGGATAGTTGCAGATCCCATTGATTATTATTACCCCAAATACTGCTTAACATATTCTGCAAAGTATCTGTTATCATTATATATAATACAACCTGAATAACGCTTTAGTGAGTAAAATTAATTGTAATACCAGCAGATCAGGAATAAAGAATACAATTTTGAGATATGCTCCATAATTTGCGAATATACCGAGACTTTATTATCTCAACCTTGAATCTAATGCACTTCTTGGTGGCCAAGTTCACCGGAACACTGCTATACTGACCTGTAACTACTTTTTTCAAAACTTAAATTGCCTTGTAAGACTTCTTATCCGCCGACAAAATAGTAAACAACACTTCTTATATTATGCATTAATTTTACAATATCTACATTATTTATTGAAATTATTTTCCGATCTTCCTTATAACAGCTTTATAATCCTATTAATCCTGCCAGTTATGGAAGGGAAGTAGATCAAAATAAACTGCTGTCGTTAAAAAATATTTTCCCTAAAATGACAGTAATATTAACTCGAGCATAACAGAAGAAACACAATAGAAGCTCTAGAAAATGGCACCAAAACTTGGGATTGT
Organism: Mantis religiosa; assembly: GCA_030765055.1. Classification (NCBI taxonomy): domain Eukaryota; kingdom Metazoa; phylum Arthropoda; class Insecta; order Mantodea; family Mantidae; genus Mantis; species Mantis religiosa. The sequence continues at coordinate 140,569,049 of CM060951.1, forward strand.
TTATGTATGAAGATGCTGTACCACGGCCTCATATCTTCCATCCTTGTGTATCAGATTTCCTTTGAAATTCTTCACCGTGCTTTCTGCGTTACATACTCCAGCTACTACATCACATCTTCATTCTTTATTCCCTCTACTGTTTAGCATATCGTAAGAAGTGCATTTCTTTCTTCTGTATTTGAATTACCTACTTGCTACCAGTGCTCCATTTTCATTTTGTTTCCCTCCTTATCTTTCCTGAATTCCAGGTGCTTACCTTGGAAAGGAGTTGCTCATATATGCATACATTGCATACAGATAAGGTAATTTACCGAAGCACGTTCTTTTAGATTTCAATGTTCTGCTACCATAAATTTTAGATTCTCCGTATAAAAGAGAACCAAAGCTGTAGACCAATATCTTTTACTATGCTTGGTCTGCTTTATAGCGTTTCTTAGTTTCAATTTAGTGTATAAAGGGACACATTTTGACTTTATTAGCAACCTCATTAACTTACCCGATCGTTTTCCTTTTTCATTACTAACATTAAAATTATGCAATACATCTAAATGTTTTACTTAAAAGAAATACGTTCGCTATTGAGATCTAGAGCTGATTTTGTTAAGCAGATAGTGGAGCAATAAACGAGAAAATGTGAAATTGATCATCAGGAGGCACTAAATTTCTCTATATAAGATCACATTATGCTAATCGCGCTTCCGGAAAGGTTCAAGATGAGGTGAAGCGAAGGACACATCCGTCGATGGCACCTTCACAGGTGGGGTCCCTAACGTCTCCAATTAACTTTTATATTGTACTTCTTAGCCTAATATAATAGGTGTGAAAGTTCAGTTAAATTTTCTCAAAGGCCTGTTCAGTTAAATTTGCTCAGCTTGAGGTTGTTTTAAGTACCGCAAATCTAAGACGCGGGAAGACTCCCTCCCTTTTCTTTCGAAGGAAGCCATGCTAATGATTTTTCTGCACGAAAAGTCTCTCCCAACCACCGGGTTTGAACTCATGACATCGAGAACCAAAGGAGAATGTTAACCCTAGACCACGGAGGATGACTTCTTAAATCCTGTGAAACTTTCCACAAGAGTATCTTTTCTTCTGGCTCTGATGGCTCACCACACATCGAATGATCGGCTAGAAAATTACTCAAAACAAATTCCACCACCTCCACTCTTCCGCCTGATCCTTCGAAACTTCTGATAAAAAATGAAGTGATAGGTAATGTGGGACAGAGCTATTCGTGGCTCTATAATACATTCACTTATCTACCACGGAAAATTTAAAAATAGTAATCAAAACATTAGATTAGATGACTCATACTGGTATTATGGATGACTTCAACAAACGGATAATTTAATATGGAGCAAGTAAATGATAATAGCATAATATAATAAATAAGAATTGTTTAATTCACCACGAATTAGAATAAGTATAAGTAGTTATCATCATATGAATGTTTTTTGTTGTAATTTTACGTTCTCCAACGTTAAGTCATATCGGACGGTGAATGAATTGGGTGAAATCATGCTCAAATGAGTCCAGGGTCCAAGGAGCTTAGATTTACCCGGCATTCATCTTGAAGGGTAAGGGAAAACCACGGAAAAAGCCTTATTCAGGTAACTAACCCTAACCGAGATTCGAACTCGGAGCCTCTTGAACGTGAGTCAGACACTCTATCATCTACATATGAATTTGTTGGATAAAGGTAAGTGAATAAGATCTTGTCTGTACATGAGAATGAGAGAGATACTACGTGTTTAGATAGGTTTTTAACGTGTTGAATTCACCCAGAAAAATTATTGGGAAAACCGCTCGGTTTACGATGCATGTCTAGTCATCTGCTAAACGTTTATTCGGAATGCGAAAGGAACTGAGATATCGGTGAAGAGCATTCACCGGAAATAAATGCGTTAGTTACATAGACCATTGACAGAAATTAGAAGGGAAGGGTGCTGGTATTGGTCCGCGTACCTAAGAAACATTGGAAGGGAGATTAAGGGAGTAACTCTAGGTAATAACAGCACAAAGACAGGAAATACAACATAGACACGTGGAAATGCGACTCCTGTAGTGACATGGGAGTGCACAATTTCATCGGTGGTAATCAGACTGGCAGACGTGTGTAGTAGCTAGCAGCAAAGTTTAATCCATTCTGTATCAGTAACAATACCAGCTTAATACTTGTAGTATTATACTCAGCTAAAATCTATTAAAATTATATTCAAAGTATTGATTTCGGCAACTTCTCAATAGTAAATGATTGAAGCTTTCATTAAATATTTTATATCAAGTGTCCGTGCATTCTTTACTAAAGTAAAAACACACTCAAGCAATACCCTAAGAAAAGAATCTCATGGCAATCAGTAGTAGAGAACTTCAAGTCTTTGTGCTTATAATTGGCGACCAACGTTTATGCTTCACGGCAAAATGGGATTCGAACCCGGGTCAAGTATCTCACAGTTATCGTAAAGTCATATCTCTCAGTTGTCCATTGTGGAACATTCATGTAGTATGGTTCTCAAACGCAGTTTGTTTGCCACCATGTAAAGACTTTGAATAAATATAAAAGTTGTGGTGTTAAAGAAATGGTTCTCTCCATTCAAAAGAGGACGTGATATTCTTTAACTTAGGGATACTTGTGTAATTGCTGTTTTAACTCATTTAAATATAATCACCCTAAATTTTCTTTAACAACGTCGACATAATTAAAGAGAGGTATTTGAGGAGCCATCAGTAAACAAAGATGAGACAAAATATACTAAAATTCGGTAGATGCATTTCAGACCGTAAGAAAAATAATTGATTTAAAAATTATCATCACAGCAGGAAATGACACTACTCGAATATAGGTTAAAAGAAATAAAATGCTCCACATGACGTAAATTTAATTTAGGTACAAAAGCCAATTTCAAATTGGCCTTGAACATTTTCTATGAATCGCAGTTTCCGTTGTGCGTCCCTTCTAAACTGTTTAAAATTTTTATCTACGTGTCCTTTAAGATAAATTCCGCACCACCATAATCTTTATTTGCAAGAACTGATATTATTAGCCCCTTTGCTCCTCAAAGTCCTTTCATGAAATCCTGGTCCAGAAACACGTCTTCCTTTTGATTTGTACAATAACATTGGATAAGAAATCCTTTCTTGTGGCATTTCATGTATAGGGTGATACCAACTGCATTTTCTATTGCTCCACTTCTTCACTGAGCTTCATCTCAGTTCCTCATGAATGCACTTTTTATCCAGTTTTTTATAGCTAGCGTACAA
>CM060951.1:140578080-140883080 GCA_030765055.1 Mantis religiosa
TTGGAGCCATTCGCTTTCAGGATACATAGTGTTGATTGTCTCTAAAGAGATACATTTTAAAACATTAGCTTCAATTTCCAATTCCTTTATTTGGTGTGTTAGACTTAACTTGTCACTTTCTTGGCCGCGCCATGGCTCAGTGGTTTAGACCGCTTGGCTCTCACCAAGACGGCCCGGGTTCGATCCCAGGCGACCGCAAAGTGAGATTTGTGGTGGACAGCATGGTGCTAGGGTGGGCTTTCTCCCGGAACCTCCGGTTTCCCCCGTCATCTCATTTCCACCGGTGCTCCATCTTCATCTCATGTACCACCAGTGTCACCACCTGCTGTGCCGTATGCGGGGTTAAACCTTACACATTTCATTTTATTTCATTTCTCGTATCACCTCCATATAATTTAGCGGGTTTGGCGGATGTGTTTGTCCTCAATTTCCAGTACATCTATACATTGAACAAAAACCATTTGTAATTTTAAATGTTCTATTGCTCCTTATATAACCTCTCCAAAACTTATCTGACGTAATCTAATAAGCTTTTCATACTGATGTTATTTAAGTTAGTTTCTCATAGGCGTAGAATCCTTCCAGATCTGATTATGAAAACTCTGCTTCCCAAATCCTGAAACATGTCAAGGGAAATTGTAAAATAAAGTACATTAAAATAGGTATTCATTGTATATGCATAGGAGAACATTGTAATATGTCAAGGATATCATTGTAATAAAGTGTTTAATTTCATAATCGAAATTGTATCTGTTTAGTAAACAAAATGTACGTTACTATGTGAATAAAAAGTGAGCATATTTTATTGAAGGACTTGTACAAAGCATATTGCATACAGCTTGAAATCACCTTGATATATTAGAACACTCTCTTTGATTGTGGCTAAATAAAGCCTAGTTGTCAGTAATGCTCCCTTTGTATAAATATTTGTACTTCATAAAATTATTATAAATCTAACTTTAGCATTTTCTTAGACGTCACACAAGGTGACAGAGTTATTTAATATGTATATATTTCATATTATTACATTATATCATCAAGTTCTGTATATCCTACACTAAAACAGAGCCACAACACCTCAGAATAGACCATTCAATTAGTTATAATTTAATTGCCATTTTCCCCGAAGAGCTTCGAGGTAGTTGCGGTTTTTGCTTTTTCTGCCACATCATGCACTGCGCGTTGCACTCTACATTATTAGGTTGCACAATCTGGTTGATTGAATATTCCGTTTCTAGAACATTAAAATTAAGTTTTTGTTTATGAATGTTCTTTATCTTCTATGACTTTCAGCGTACGGGTTCTCTATTGTTCAGTTAGAGGTCTGTTTATTCAGGGTCTGAGGTTCTATTAAGTGTCATAGATCTACACGTAAGACCAGGGTTTTTTCTGTCCTTCCAAAGGAGGGCCATGCTAAGGAATTTTACCTTGAGAGAAACATAGAGCAGCATGTTACTCTTATTTACGTTGGATTGGGTGTGTACAGGTGGTATACTACATGGCAATGCGAGAAGTCGTATCGAAAAAAAAAATCGCAACACAGAGATGTTTACCTCAGCTTATCACACATACACGGCGAGTCCAGTGTACGTATAGTCTGTTCAGATATAATCCTGTCCTTTTGGACAGCACTGTGTCATATATTGACAGGCGCGAGAAAACATATCATGTAGACACAGGCAGCTTCCAATCGCTCTATTTGTGTTTCGTAATTTACTGTACATCAACTTACTAATGGTTCACTCTTCTAATCGACCAGATAAGACCGTTAAGGGGACGATGGTAGCGCTGGTCACCTGAAGGTCAATACGCCTCAGCGCTCTGTCGAGTAATACACACTGTCGAAATATAGTACTGTTCAGCACAGAAATGTTGTTAGATGAACTTTATTTTAACTGAATCCGAAAGCTTTAATGAAGGAAATCCAATATATTTGAGATTTCTTGCCCATTATCCTTTACCCTAGCTAATAACTTTTGTCGTGACTAATGTAACCCTTGAGTTTCCATTTATGCATTGATGTTAATCCAAGAGAGGGTGCGCTAACTTTCCTAACAGGAGCAGGCACGTGGGTGTACTCTATACCCCACATTCATTTCTCAATATTTTGATCATATTAATATACTTTAAAATGTAAAGATACTTATACGTCAGGCCTATTTTCTTTATCAACATGTAGTTAAATTTTGCAACAATGTTGTTAGCCGTTTCCACGCACACTGCATTTGAATGCAATCTTAACAAAATCGTTAAAATGTATAAACGGAATGCATGAACATAAAAGCATGCATAAAGATATAAAAGAACTGGATAATGGTCTCTGATGAAAAGTGGCAGCATATATCACGTTTTAAAGACATTTATATCAAAATTGACAATGGCATGAAAAGTTCATCTCTAGGAATTCTTGCTGAACTTTTCGGCCCAGGAAAATGTTTTACTATGTTCCTCTTCTGTATTTCAGACCCATCTTCTCACTTTGCAATAGCTATCATTCCCAGAAAAAAAAGTGTTCGAACTAAGGGACAAAGACTGCTCTACATCACTTTGTTCATGGTGGACACTATATTCAATTACTACTTCTTTGCTTGATTGACCACTATTACGTCGTCTTGTAGCAGTTTGTTGAACATCTTCAATATTTCCTCTGGAGCTATTTTCCTATGTGAAAAAGCATTTTATGCTACAGTATAATATCTACTAATGTTATTCCATGCACACATACTCACATGTTCGTAATTATGACAGCAGGTCAGTAAAATGAGATTACTTGCATGGACATTGCGCGTGGGGAACTTTTTTATACCCAGCTCGACAATGCTGAACAAGCACGACTGTATACAATCTTTCACACTTGCAAAATAGGATGTACTGCATTAACACACGTTCAAAACAGCAATGAACGAATAGCAAGTGTAACAGGCTGGTGGAACCATTAGCAATGTTGCCACATGCAAAAATGTAAGATTGAGGTACTTTATACCACAGTTCTTGGGTTAATATTGGAATTATCTAAGCACCCATCATTTCATTATGGCATTAATATTACCCGTCATTAATTCCAGTATCAAGACGAAGAATAATGCGCTATTTTTACTGCAATAACAATAAATTGAGATTTAGACACGACACTGACAGCGAGGGTATTGGAAAGCCATTAAACCACAAGCGGTGAGCAGGAAAGGGGTTCGCATTATTTGCAATGAAGACAGTACGCTTGGCATTAAAGATTTATATTCATTGGCTGGGATCCACGAGGACCATCTCCTGTATCTAATACAATCGGAACGACAATTGCCGCGGGAAGCTTCCATTGTCCTGGTCCAGCTATTGTCGGCCACATCAACTTGTGGGCACGGATCCCAGAAAGGGACGGCGTGCTTTGTGGGTTGTCCAAACCCATCAGGCACAGACCCGGGAGGAATAGTTGGTTGGTTCTCTCGGGGCTTTGTTCGCAGCTGGACTCGGTCGGAAAATACATATTGCTTCCCAAACTCATCGTATTGGTCAATATATATGTCATTCTGAATGTTACTTTCTCTATTGCCTGCTTAGGGTAAGTTCCGAAATTATTCTACAGTCACCAACGTTTTACAATCGCCGAAATATTTCTAAATTCCAAAATTCAGACTCCCTGAATTAAAAAACAAACAGCAAACCCTTGTGAATGGACTTTTCTAAATACAGGCAATTAATTTTGTTTGTATATCGGCTATGGCATTTTGCAGGAATGTTTCATTCATTCGGAATTTAAACTCGGTACCACAGTGTTAAAGATAACAACATTACCCTTACGCTAACACAGTAGTTCCTCTACTTTGCTAAATATATCAGCAACAATTTAAAGACTTGTTCATTCACCATAGTTTTTTATCTTAATATTTACACAGTCTTTGTTCAAACTGCAGGATAAGTAGATGATTAAATTGCAAAACATTATTATTTTGCGTAACCTAAATAGGAGAGAAATGAAATGCCAAATTTCCAGTATGCATTCCGCTTTTTTAACTCTAGACATTTATACATTTATTGTTTTGTACTCTGTAATTTCTGTCTTTTTGTGAAATGCTCTGTATCACATTTCTCCTTTCTCATTTGCACGTGCGTTAACCTTATATTTTCGGCCTTCTCCTAGAGTTAGTGGGATGAAGACGGAAGGTTCAAGTTGGAGCCCAAGTCTTGTCAAAACATGAGTCGGATAATTAAGGAACATTCAGGTGTGCAGCAACTCCAAATCATCAAGTTCCGCGCTCTGACAGACTGTTTCAGCAGATGTTGCTAACCCCTCGTTAAATAAACTGCTATCAATTAGAGGCTCCCTAAATCTGCTGCCAACCAACCTGAGATACGACCGTGTAAGAATTCTGCAGATTTTAAAATTGGTATTCAGAGAAAAGCTTACATTTCAAAAGCTTTCAGTGACTCTTTGTCACTTTGCTGCTAACTTATTTTTAATGTTACCAGCAGAAGTGATTAGGCCTTCCTTTTTACTTTCAGTATACGTACCTGCAATAAGTATAAGAAATATTATTAAGATTAGAATTTGTTATTTTAATTTTCTCTATCGCTTTACATTATTAGAACCTTTCGCAGTTATGAATTATGAATATAGGAGCGACACAAACAGAATGCTTATAGTCAGTTAGAAACTATATATCAATGGTTTCAGAATAGATTTCAGAAATAGTTTCATTACATGTGTCACTGATTGTACAACAATGATAGAGGGGACCAAATTCTTGATCAGATGTTCTGTACAGTATCCAAAAAATGCCGTGCTATATATGTGTACACGCGAAAAGTAGCTGCATAGCGACAACGCTTATAAAAGATTGAATAAAGGTATTGAATATTTCGAACCAATATCTAAAAGGCTAATCTAAAGAAATTGTTTGCCTTAACGGGATTAACATTTTCTGTCCAATAGACCTTTGTATATTTCTTGTGGTTTACAATTGCAGAAAACTTAATAGAATTTATTCGTAATGAAGACTTCTTAGGTTATTTAAAAGCTTAACATGCACGTTTTCCTTTTATTTATTTAACTATCTTAAACATGTAGCATTTCAACCAAACTAGTAAGAGAAACTTTTGAAACAAAAAAAGTCGAAAATACTCTATATAATAAATGTCGTTTGGGATGGAGAAATTTTCTAGAAATTTTCCCGTCGCTTGTTTGGAATATGAGAAAGCAAAATAACAATTTCATATTTACCGGACACTTTGCTTTTGGGTTACGTTCGTATAGACAGACGCACGTGGAAATATTAATATAAATGTTTCAACACATGTATTTCCAGTGGAAACTTCATATTGAAATAATGCCTAATTGATTCTGTAAAAATTCATATTAAGTATACCGAAAGCACTATATCTTAAATATAACACAGCTGTTTATATATGCTCGCCGGAGTGTATATCCCTTCTTTGTTTTTAAATTCTAAGTGCCCTAACAAAGTTTAGTACAAGCTGCCTCAGTTTCGACAAAGCAGAAACCTTCTTAGCGCTGTATATTTTAAAGAGAGCTGTCCCCCCCCCCCCTGAACTTCTAAAATTAATCTTACAAATTCACAGATATAAGGTGTACAGATAACCTTATACAATAGACATGAGCACCTCCTTTGCACAGTAGAACTATTGTGGCTACCACCCTAGAGAGGGAGGAAGGAAATCAAGGCCCTAAAGACGCACGAAAGTATTTAAAAATTCCAGATTCGAAAAGCTGTTCCACTGCTGGTTACACAGGGCAATGAAAACGACCCATCAACCAAGCAATCCTCTAGTGTCCACAAAGAGTTTTCTTCATTTTGAGAAAGTATCCACACCTTATTTGGACCCTGCTATACGCCACAAAATCTAGAACCTCCCCTCTAAAAATTAGGAAATATAATGAAAAAGAAATAAAGGAAAACAAATCCTTGTGTGTAAGAAATCGGCCTAGTATTCGCCTAACGACTAGAGAAAATCATGAAAACCAGAGTGGACGGTCAATGTTAAGCGTGAGATCTTGGTTTATCTCGAAGCCATCTTGCTTAGTTATTTTGATATACTATTAGATATCGCTTTAAAATCTCAAAAATCCCAAACCGCGTTGAGTCGATTAAATCATCAAATATATGATTAAATATGGAGAAAAAAACTGCACATAGAAATTTTAAGGCTAATAAAGAAAATATTTGAGGATGGCCAAATCCAGGTTATACAGTTCAGTTATTTGGACGTTAATGTCATCAGTGAGGGAAATTTGGCCCGAGAAACTAACGATCAAATTATGAGAGTAACAGAAGTAAAGGGATGTGTTAATGTATTAGTATGGAGAAATAAATACATGAAAAAAGTCAAAATTTATAAAGGAGTAGTTCCACCAGTGAGGACATATGACTTGGAAACAAGAGTAGAGATCACAAGAACACGACAAATGATGGGAACACTGAAATGAAGGTGCTAAGGAGAATAGCTGGAAAGACAGTATGACAGAATAAGAAATATGTGTTTCAAATGGGAAGGTGTTTGTCCTTGAGCGCTACTTGGTGAGCAACCAATCGGAGTACTGCGGTGTTGTGTATTGCATTTCCGCTAAGTGGTGTGTGAGGAGTGCCAAACAATCCGTATGAAATCTGTATGAAATACTATTCGCGCTAAGACAAAAATTCAGATTTTGCCAAAAATGATCCACGAGGAAGGAAAGAGTATTTAACATAACCGTAAAAAGCCCATATTTTTAGTTTAAGTAGTTTTCGTAATATAAATAAAGCAGATACCACTCATTACACTATAACAATGTATTGTGATCTAAGCACTGTAATGAATATCATTATTGGTTGGCATGTATGCGTGAATGTATATTTAAAATTACTCGGAACTGAAACGTAAACATTTGACATGATGTTGTAAAAGAAATATGTACTTTGAATAAGCTAAGATGTTTGTTAAATTCGATGAGAAAGAAACGATACACTTCTTGCTAGTCTGGCAGAAGTGTCTGGTCACATTATATGTTTGTTTATGAATGGTTCGTAAACTCTATTTACTCTAAAGATCTCAACGCAGTATTATTCAGTTAATTTTCCATGAAAAAGCATATCAGTTGGATCAATGAGACGCGATCCACCTTATATTGCAAACAGAAACAATATTTTTAAACTTACTGACGTTGAACGACTTATTCACGAAGAAATTGACAATGAACCCAACAAGACTGAGAAAACTGCGTGAGACATCAGATAAACTATAAGAAGATGACTTTTGGAAAGAATCAGCACGTAATGAAGTTTTGGAACCTGTCATCATAAAATTGGAGTACTCAGACGTTGAAGACAGTGACAATGACGAATTATCTCGTAACGTAAGTCTCATTCACAGCTATACGAATGCACCGATGGTATTTTCGTTGGATTAGAAAAATAACTAATTTATAAACTATAATTATTGCAAAATATACAAATATTCATGTTGCAATTGTGATTTCAACAACTGCATTATTATAAAACTTTGGAAAATTCAGTTTGCGTTCCGTTACGTCTAGCGCCACGAATACTCGCAAGTGTGAGAGAGAGAGAGAGAGAGAGAGAGAGAGAGAGAGAGAGAGAGAGAGAGAGAGAGAGAGAGAGAGAGAGAGAGAGAGAGAGAGAGAGAGAGAGAGAGAGAGAGAGAGAGAGAGAGAGAGAGAGAGAGAGAGAGAGAGAGAGAGAGAGAGAGAGAGGGAAATATAAAAGGAATGGGTGAAGGCTCTAACGCATCTGATTCGCTACAGGCAACAACTCTTCCCATTTGAAACACGGAGTTGTGTAAGATCCAACGTGTGATGGAATGAATGAATAGAAGAAAAGATGAGTGGAACGCACACGTATCCAGTACGTCTGACGAACGAATGTAAAAATAGTGAGAAATAGGAATCCGGAAGGAAGAAGTGCAGGACGACCGAGAAAAAGATGGAAAAAGGACTTGACTCAATCATGCCTAGCTTAAAAGGTAGAAGTAGAAGCTTTTAAGGAGACGGAAAGATTCTCTAGGTCCAGGGGAAAACTACAGGCATCACACACCTTTAAAATAGACAATTAGATGGTTCCCAAGCTGATATGAATCTACAGATGTTAGTGGCTGCTTTATATAGAGCTGTAATATTTTCTGTACGTGTAATATGCACTATAACAGTTAGTTTTGATGAGAAATGATTTGTAAGAGCCAGCTACAAATGTGTAACTGCATTGTTGCACATTGCTATGAAGTACTTATTTATCTTTGCCTTCTTAAGCCTTTAATGTATAGTATCAATACATGATAATGATATTTCTTGGCTTGGCACACATAAAAAGCAATCTGAGTGATTAACCTATTTTATTAATTTTACCTAAAGTAATGAAAGTAACATTCTTAAATTCCCTGAAATAGCAAGTTCCAATGTGCCTCCATTTTTTTAAACATTAATACCCTTTTTAGCTCTCTTTTTTTAGAAAAAAAATGCTGAGCACTGAGTAAACATCCCTGTTGATGTTTTCTCTCGGCTCCTAGAACAAAAGTACATAAAAAGAAAAAACAAAAAACAGAGAACGCACACATCCGTTCACCCCTACAGGTAAATGTTTTTCAAATGTAAATATTGGTTATCAAAGTGCGGCAAATCTGAATAATATCTCTTTTCTATAATCGGATAATATTTTAATAGTATATTTATACAATTTTCTTTTAAGGTATCAAGACTGTCAACTTAAATGTGTGTATTAATTATCGCATGCTAATATACTTTCACAACGTATAAATAAGTTTGTGGGTTTAGAAAAACATATTAATTTGTCTTGCTACCAGTTGATGGTTTATATACGTTTATTGAAGAAAGCGTTGCAATCGTGTTGAGTACAATAGTATAAAATTTGAAAACATTGAAATTATATGCGCTTTATGGTTATTTCCGGTTTTATTTTCCACCTTCACCTCGCGTAATTGTATATTTGGGGCAGGAAAGCTATCCTTGTCATGCTATCACGTGAGCTTATAATTAGTGTATCCTGAGTATTGAAAAGTGCTTTTAATTACATAAGTTACCCTTAAGATCACGAATATTTTTTGACTTCTTCCAACGTGTGTAGGTTTGTTTTGTACACGCTATATAGCAACAGCACGCCGTATTTTAGATTTCTTAGCCTGGCCTCTTCCTGAGACCTTCAATTTATTGTAAAATTCATGTATTTTTGTACGACCTGGAACTTTCACGTCTGGAAATCTTTCTGAAAATGGTGCTTTTACTTGGTCAGCTAAGTTAAAACATCCGCATCATAAATTAGTACATGCAGTAAGAAATTTATACTGAACCATAATACAATATGTAACCAAGTATAAATAAATAAGTTAATGAATTGATTAGTTAATTAATTAATAAGTAAATAAATAAGTAAGTAAATAAATAAGTAAATAAATAAATAAAATTATTTGTTTATATTTATTTATGTAACTATGTACAGGACAAAATAATAAACCACATTTAATAACTCAAGCCTATCAGTACTGCAATTCACACTCCAGACGAAAACTAACTCAGCAGCGGGGTCCTGGATATATCAGCAGGGCCTTATCATGTTTCCAGACACTCAGTGGAAAACAGCACATAGTTCCGAGGCTTTTGGCCCTCCAGTTATGTAGTCATGTGATCCACCATAGAGTGGTAAGTATTGCAAGGTTTAAATTAGGAGTTTTGGCATTAAAGCGTTTTGGAAAAAAAAAAATGCAAGGAACAGGGAATAAACTTTGTGAACAGAATGTGTGTGTATTCAGACAGTATCATCTACAAAGGTGCTAAATTGTAGAAGGAAGGGTTAATCTTAAATGATTTTTATTTTTTATCCGAAAGCAATGAATCAAAAGGTTAGGAAAATCTGCTAATATTATTATAAAACATTGTGCTTATTAATTTATAATTTTATAAGCTATAAGCTATAATTTTATAAGCTATATAGAATTCAGAAATTTGTGAACTGTGGAGGAAAGGTGAAGCATACTCATATTATTTTGCGTGAATGATAAGGAATATTTCATGCCTTATTAGCAGTAACTAAGGTACACATGTTATTATAAAATGGGGAGGTTTCATAGTAAAAATCTTAATATTATAATCTCACAAAGAAATATGCAAAACGAATTTAATCCACACTTGAATTTAAAACACAATGCAACATTGGAAGGGCTGCTAGATGTCTATGCTAAGTTAAAATGAAATAATATCTGTGGAACGACAAGAAGAACTCTAGACAATAATAACTGGATGCACTAATATTAGATTAATCAAAACTGCAAAATAAATAAATAAATAAATAAATAAAATTAAAATTAAAAATCAGTATCGAGCATTTTGGAATTATTTTACTCTCAATTCCGATATATTTTTTTAATTTTACGTCCTCCAACGTTAAGTAATATTGTACGATGAATGGAATAGGTGAAATGATGCTCAAATGAACCCAGGGTCCATAGAGCTTTGAGTTACCCGACATTCGTCACTCAATTCCGATGCACATAATCTTGAACTATTAAACAGTTATTCAATATCGATACACAAAACCGCGTGCACGCACAAACAGGCGTATCATAAACTGTGTATGCATCAATTTGTGGATATGGAATAGATAATAAAGTACATATGAAGTCTAATTAAGGATAAAACCAAATAAAAGACGCTGAAAGTTATAACTCCGTCTACCATAAAACATCCCACAACGAAGTTCTAATGATAAAATAAAACGAAACAATCTCTCAGTATTAAATCACATTGCACATTGCACAAAATGGCAATAAATAAGCTTTAAACGACGTACTGCCATTAATAATACCAGCTGAGCTACTTTAAAGCTACACACACATACAGACACGAAGCTAAACCGGCGTACAGAGAAAAAAAGAGAACATCATAAAAACCACGGTACAGCTACTTCTGGAGTTTGCAATTTTTCTTGGAGCTTTTTGTTTGATAATTGATAACGGTTGGTAATGCTGCGGTTGTGAAACACAGTGTGAGGGAGCGAATGCCCGAACCCCCCTCCCCTTATCAGCAACTACTGGGTCATTAAGAACCGGGCTTGGCAAGTTACAGGCCCATTGCACCGGAAATGAGATATCTCTGCTAATGTGGGCACGGGAAAAAAGTTGCAAATGTAAGCAGAGTGTTACTGCTCAGGAGTGTTCGCCTTTTTCGTTATCCTTATAACATTCATTCTCAAAGAGATATTTCATTAGATAACATAAAGTCAGTACAAAATTATCCAGGCTTCCAGAGTCAATTATCTAAATATGTTTGAAAACTACGTGTAAAAGAGAGAGAGAGAGAGAGAGAGAGAGAGAGAGAGAGAGAGAGAGAGAGAGAGAGAGAGAGAGAGAGAGAGGAAGAGGAAGAGATATTTGGACGTCCATCCAACTTTATTTAAAAATGATGTAATTGTATTCGGGACTCTAAAGCTTATATTTCCCTGAAGTCTCGATATAGAGGTAATAATTGCTGCGCTCTACGTATAAAATTTATACTTTATATATTAGGTTAACAAAAATAACAGACACATTAATAGAAGAACAGACAGGTTTCAGGAAAGGTAGAAGTTGCATCCATAATGTCTTATCCCTTAGGCAAATAAAAGAATGGAGTAGAGAGATCAACCTGGAAACACATATACACTTTATAAATTTTAAGAAAGCGTTTGACAAGGAATGCAGAAGCCGTAAACTTCAAATTATTGCAGTTATCAATCACTCTGTTTAATATATATTTCGACGTCGTAATCATATCATGAAATGACAATTAAAAATGGGAAGAATTAATTTGGGGTCAAGAATAACAAAACCAATGGTATTTGCAGATAACCAGTTATTGCCAGCTAAAGGTGAAGATGAACTCCAATGGATGACACACAAATTAAACTCAATATAAAAATAATTTTAACTTGAAAATTTCAAACGTGAAAACTGAAGTAACCAGTCTGGTCTAAAATAATTACACAGAATAAAAGCATAGAACAAGTGTCAAATTTTAACTTCCTAGGATGTGAAATAACATAGGGGCCTGAATTAATAAAATTAATAATAAACTAAATATATGTAACTATATAATAGGAACCATACAGAACTCCAGAAAATAAAACAAGAAAAGATTCAGTAGCGAAACTGTGTAAAGCAATGGCCATACCTGTTGTAACATATTGGTCTGGATCGTGGATATTGACTGCATAAAATGCAGTTCCTCAGATCCACAGTAGGATATGCATGACTGGATAAAAAAACAATGAAATAAGACAAAAGTTAAAAGTAGAAGAATTAAACAAAATAGTAATGGAATATAAAAACAATTGGAAACAGCCCTTGAAGATAATAATATAAAACAGGATACCACGTGGAGCATATAATTACAGACCCCACAGATATGGAAACCGAGGATGGCCGAAGAAAAGATGGTCACAATAAGATTTTGGAGCCGCAACGTACTAATAACGGCCTAAACCGTGAAGCAGAAGAAAAAAGAATGAGGTCTTGATATTGAATTTGTGGGGGGAATCCAATACTTTCTCTCCTTATTATGTAAGTGGTAGCTAAAGAAGCTACGGAACGGTACACGAATAGCTCTGATTGTTCGATAATAGCCGCTATTTTGATAACGGAAGCATAGATTTAACCAAGTCGCGAAGAAATTACTTAGGTAATGGTAATGACATTGTTTCAGAAGACTTAATGTCCGTAGGAAAATAAAAAGAAACGAATTTGGAAAGGAAAACAGAGGATGTTAAAACGGTGTTTCATGGAATGAAAATATTTTTGTTACTTCACTTCCTCGACGTTCCACTATTTCGTGGCTAGGACTAAATAGAGAATCATGAGCACCTACTGGAGGTGATAAAAGTACTGAAGAATGGATACACCACCGCTGATGAGGTTACTTTCCGACAACGTAGACTAAATCCCATCTATAATACAGCTGGTACCTAAAGTTCTACCTAAGGTAACTTTTAGTCACAGGAAATTCATAGTCACTCGTTCGAGAATTGAACGTGTCTGTGTGTTTATTTTATACTCCTTATTTCTGCAGGTACATCACCTCGAACGCTGTGCCGTTATTAAATTTGGGTATAAAATTTATGTTTATTTTCTTTTAACTTGTGCAATACACCAAGCCGATGACTGCATCCCTTGCGTCCTACGAAATAACGTCTTGTTTATATATAAGTATAATAATTTGTAACTTAAAACTTCACTTATCTTATAAGAAATGATGATAGTTCTTATAAATTCTCCAGGATCGCGATTTCATGTACATTCATACACATCTTCAGCTGGGAAAACAAAGTTTTCATCATCTTTACTAAACATTAGAAGTTCATATGTTCTTGTTAGTACTACCAAAATCTGAAAATAAAACAAATTTTAAAAACAGAATCGACTGCCGTTATTTCAAAATTCATTACGCGATGTTTGTTTTTTAGAATAATTATCTTTTCCCAAACCATTTAATCTATCGGACCATTTAATTGTTTTAATAATTTAACTTCTGGATTTATTTCATGGATAAATTACCAAAATGATCTGCTACGGCCGATTTATCAGTTTGTTTATACTTGATATTAATAAAATGTTCTTTCGTTCTGGTTTCTAAATTATATATGATTATTACATATTATTTTATTATTTGCATATAACATTAACAAATATTTTAGGTAATTCAATTTGACTTAATTTAGAATACAAATTATTTCATATTTTAATTTAAATATGAAAAATAAAACTGCCAAATTAAAAAACAAATATATAATTTGCGTTTGAAACAAAATAAATTAAGCCCAGTTATTAAAAGTAATAAAAACAATGGAAATTAATTGTTCTTACACACTGGCCCTGTGTAGGCTAAAGTATGGAAAGGAAGAGTCAGACTGAAAAATTCAGTCCCATAGCGGGGACTTGAACCACGGATCTTCTGATCTCCGTCTAGGCGCTCTAACCAATTGAGCTATCCGATTATATTAATAGAGTAAAACTTTTACTTCAAGGTGAAGATTTCATAAAAATTAATAAAGACGCTTCAAAATCTCTTATTTCAAATTTTAATAAACTGTTTAATGAAGTGAAAATTATATAAAATACAGAAAAAAGCATTAAGTAAAGGTTATTAACCCTAATTTACCAAAAATTTATGTTCTTCCTAAATTTCATAAACCTGAAAATAAAATGAGGCCTATTTCAAATTGTATAAATTCACTAACTTATAATTTAGGTAAATGGTTACATAAAAAAATTAGTAATGATGATAAATTTGAGAGTTCATGTATTAAAAATTCTTTTGAATTAGTTAAAAAGATTGGCAATGTTATATTATCTAAAACTGATCAAACTTGTTTCTTTTTATGTAACTGACTTATTTCCTAGTATTCCTAGAGGAAAACTTTTAATTTATTTAAAAAGTTGGTTGAATTCAATATGTTTGCATGAGGACATAATAGTTGATTTTGTTGAACTTACTGAATTTTTTTAGATCTAAATGTTTTCACTTTCAATTGTGATTTTTTTCCAACAAACTTCTAGCTTAGCAATGGGTAATCCTCTTTCACTTTTCTTGCTGATAGTTTTGTGAGCTTTTTTTCGAAATGCAAGTCACTAAAGCATTCCATTTAAGTTATAAAGTTTAATATAGATATATTGATGATATTTTTGTAATTGTTCCTGAAAAACTCATAAACGATGCTTTAAAATTACTAAATTTGCAAGATAAATCTATAAAATTTTTATTAGAAACTGAAATTAATGGATTTATTTCTTTTGTAGATCTAAAGATAATAAGAAATAATAATAAATTAAACTTTGGTATTTATAGGAACTCTACGCATATTGATAATTACATAAAAAATAAAAGTTTTAACCCTTTTTTCACATAAATTTTCTGTTTTCAATAGTTTGATATATATGTTAATAAATATACCCCTGAATGAAGATGAATTTAATAAAGAATATAAATAAATTATTAAGACTGCTTTAATTAATGGTTTTAATAAACATTTTATAAATAAAAAGAATTGAAAAATGCAAGTACCAAAAAACTGCTAATGATATTTCTTCCCTTAAAAAAGGTAAAAGACGATTATAATTTTAAAATAATTTGCTTACCATCCTTGGATTAAGAAACCTTTTCAAAAAAACTTTATAAAGAGTTTGGTATAACTTTAGTTCCTCAAAATAAATATAGCATTAAAATTTATTGCATTTCCTATATCTGCATATATTTGTTTGCTTCACTGTTAATAGGTTCATATTTTATTTATTAACCTCTTGTTTGTTGAAAATACTAAAATAATCAAACAAACGCAGACTCATTTTGTTCCTCTATTCGTGGAGTGCCCAAAATAAACTAAATTGTATTGCATGCGTTACAAAAGAGTCATATAAATGCATTGATCATTTAGTAGACCAACAAAAGCCTCAGTTAAACATTGATTGCCAACCAAAGGTTTGTTGGTCAGATTTGTTGCACATCGTGCACTAGTTATCCTTTAGCAGGAATCGAAGAAAACGATTAGGCAAATGTACCACAGGAACCCCCTCCAGGCAAAAGAGCTTATCTCAAAATTTCCTTGTTTTTCAAGATTGAGTTTTCAGCAAATTACTAAAGTGCATCTTACTAGAAAGTTTATTTTATTTTCGTTCTCATTGTTAGTTGTAAATTATACCTAAATTATCCTATGTGACATATTTTAACCGCCAATTTTGCAAGTATCTCATTATACAGATTAGCAATATATCCTTAATAAATAGTTAAAACCGAATTAAGTCGTTGAAATACAAATACAATTTAAATTGTATTTTATAGTTGATAAGTGTATTGTTATTCTTATTGTTTACTACGTCGTAATTTACATACAAGAAAATCGCGCTATTGTCAGAGAGCTCGGGAACAAATGCAAACCAGAATATTGTTTTACGTCTAATGTTGAAATTAATACAAATATTCTGCAATTATATTAAGCTCAGAAAGACAGGTCCTTTAATATCTTCAAAGTAAGACAATTCTTTGTAATAGTCTCTTAGTTACTAGGTAACATAAAATTCATTGTAGGTATATATTCATACTAGTTTGGGTAATTAATTTATTGCACCTTAGATAAAAAGTCTTAAAATGCAAACTTTCATAACAAAAAATTATATAAGGACTCTTCGGAGTTCTCATAGCTCAGGATACCCGTAATCTCTAAAAGTGTAAACCGAAAGCGCCATGAGAAAAAGAATCAATACGGGTGCGGATTTGCTTCTAAACTTTCATGTCTCATCCTTGAAACTTACAAATACCAAGCTTGGCACTTTACCGACCTTTCGTATCTTAATTATACTCTCTACAGGTGCATATAACGCTCTCTTTTCTATGTTGTACTCGCATGACATTCTCTGCTATGCACAAGTTGTTCTTACTTATTTTTCTGTTGTCAGATATTGTCTTATTACACATATCATTGTAGTTATACTAAAAATAGGAAAAGGCAATAGAATAAAGTGATAGACAAATCTCGTTACCATGTGATGTCTTTAAATGTCCGTTATATTTATATAGCCCAGAGATAAAAAGAAGGAATAACTTCTTAATTGAGGAAAATATTAGTAGACATTTGAAAATTAAATGCAGTTGCAAAGAAGGTATTTCATATAAATATTGAGCTTTAAATGAGCCCTATGTCTATTTTTATATAGTGAATTCCTGTCAGGTTCGTTAGGTAGGTATACTAGTTATGCAAATTGCAAAATGAAGAGGACTTCTGAGAATATTACTAGAAAATAGTTCAAGATATATATTTTAATTGGCATAAAAATATTTTGAACATGTGATATTTTATTCAAACTCCAGCCATTTTTGAGGAAATTAAAATTTAGGAAGCTAGATGATTCATTTAAGGTTAATGTTGTTGGGGGATTATCTTGAAAATCTTCATTTCGTGTCATGGGGAGATGCAGAATGTAAATTCTAAGTTTGAGTATGTTGTTCACAGATAGACAGATAGATCGATCCATACACACAGATCTTTGACAAATTTATGTTAAAGAAATATAGATTCAGAGGTCCAAGAATTTGTATTTTCTAGCAAATCTTCAGATTAACTTTTTAGGAGAATGAGTATAACATTTCCCCTTCTTACTCTAAGTACGTGAGGGGGCTGGGGGGCGCAGGATGCTTACCTATATGGACAACCACCTTCTCTGGAACTTGAGGAAACCTTGGAGTCTAAAGCACCGTCCAGAGATATTTAGTACGCGAGAGTGAGAGAGGTTGTTATTGTAGTATAAATTTTGAACAAACCACCGAGGGGTAATAGCAGCGTGTTGTTTCTGCCACTGTGAGCCCCGTTTTCTAATTACGGTGCGAGATGGAGTAGAGCATGCTCCCAGTCACGTGCCCACAAGTTGTCGCTTAACTTTGTTGTACCCGGCGGCGATACCAAACATTCTACCCTGTAATATTATATATATTCATTACGCTTTTGTTTATCACTCTAAATCCATCCTACTCATCTTGGTAGAAAACGCGAAATTCTTACTCTTTGAGGCGACATTCTTGACTTCATAAAAGCGGCAACTCAGGAATAGAGTTCTTCGACTTAATCTCTACAACTTAAATAAAATACGTATTAAGGTAGAAATGGTTGCATTCCACCAAAAAAATCAATGTACATGTTTCGAAGTGCTCTATATACAAAATACGCATTATTAACATCGATATGAGTATAGTGTCTGTGTGTCTGTCTTTGCCCAGCTCAAAATGAAAAGTTTGTAAATAGAAAATTTTGGCAGTTTATTCCAATGGTTCGATATGAAGATATTCAGGGAAATCCCCCATCTAAACTATATTTTACATGGATCGTTTTTGTAAAATGTTTTCTCAATAAGGATGTTGTTCAAAATACCATTTGTTTGATATATTTTCGTAAGAAACATAATATACACATATCCCGAATTTCCTAGGAATAGGATCTGAACGCCTTTCATTCTGCGTGACATTTGTATAACTGGTACGCTGCAAGAAGTAAATAAAATATTCCTGCAAAGAAGTCATAATGTGCAAAGTTTTTCAAATAATTCTCTTTTAATTCCAGGCCATGCAAAGAAAATGGAAGTCAAACCACCATATAGAGACTAGCTCTCAACATATTTAACTATCATTTAATCCTATTAAGCCTATCATTTAAGCCCACTCTTACAGTTCCTGTAAGAAAATAAATAATAAAACAATTTCAGCGAAGTTTAACACTGTAACATGAAATAGAAGAATAGGCGCTTTATAAATCGCTTGCATAAGATTTATTGTAAAAAGTCACATGAATACAGAAACATGTAGGTTTTATACACTTGTAGTCTCATCATAACTCTTTAATATGTCGTTCAATAGGTCTTTGAACTAATGTTTTGAATGGCAATTAATTGTTCTTTCACACTAGCCGTGTGTAGCACAAGGTTTGGAAAGCTAGAGTCGGATCGAATAATTTAATGCCATGGCCTGGATTTGCATCATGAATCTCCTAGCCTCCCACACGTCTTATCCAGCACAAGGCTAGTGTGAAAGGATAATTAATCTGCATTAATTCCAAATACGTAAGAGAATAAGTATATAAAATATGATATATGATAACTAAGAAAGTTGTAATAAAGATTAATGTTCATTCTTGGTTAATCGTTTTCTTTCCAATTAATAATTTAAATCTTCCTTGAGTTTATTAATGATTAAGTTTCATAAAATTGAAAATAATGTCTAAACTATGAAGCCCGGACTTACATTACTTAAAGCATTGTAAATCGCATTTAAGGAGTTTTCTCGTGTGTACATGGGAACTTCCAGTGGTTCACCGGAAAAAATGGGACTCAATTGGAGAATTTAATGTCATGTTGGTAGTTATTTATTATCATTATCATTATCCTTCAACGTAAGTTATATCGGACGATGACAGAAATGGTTGAAGTGATATTCAAAGAGCTCAGGTTCCATAGAGCATAGAGTTACCAAAAATTCTTATTTCAGGATAAGAGAAACCCGTGGTAGTGCCTTATAGAGGTAATTCACCATGATCAAGATTCGAACTCGGAATCTCTTGAACGTGAGCCAGATACGCTACCGAGGCGAGCTGCTGATACATTGCCACGGTAGCTCCTTGGTTAGAGGAACCAAACGGAGACTAGGAGACCTGGGTTCAAATTGCGGCTATATCATTGACCTTTTCAGTCTGACTCTACATTTGCAAATAGTGCTTTGAATGTGCAAAGATTTAATAATGAGTAACTCTGCGTTAAGGGTTTTTCTTTCTTTCTTTTTCTGTTTCCTTTTCGTGATATTTGGAAAAAATTAGCGGAGTAAGCTTTGAAGATTTTATTGTTAAGTTTAATTCAAATAGATTAATGCAATAAAACGCCCGTTTAAATGTTTGAAGGTCACCCAATCGAATAAAAATTAGTCTATGATTACATAAAAGGCTAAAGAGTATCCAACTATGTGTACGTAGTAAAGTTTCATAAAATTCTAATAATTCATATAAGGACTTTTTTTTTATTTAAGTGCCTGTTTGGTGAGATCATTTCCTCTATAAAGGGCAGTTTGGAATGGAGTGACTTAAATCTTAGTATCACATCCTTGAAAACTGTTGAACCTAAACACCTATTTATGTTAAAGAGATGTTTTCTTTTCAAACCCTCTCCTGCTCTGGCTCTCTCTCTCTCTCTCTTTCTGTCACATACACAGAAAAATGTCATTTTTATAAAAAGGACATTTTTTATTCCGAAGCTTTGAAATGTGTATATATATATTTAAATGTCTGCAAGGATTTTGGATAGAATGCAATATTTTCTGTTGTTATAGACAAACAGTAAAAGTAAATTTAATTTACTACACACATCACCCAAATAGTTAATAGAATTTAGTTTTCAGGTTGTGTATAATTAAATTACAGAAATGCATTTGCTTAGTAAGAACGGAGACGAGAGAATCAAGTCTTTCAAGGAGTTTATTGAAACAAAGTTTCTACATAGGTAATTTGGATTATTGAAAATACTGAAATATTGGTAGTATAATAAGTGACCTATTTCAAAAATAACCTAAGGAAATTCTACCATGTCTCGCTGTAAACTTTTGAGTTTAGAAGGATTCCCATTTCAAATATTTAGAACAATGATGTTAGTGAAACCACGTGATATAGGAGTGACAATCCTGCATTTCGTCTGGCATGTCCACTGTGGCTTTTCCATTTCATTGTGTTGAATCCATACAATATAAGGCTGCTTTTTATTTTCTTTGCAATAGCATGTTGCTATTTAATCATTTTTGATGAATTTCTTTCAATGCTTACTGAAAGGTAGCTTGTTCAATCCCTATGCTTTCACTCGTAAACTGGTATTGGTAAATGAGAGCTTAAATTTAATTAATAACATTTATAAAACAAATACTTTGAGTATGTCAATATTTTCTAAAAAGCAGGATTATATGTGTCAGTAGTTTGTCCTGGCGGATTCTATAAAATGCCTAAACAAAAATGCCTGTGTATTTGCTATCCGATATCTGTTCATTAATATGGTATTGTAATTTTACTTCTCTGTTATTTTCTGGCTTATAAACCAAGGTTATGATATCGTTGTGTTTAATATGTACATTAGTATTAAATTCCTGCTTTCCAAACTAACATGTTCCAGTTTCTCTCATTCAGCCCTTAATGGTTGGAAATGTGTAGTTTACCCTCAAAGCAATTTCGTTTGAATAGGATGTATACGTTTTCTAGGTACAGATATAATCACAGTCACTATCGCTATGTTCAATACTGTAACCGTTTTTGATCTCCTCGTTATTATCATCCTTTATTACATGTAGTTCATAGATCCGCACGAATTACCAATTGTGTTTATACACATTAACATTGTTTGTTTGGTTGTTTTGACGGGTTATTTCCTCTTTGCTATTACACATAAAGCTACTGTTTTGTTACATGACGTGATATAGTGTCGGCCCTTACTATTTCCTTTGTATTAATCACTCTGTTGGACATAATAGTTCCATATTGGTTGGTGTGAAACCCTTCTGACATTAAGAGTACAAATTGTAAGAAATCCTTCAAAGTCAATTCTCGAAATATATTATTAAAAGTTGATGGTCAGATAGGCTTGTGCCGTTTGTTTTTTCCCCGGCACATTTTTGTCGCCCTTCCGGTTCGGGGGCGCTGACGTC
This sequence comes from Mantis religiosa, assembly GCA_030765055.1. Lineage (NCBI taxonomy): Eukaryota > Metazoa > Arthropoda > Insecta > Mantodea > Mantidae > Mantis > Mantis religiosa. The sequence continues at coordinate 140,599,280 of CM060951.1, forward strand.
TTGTTGGTTTGGGCCTTCCGCCGTTTCTCTCTGGGGGCGCTGCGGTGCCCGAGGCTACTTGGGTGGCTCCTTCGAGCCGGGAGAGCAGTGAGAGTGTGTGCCTGGCTGGTGTCGAGTGGGCGTTTCTTAGGGTGAGTGCTCCAATTCGGGTTCCCCGATTTTTCTCTTAGTTTTTTTTTTTTTTTATAATTAGTCTTTTGGTGAGCCGTGTGTTTTGGTGGGGCTCTTTCTCCCAGATTCGGGGCCAGAAGTATATAGTTACCTTTATCTGTCTGGTTGGTTTAAGCAAAGTGTAGCAAAGAACAAACGAGAAAATAAATACATGTTAAGGTTCCGATAAAGGCGTATGTTTTCAATTTAATCTCATGACCCTGGGTTGGCCTGCACAATTTGGTTGCAGAGCGTGGTTACGATCCACGGACCTCTGGGTTATGGGCCCAGCACGCTTCCACCAACTGTTGTAAAGGGTGAATGATTTTTAAGGCACGAAATGGCGTCGAAAGAGAAGCTACGGGACTCACAGCCGGGGAAGACGAGGTCTCCGGAAAATACAGCTTAGCGTCTTCTCCCCCTTGACGAGCCATGGCGTTAAATTTCTCGAGGAGCGCCTCAAATTTTGTTTGAGTGTCTTAACACGAGGTAAAACCTCGGAACGCGGAAAATAGGTAATGAGATAATCTCACCTGTTGATATAATGCTGGATGCGCGCCAATAAACGAACCTGCTGTCCTCTTGAAGGGGTCCCCTCACGCTCCAAATCTTGGATAACCTCACCCAACTCTAAAAGCGCTTCAGAACACACTTGAGGGGAATTGGCAACTAAATCATGCTTATCAGGTAAAGCAATAAACGGTTTGTCCTTGACCAGCTGCAATGCGTCTAATATGGCCGACCAGTCGGCCGCAGGAGAGACCTGCCCGCCACGAATTAACAACTCAAACATCAGCTCACCTTTACGCAAGCGGTCAACATTTACTAAGGAAGTCGCCATTCCTCACTGCCAAAGGATGCAGTAGTAGGCACAGAGAACGTCAAAAGCAACAAACACGAACGCGCGGAAACCAAGCCGAGAGCCAAGCGTCAAATTAACCACGCTCTGCTACCAAATTGTGCAGGCCAACCCAGGGTCATGAGATTAAATTGAAAACATACGCCTTTATCGGAACCTTAACATGTATTTATTTTCTCGTTTGTTCTTTGCTACACTTTGCTTAAACCAACCAGACCGATAAAGGTAACTATATACTTCTGGCCCCGAATCTGGGAGAAAGAGCCCCACCAAAACACACGGCTCACCAAAAGACTAATTATAAAAAAAAAACTAAGAGAAAAATCGGGGAACCCGAATTGGAGCACTCACCCTAAGAAACGCCCACTCGACACCAACCAGGCACACACTCTCACTGCTCTCCCGGCTCGAAGGAGCCACCCAAGAAGGCTCGGGCACCGCAGCGCCCCCAGAGAGAAACGGCGGAAGGCCCAAACCAACAAGACGTCAGCGCCCCCGAACCGGAAGGGCGACAAAAATGTGCCGGGGAAAAAACAAACGGCACAAACTGGTATGTCACGGTTGTGAGGGTAAAAAAAAAAAAAAAAAAGGAAACTCAGTTTCACATCTGCTCTCTACGTCACGACTGTGTGTGCAAAATAGAGACAGGGTTCTCCGTGTAAGTGTGACGTATGGTATGTCACAGCTGTGAAGGTGGAAAGACTCAACAAGTGTACGCAATACTCATACTCATTGCTACTCAGGGCAGACTTTCTATGATGTTTGGTGCTCGTCCGACTCTCCTAGGGTTTCCTTCTTCGGGCTTCATCACTCCGGGGTCTGGAATGGCTTTCTTCCTTTCCTTGGTTTCTTCCAGCCTTTCCTTTCTTTCCGTTTGGCTTCTCCACCCTGTGTTTCCGATGGGGAGGGGGTGTTTGTGCCGTTTGTTTTTTCCCCGGCACATTTTTGTTGCCCTTCCGGTTCGGGGGCGCTGACGTCTTGTTGGTTTGGGCCTTCCGCCGTTTCTCTCCGGGGGCGCTGCGGTGCCCGAGCCTTCTTGGGTGGCTCCTTCGAGCCGGGAGAGCAGTGAGAGTGTGTGCCTGGTTGGTGTCGAGTGGGCGTTTCTTAGGGTGAGTGCTCCAATTCGGGTTCCCCGATTTTTCTCTTAGTTTTTTTTTTTATAATTAGTCTTTTGGTGAGCCGTGTGTTTTGGTGGGGCTCTTTCTCCCAGATTCGGGGCCAGAAGTATATAGTTACCTTTATCTGTCTGGTTGGTTTAAGCAAAGTGTAGCAAAGAACAAACGAGAAAATAAATACATGTTAAGGTTCCGATAAAGGCGTATGTTTTCAATTTAATCTCATGACTCTGGGTTGGCCTGCACAGGCTTTTATAGCTTCAGAGCTGCATTTTTCCCGTTTCAAAACGTTACATGTGGTGCATTTTGTACTCAATTTGTTTTAAATGTATAGAAATACCCAAAAGTACAAGCATAATCAATTTCTGAGTGACTTATCTGTATCGGATATCACAGAAATGTATTAATTAAATTAAATTATTAATTAACACACCAAAATTACTGAAAATATTATTTCATAGTAATTTAGAATCCAGTTCTGAGAAACAAGGTCATCAATAAAAGGAATCTAGTTCCAAAAGCTTTGCTAATTTTTCGCTAAAACCAAAGTAGATATTTATGTAAGTAAATCTTTTTCATTTTATGTACATTATTTTATAATTATAATAATTAAAACAACTTTAGAACTACTGAAAACATTGCAATGAACTTTGAATTTACGCTTATGTTTGGAGTGCTACTGTGAAATAAGTTTCAAAACAAAGGTTCACTGGTGTCCTAAAACTTACACAAATAACTTGCCGTATAGGTTTATAATCGAGCAATAAGGATAACATTAAGCAACACCAAATAAACGTTGAAGTAATGACGGTACTAATGGCAGCTTACGGAAGTGAAAATTGGAGGCTGAATCCTATAAACAGGAAAAATACAACAGATAATAGTAGCCGAGAAATCATTTCTAGAAAAAGTAGCAGATGTGTCCTTTTAGACAAACAAGGGCATTAAGAAACTTCAAAGCAATTAAATATGTACCACTTGAATAAAACAATCAACGAAAATAATAACTGATGCCAGTATGTATAAAGAGAGAAAAAGGAACGAATGTAATAAATGTTTTTGAACTATATACAGTCAAGTACAAAAAATCGGGTTGATGCATGGCCCACAGTGTATGTTGGTAAGGAAATACTAACCGCTTCTGTCACGCCTGGGCCACTCCCCTTGTACCTAATGCATGACTAATGTTTGTGTCACTCTCTATTTTTCGGTCCTGAGCCTGAATCCGATCTTGTTCATTGGTTACCGTTTGAGTGCCAATCTTCCGATTTCAAGCACTATTGGTCAACTGGTGTGGACAGCTGACGAAGCATGACTTCCGGTCACTAAGTTAAAATGTTTCCGTACTTTCTCTTCTATCTTCGTAATCTAGACATCATCTTTATTCATACGTTAATGGTTTGCGTTTGTCTTGAGTCAAATCCAATAAAAGATTGGCTCACTCAGGGCTGGTGTGGCACAGTGATAAAGAGATTTTGAGAATATTAAAAAGGAAAGGAAAACACTATATGAAACCAGAAGCCTTGCCACGCTTTACTCTATTCAGCTATAGTGAACAATACTGCCAAACAGAAAGATCCGAAACTTGATGTAATCATATTCTTAATTAAGGTCAGATCAACAGGCCTCCTCCGCCTTGAGTAGATGAAGCACATCTTAATAATGATCCATGTTTAAAAGCATTGTTCCCATAATCTCTATGACGTATGCACAATCTACTAGAGGAACAATCTCAAAACAGCAATTACAATTCAGCAGTGCAGATTTAAATTTTTAAAAATCTCCAAGTGAAACATTGCAGGAAGTATTTATCTGAACCTTAAAGAAATTTAGATGCCGTGCTATTATTTGTTGCTGTTGCGACTGTTTTAATCCTTCGGAACAAGGATTTGGCTGTTGCGGTTTTCATTTTAATTTGAATCGGATATAAATAATCGGGAGACTAAGCGGTTAAAATTGAAAACGTTTATGGCCTTATAAATTGGAATTTACTCTTTAACTTGATATCCAATTTATTATGATAGGATCAGAGACGTAAATTTTAACTCATCTTTAGGAGAATTTCATTTGACACCTTTTATGTAATGCTATATACATATATTGCTTTTATTTTCTCCATTAGTAATGTGAAAAATTTATTTTTGGAAATCAAAAATTTTGTTATATATTCACTACTATTTTGCCCAAGAGCTATTGAAAATTGTTAAATGGAAATTCAACGTCAGAAAACCAGGCCTTGGAGCTGTTATTAGTTTCCTTGTGTTAATGTGTTTGGCTATGTTTTAAAGACTTTTGAAATAAAAAATGTGATTAAGAAAATCCATGTTCCATAGTAAACCACATTGTTGTACATATAATAGTATACTGTGATACTAATGTGGTATGCACTTTATACGGAAGGAGTGAAGGTTTGAAAAAACGAAGCGCTTGTGCCGTGCTTTTTCAATTACCGAGATTCCCTTATGTGCTTACTACATGCAGGTATATTGCATACTATTTTTTGCACTATGTGTATTTACAGCAATCTGAATCTTAGGAATTAGGATATTAGATGAAATATTAATTCATATAATTGAACATAAAAGTTAGATTTTAAAACGTGCATCGCTATGCGTTGCTATGGAGAAATCATAAGAGTTGTTGGTCATGTCGCCCTATTTGTTAAAAGTGTAAAAAGAATTTGACTGTTTACTTCTAATTATCGAGAACGTTTGTATGTATGTACTATGTATGTAGTAAGGATGAAATAGAAGAGGCGTGGAAAGCTGGATTTGATCATTTAATATAAAGAAATCTAAACAGAGGTATGATATGATATATTATTCATTGTGTAAATGGTGAAAAGAACATGATTTGAATATTAATGAAAGGAATATATCGGCGTATTTTTTACTAGTAAATTGATGATTCCAGGAAGTTTGTTATCAGAAATTTCTGTGCCTAAAACAATGAAAAAGTTAAATAATAGAATTGCTGTTGGTTTTTTCTCTGACTTGTGTCCTCCTTGAGAAAGAAAAATGACAAAAATTTGTTAATGAAAATGGTAATGATAATGGGGATTGACTACAGGAGTTTAACGAGAGAGTTGCTGAAAAAAATTATGGTTAATAATGTTGCACATAGGAATGAATTTACTGTGGTGAACATCTCAAATAGTAAAACAAACATTTCTCGCTCTTTTACTATAAGTGAGAAGATTAGTAAGTTGATTACGTGGGAATCTTTCGGAAGTACGTTGCAGCGAGGCCTGAATACTGTCAATGCAAGCATTTTTCTTTTACATTTCGAAATGGTAAAGGTATTGGTCTACCAGTGGGGGTAAACAGCATCGGTGCAATGTGTTAAAAAATAACAACATATATGAAGTTAGAGGATCAGTAATCTTACAATGGTTATGCCTTTAGAAGAACATCTTGCTACTTTCCTCGTAATTCCTGGTGCCGATGTTCTGTCACTAAAACGGCATGGAGGATGGAAATCATCTACTGCGGCAGATGATACAGCATGTGGAGAATTCTTTGCGAAGTAAAATGAAGTTTACTGACAACATTTTGTACAGTGGAAACGGCAATGAAATAATTTCTGCAGAGTGGTACAGGGTTTATGTCGAATCGTATTGATGGATGACGAATTATGCCCCTCGTTGAGGTGACCATTTGGAACAGGGTTGAAGTGGTTTGGGTAGATTCCCAACGTCAATGGGTGATGGAGTAATTATATCCCTCGATGTGGCGACATTTTGGTGGATGGAATAGATGGTTCTTGAAGTCCCAGCTTACCTCGGCGTGACTTCAGTCGGTTGAGCAAAATATCTTCTTTTACAGGGGTGGTACGGCGGAAGGAAATTTTACGTAAAATGAGTAATCATTTTTCTCTGTATTAAATAATGTAGAAACTTTTATTTCCTTACTTCAATCAACACCAGTTCGAACAAAATGTATGATACAACATTTATAACACTATTCTTACACAAGATTCACTTGATGTGACGCGTTTATATCTGGATGCGTGCAAGAATCAAAAGTTTTATACGGTTGTTCACTACCGTGTATAATAATTAAATTGTGTGTCTTCTAGCGATGATATTTAATGTAAAGATTATCTAGTTATACTCGATAATTGTTATGAGAATAGACTTATATTCTTCCGCACACAACGGCGTTTAAGAAGAGAATTTTACATCCGTTCACGGTGACTGTTAGGAGAAGAATAATCAGTTCATCTTCTTCTACACATTAGCATTTCGCTAATAGTTCGACCCCCCTAGAGGAATATTGAATATCCTACATGGCAACGTAAAATCTTTTATATCTGATTGGTCCACGTTTTACGATATACGCGTCACACCAATCCCAAATAAGTTTGTTATTCAACACTTTTGTGACGTCATTTCCACTTACATAGCTTCTCTGTGCATGACTCACTCTACTTAACCTCACATAATACAATATTTGAAACTCTTTGGGGACAACATAAAATAACTGTTTCAGATGCCCCTCTTCAGAATATATGGAAAATTAACTTAAATCTTCCAATAATATTGTTCCATATATTCTAAAGAATGCCCCAATAATTAAACATTATTACAACAATGAACAATTAATACAATTTAAAATAACAATATAAAATCAGAAATTATTCGAACACAATAATAATAAACAAAACATTTTTCAGTAATTCATAAACATATTATTTTTTTTTTATTTGTTCTGGTGAGTGTCAAGGCTTTTGAATGGTTTTAAAAGTGTTCTGTGATATTTTCCTATCATTATATTATCATCGTCTCTTAATTCGTACGTATGATCCCCAAATTTGTAAAGAATACCATTTTTCTTTGCTATGTTACAATTTATATTTCTCCAATTTCTGGAACTTGTAGCAATAAAGACAATTTTGGATCATTTTGTTGGGTTTCCGAAATATTCTTAAACTTTTGGGTTAGGTTTCTATTCCATTTAAAATTTAATTCGAACAATTTAATCTCATGATGTGGAAGTGATAACGTTTCTGGGATTTCCCCTTCCAATCTTAGTCTTGATAATAAATCACTAAATATGTTTTCTTTTCCTGGAATGTGCCTAATCTCAATATCATACGAAGTAATTTCATGAATATAACGAGATATTTTTGAGCTAGTTAATTTACATTTCTTTATAAATGACAAACTAATGTGATCTGTATACACAATAACTTTGGTATTGTATACATATTGTCGAAATTTTTGTAAAGCAAAATATATAGCTGCAATTTCCAATTCGGTTATGCAAGCATTAGCTTCTATTTTGTGCAATGCTCTGGAAGCAGTAGCAATTACGTGATTATTTCCAGATACATCAATCTGCGTTAGTACAGCTGCATAAGCTTGAATGCTAGCATCAGAATATATATTGAATGGTTGATTTTGAATGGGTCTTTCCAAAAGAATGGCATTTTTAAATAATTCTTTCACGTTTTGAAAAGCCTGTTGATGTTCTTCAGTCCATTTCCAAATTGAATTTTCCTTAAGAAGTTCCCTCAAAGGACTAAGCTCTTTGGCATAATTTATAACGAACCTACTCTCATATTGTAGTATTCCCATAAATCTTCTTAATTGCTTGATGTTCTTTGGTGGAGGGATGGCTTCAATCGATTTGATTCTTTCTGGATTCGGTGTCATGCCTTTTTCAGATATAATATAACCTAGAAATTCAATCTCTTTGGCAATAAATTGCGATTTATCCAGATTTATTGTCATACCACTTTCAGAAAATTTTGTAAATATATAATTTAAATGTGATATATGATCGTCGAAATTTTGATCAAAAATAAGAAAATCATCAATATATTGTAGAGCGAAATTTTCTATGGTATCTCCGAAAATATTATGTAACGCTCGAAGTAATGCACTTCCGCTAGTGGATAATCCAAAACCACATGTTTTGAATTGGTATATTTTTCCTCCAAAATTGAATCCTGTGTATTTTCGAACAGATTCATCTAGTGGTATCTGCCAATACGATGAAACCAAATCTAATTTTGAAAAATATTTTCCACGTCCTAATTTTGATAATACCTCATCAACTCCAAGAGGTCTGAAGTGATCGGGTTGTGTTAGTGAGTTTATCTTTCTTGCGTCAATCGTCATACGCAGTGTTCCGTTCGATTTATGTACCCAACACAAAGGATGTAGGTAAGGCGAATTAGAAATCTCTATAATTCCATTTTCTAGCATATCGTTTATTACTTCAGATGCTTGTTGTCTAATAGCGATAGGCACAGATCTACTTTTATGAGTATAAGGAGCAATGTCGTTCACCTTAAATGTATGTATGTACTTATTACACAATCCAGGTTTCGTACTAAAAACGTTCCTGTTCTTTAGTATACATAACCTCAACTGTTCTCTTTGCGCGTGATTTAAATTGTATGTTTTCCCTAACTTTTCTTTCAAAGTTCTTTGGAATATCATTTCTTCCTCTTCTTGTTTTCGCTCGGTGTCGGTATTTAATGTGTTTATTTGGCAACAATGATCTCCAAGGTCAAACGTCTCATTTTCTTTATTATTTAAAAGTAAATTTTCTTTACCACTATCATCTTCTTCATTATTAATTATATCTTCTTCGTACAATATTATATTTTCTACAAAAAAACCTATCATTATTTATACTATCCTTCTCATCCTCTTTTAATATAATTTCTTCTAACAAATTTATTCTTATTACTTCATTATCTCCTTTGACCTTCATTTCATGTTTTTCGAAATCTATCACACTTTGCCAACCATACAATACATCATTGCCAATAATATCACGAGCTAAGTTTGGTATTACCAATACGATAAAATTGAAATTCCAGTCATCTATTCGCGCAGGAATTAACGCTTGATATTTAACTTTATCTTTCTTTTTTCCAATAGCTGTGCTACAGTATACATTACACACGTTTAAATATTCAATCCTAAACTTGGATAGTAATTCCTTGAATAAGTTCTCACTTATTACTGATGAACTAGCTCCTGTGTCTATCAATACTTTATATTCGCTATCGCCTATACGAAGGTTAATCTGAGGTGGATTTACTAATTCCCGATCTTTACTTCTGGAGAGAGTGAGCTTATCTTCTGGTAAATTTTGAATTTTGATTTTGCCCTGTGTCATTTCTACCGAACCACTTTCCAAGGCACAAAATGATTTGGTACTCAATTTTCCGCATTAGTGCGGTCGGTAGTTACACTAGCAGTTGGGTTGGTACTATCGTTATTTATTTCTCTTTCTATTCCCTGAGTCTGTGTCCTTTCTAGGTTATTGTCTGCCCTTTCAAACCTAGGACCCCCAAAATCTCTTAATGAAGAGTTTTCAATGCTAGTTCCTCTTCCTCTACTTTGATAACCTGTTCTTAGGTTATTTCCCCTGTAAAACCTCAGTTGATTCACCTGATTACTCCTCACATTTCCCACAGGTTGGTTATTATTATAATTCCTCCTAGGAGTATTTGGAATTCTCTTTCCTATACCTGGCACTACCGATTCATATGTCTTTCTGGGGTTGTACTCTCTTCGTTCATAGTTGTCTCTTGAACGTGCCCCGCCCCAATTTTGGTTAAAACTATTTTGGTTTTGGTTAGTATGGTTGTGATTTTCCCCGAATGTTGGTCTTACTTCCTGTCTATTTACTTGCTTTTCTTCTATATGAGTCTTGTCAGGATCAACTTGACTATGAGTAGAATCAGAATTAAGGTTATGAGCCTCAAATTCTGATAATAACTCAATCATATCAGTAAAGTCGACGGGCTTAGCCACAATTAGGTGGTTTCTAATGTGTGGTGGATAATGTCGTATTAGCGTATTCACGATCTCGGTCTCTGACATATCTGGATTCACAAGTTTGCTTTTGTTAGCAAGTTTTAGGAAATATTCAGTCATGGACACACCCTTCCTGAACTCGAATTTACCAGTGGCCAGTTCGACTTTAATTCTTCTCTGTCTTTCTGGACCCCAGAACCTATTTATAAACACGTTCCTAAACATACTATACGTTTCATGTGAAGCTAATGTTAACCTCAGCCATTCTAAAGCATTTTTCTTCAAACACCTTTTAACAATCATCATCCTAAATTCATTTGGAATCTTTTTAATTTTATAATATTCTTCTAATTCCTTTAGAAATATTTTGGGATTGTCTCCCGATTCTTCTTCGAAAGTAGGTGGACTTATGTCATGCAACAAATAATTTGTACAATTTGTGTTACCTTGACTGTGTAACTGTGTATGTGTGTGCATGTTTTGTATTTGTCTATTACCATTTACCTCACAATCAGGTGACAAATATTCTGTATCGTCACTCTCCAAATAATTCTCTAAGTTTTGTACAATATTACCTGAATTACCAGGTAAGTCTATACATGTAATATTCTTAGATTTTATTACCCTCTGGTTCTCAGAAATTTTGCTTGCCTGTAATACAATCACAACTTGATTCAGCTTGCTAATGTTTTCTTTCTCTCTCTCAAAACTTTCCTGTGCCAAATCTATTCTTGTAATCATTTCACTATTCAACTTACTGACTTCATCATATTTAACTTTTAGTTCATCTTGTTGTGTTTGCACCTCAGTAGCAATTAGTTTAACATCATTTCTGATACTATTTACCTCTCTTACAAAATTATTCTGTATTTCAATATTTTCCTCATGGTATTTCCGTGAATTATCTAATAAGACTACATCTATTTCTTGTCTTATTCTATTCTCTAATTCCCCTATTTCTATTTTTTGTTTTTCTACAAATTCTACTTGTTGTTGCTTAAGGATTTCTGACTCCTTAACCAATTCACTTCTTATATCTTTTACTACATTTTCCTGACTTATTTTCATTTCCTGAAACATCTCTTTTAACCTAGACATTTCTCCATCATGAGATTCTATTTTCTGTTTTAAAGATTTTATGCCTTCTCTACACTCTTCTCTTCCCTTCTCAATTTCATTTCTTAGGTTACCTAAACCTTGATCTAACCTAGCTTCTAATTTCTCTGAACTTTGATCTACTTTAGCATTTAAATTATCCATTTTAGCATCAAAATTACTCATCATTTTCTCTAACCTGTCTATTATCATTTCATTATCTTTACTCTGCATAATTTCTGTTCTACTTGTTCCTGCATCATCACTAATCATTCCTTCCACTACTTCCATGACTTCTTGTATTTCTGCTCTCTTATCACTAACTAGTCTTTCCACTCCTTCCCCAATATTTTTATTCTTATTGTCTGTTAATTTTTTACCTTCCATTTTAGGTAATATCTTTCCCTTTCTTAATAACATAAAAATGAAAATTATAATTTTGTCACCTTTTCTATTAATTATCTATTAAGATTTTTCCGTACTCACTTTTCTTCTTTCTTCTTTCTTGATTCGAAGTTACCTGTCCATTACACTATTTATTCTCCTGTGGTGTAATCCTCCTTCTGCCTATTCGAGCCCCACGTTGGGCGCCATTTGGTACAGGGTTTATGTCGAATCGTATTGATGGATGACGAATTATGCCCCTCGTTGAGGTGACCATTTGGAACAGGGTTGAAGTGGTTTGGGTAGATTCCCAACGTCAATGGGTGATGGAGTAATTATATCCCTCGATGTGGCGACATTTTGGTGGATGGAATAGATGGTTCTTGAAGTCCCAGCTTACCTCGGCGTGACTTCAGTCGGTTGAGCAAAATATCTTCTTTTACAGGGGTGGTACGGCGGAAGGAAATTTTACGTAAAATGAGTAATCATTTTTCTCTGTATTAAATAATGTAGAAACTTTTATTTCCTTACTTCAATCAACACCAGTTCGAACAAAATGTATGATACAACATTTATAACACTATTCTTACACAAGATTCACTTGATGTGACGCGTTTATATCTGGATGCGTGCAAGAATCAAAAGTTTTATACGGTTGTTCACTACCGTGTATAATAATTAAATTGTGTGTCTTCTAGCGATGATATTTAATGTAAAGATTATCTAGTTATACTCGATGATTGTTATGAGAATAGACTTATATTCTTCCGCACACAACGGCGTTTAAGAAGAGAATTTTACATCCGTTCACGGTGACTGTTAGGAGAAGAATAATCAGTTCATCTTCTTCTACACATTAGCATTTCGCTAATAGTTCGACCCCCCTAGAGGAATATTGAATATCCTCCATGGCAACGTAAAATCTTTTATATCTGATTGTTCCACGTTTTACGATATACGCGTCACACCAATCCCAAATAAGTTTGTTATTCAACACTTTTGTGACGTCATTTCCACTTACATAGCTTCTCTGTGCATGACTCACTCTACTTAACCTCACATAATACAATATTTGAAACTCTTGGACAACATAAAATAACTGTTTCAAGAGAGAGCAGGACCGTCCTCTTCTGGAGAAATATAAAACTGCAAGTTTAGATGTAAAGTGCAGAAGGGGGAGATGGTGCAGTTGCAATCAGTAATTGTACAAATTGTAATAACACAATCGATATTTCAAAATAAATGTTTTTACTGACAGCACTGAGTTTTCTTTTGTTTTCATAGTAACTAAATTGCAGGCGTGAATGTTAACTTCGATGCATAGCAAACATAACATTAAGAATGGAAAATTTGTTACATAGTGCAATAAGGTATACTAAGGAACGTTAGGGCACCATCTGGTACGTAAAACAAATCATGAAATTAGCAATTAAACATTTGTTCAGTAAGGATACGGATCTATCCTTAAAACAAGTGCTTAAGTCAGCAATGCAGAATGGCGTTGCGTAAGCCACAAAGCAGATTCGGGCAGAAAAGTGCCTCAAATGTTGCGCTCTCTGAACTGCTTCTACTCTTTTACAAAGCATCCTTATGAACGCTTAACGCTCTGCCTACTCATATAATCCACGTAAACATTTGTAGAAAATATATTTCTGCTCATTTTCTTGAAGATGCAAGTGGTATATTAAAATGCAGTAGGCTATAAGCGATAGTCAGATATTTTAAAAGGGTGGTGACTTTGTCATGATTTTGTAATGAAAAAATAAATAGAATAATAACTCAAATTCCTAGCTGGAAAAAACTATGTAGGGTTAGAGAAAATAACAAGGAGTATCTTAAAAACCATCTCCACCAAGTACAGGACAGCAAGAGAATTAAATAGGAGAATATTACAGGCATGGAATACCTTCTGGTACCTCCAGTTTCTACTGGGAGACAGAACGCTAAGCAGACCAGGATATAAACTGGAAGTATAGGAAACATGCATCTATTCGACTCTTACTGTTTGGAAGTCAGACGTGGTCCGGCACAAGCAGGCAGATGAAAACACTACAGATATGCCAGAGGAAAATGCAGTGCAAGATACTGGGAATAAACTGGAATAATAGAACCCCCAAACTGTATTGTCACAAATGACATTAACAGACAGCGATGTCACGAAACAGAAGTGGAAATGGGTAGATCACATCGCGAGGTTGTAGGACGACAGATGGACCTACAAAACCAAGGCTTGGGACCGCTCACACGAAAACACCAAAGAGGAAGACCACGACAGAGATGGGCGGACTTCTACACAGCACAAGCAGGACAGCAGTGGTCTACAACAGCTCGAGACAGAAGGAAGTAAAGATCTATGGGCGACAATACAAGTAGAAGAGTGCGAGTGCAAGTGAATTAAGTGCCAATAGTAGCAAGAGAAAATGACAAAAACCGGCTCACCGTGACTCACCGTGTTGGAAGTCAACACATCTACCCTAAGTATAGGGAGCCTTTGCCCTTCATCGGACATAAGAGGCCATTTCTAATCTCTAATCTTAGAAGCATTCACACCAAAAAGAGGATATTTTACACAAATTGTGTGTTTTAAAGAAATCTACATTTTCCCCTGTAGTAAGACTTAATCTTTCACGGTTTACAATCATCCAGAATAAGCAGGACTTCTGAAGACATTCTTACAATATTCAAGCTGTACATGTACTTTGTCATTGAAATATCTAAAACTATGGTACTATATAAAAATTTTTAAGAGACACTTTTGAGAAAATCAAAGTTTTCGAAAAAATTTCCATGGTAGGGTAGCATGCGGTGGAGAATCTTTTAAAAATCTTCGAATCACATCCTTGTCGATGTTGAGCTTAAATAACAAGTTTAGTATTTAACCGAATGCTTGTTTTTGACTTATACTTTTATCCCTCTCACACACACGCACACATACACACAAGCACAGGTATACAGCAACCATTTTCAGAAAATGCTATTTTATATTAAGGTAGACCTAAAACAGGTATTTTCCCTGAAATATTTATAGAGAATTTTTGGGTGTAATGTAATTACTTTCTCTACTTAGTGTATGTATTAGAAAAAGTAATAAATTATGTTTTATATTATATGGTAGCAGTTTAAAGTATAAAGTATAAATATTAGTTTTCCTCCCAAAATATTACTCAGAAGAGGTTTGTGAAAGCTCAGCAATGATGATGATGGTGATTGATGATGACGATAATTAATATAATGATATAGCATATCGTCGAAATCGTTTATGTGATACCTGATGATACGGGGGTTATGTTTCGTGCCCTTGTTTCCGGAGCACCAGGTTGTATAAGACGGCAGAGTTTGTGTCCACTTGTGCTTTAACCTTAGCTGTGTACACAAGTTAGCAGCAGCAAGAATTAGGAGTTACTGCGGTGTCAGGACTGCTAACATGGCCCTCTCTTAAGTAAACGTTATTTCGCTTCCAGAAAAGATGCACGGCTTATCTCGTATCTCCCAGGTCACCGCTATAGCACAAGCCACTGTGTGCTTTACTTGATTCCTGGTCTCAATTAACCGTTTAAATCAACAACTTATTATCCTGTAGACAATCTTGTATTGCCTTGGCTATACCATATACCATGCTTAGCTGCATTTAAATTGCCTGCCTATGCTCTGTTATGGTTGATGGGAATCTATAGGTATTAATGACAGGACGGATTGGACTGTAAGCATGGAAATGGCAGCTGACAAACCCCTCTTCATTCATACAGCTTTTTTGCATTTGTCGACAAACTCCGACCAGTTACCTGCCTAACAGACTCTTGTTTTGAATTTTTTCACTGAATTTGTTTCAGAAAAGGTAACTACTTGACAACTGTTTAAATATTAACTGTTTAAGAATTCGCAAGGCTTGCAGAGTACTAATAAAACTTACAACAGGATTTCCTCTGCGTTAAAAATGTCAAGGTTCTGATTCTTAAACTCATACGTAACGGGTAGGTTTCTTAGTATGGGGTAGGGATTTTCAAAAACTCTTACGAAGGTGCTGAAAGTAAACGCTCAGTGTGGTGTTTATCAAAAAACATAGTTTTTAGTTTACTTTGTTCACACACATGCGCAAACACAGACACAAACACACACACACACACACACACACACACACACACACACACACACACACACACACACATACATAGTGCGTCAGCTAGTCAGCTTCTTAAAATGTCTCGTAGCATCTAATACATAAAAGTTGTGTTTTTTGTTGTACTTGATAGAATAATCCATTTAAAGTTCAGTTGAAATACATTACTTACTCTTACTATATGTGGGTAAGTGATAAAAAAAAATCTGATGAGATAGATTCACATGATTTTCTCTACTCCTTCAAAATTAAGAAGCGCGTATTTCTCGTAATATTTCATGTTATTTGAGGTAAAAGTTGGTAGATATTAGCTTATTGTATATATCATTATAAGTACTAGACGAATAAGGTAAACGGTGGGCTTTAAACGATAGTCAAATCGAAATTAATTGTTCTTTCACACTGGCCGTGTGTAGGCTAAATTTCGGAAACGAGAGTCAGAATGAAAATTGCAATGCCATAGCCAGAATTTGAACCATGGATCTTCTGCTTTCCGTCCAGAACGGACGGAAACCAGAAGTTCTGGACGGAAAGCAGAAGATCCGTGGTTCAAATCCCGGCTATGGCATTGCAATTTTCATTCTGACTCTACGTTTCCACAGATAGTCAAATCTTTTAAGTGTTGGTCGCTCTGTGATGGCATTAAATGTCCAGTCTCTGCATGATAGGAAATATATAACAAACTATGCATTTTATTTGTCATTAGGATATTCTAAAAACATGCCACTTAAATCAAATCATTAAACCCATTTTTAAAGAATAAGTTTCCAATAAAATGTATTCCCTATAAAAGGTATTTGGGGGTTTGGGGATTCTCTGGTGTATCTTCGTATTGACACCTTAGATTTAAATTCTTTCTTTTCACCAAAGTGTCGTATTTCAGATACACTGTTTATTAACACACACACACCCACCCACCCACCCACACACACACACACACACACACACACACACACACACACACACACAAGCACACACACACGTGTACTCAGCATGCACAGTGAGAGAGAGCTTTTTTCTAAAGTACTTCCACCTTTTAGGCTCGAGGAGAAGTTTTGCTATCGTGTTTTTCGTGTGGAATTAAGTCCTCTCACTTCGTATAGGGAGGTTGTAAAGTAGGTAAAAATTTATGAAAACAACATTAAGTAACATGAAGTAACATTAAGTAATCTTACACTCATTAGTTCCTTTTCAAGTCATATCTTCCTATGTGACCAAAATTAAATGGGTGCTAGATACATGAAAAAAATACCGCATTATTGTGTTTGAAACATTAGTATTATACTTATTTTCTTTCTTTTAAGAGTCTTTAAAATGCTATCACAACTGCATATAATACGCCAGTAAAAATGTCCGCTTAAGGTAGAATTAAATCAACTGTGTTTGTTGTATCTGGTGCAAGGCGATAGGGTTTATTTGAACCTTCTCACAAGTGAATTTAAATTGTGACGTATTTTTTTAAAATGTATATAAGTAGATCGACCAATTGATCGTCCTGAGAATTTCTGTGGTAAATGACATCATCTCGAAGGAGAGCAGAGGAGATAGAGGGAAGTGGGATGAGAGGAAGCTACTGTCAATTTGAATTTCGTGTCTCCCTTTGAGACGTATACTTCGGGGATTGTGCAGAAACATACAGCTATTTGCTTGCTTTTTGGCCAATGAAAACATCTTTGTTGAAAGGCTTTAGGAAGTCTTATATTTATTATTTTTATTACCGCTGATCCTTAAATAGAAGTAATAGTATTAGCATTAGGCATTGTAGACTTTTCTGGTATTGGTCACTTGTATTTACGCGTACCAATGAAGAAAACGGAATTGCTGAAATTAACATTTTTTATAAAATTAAGTGAAACATACTGACTAAATAATTCAACAAACAAAACTACTTTAAATATAGATTAAAAGACTATTAGGAAAGTTTTAGAAGTATTCCCTATTTTGAGTTACTCAATAATTTAATTTTATTCTGATTTTATACTCTAAAAGTTTGAGTCATAATGGCACTTGTTTGAAACTCAACTCGCCTAATTATTCGGGTGGAGATATACCTATAAATCAAGATACAAGACAAGTATGCATATTATTACCTTATTAAGAGCTTAATTTAATATTTTTAATAAATTATTATTAAGGGAAATTTAACTTTTAAGTTCCTAACAACACCATTCACAATCTGAGTACATGTTTGTCATTTAAATTTTTTTTTCCTTTTTCAACAAATCAAATGAAAACGTTTATGAGTTAAAACAACATATAGCGCTAGAAGTTTTTTAGAAACATATATGTATGCTGGATTAGAGAAGCAATGCTGACTGTTACAGATAGGCTTTTTGAGATAATTGGTTAACAAAGGAGTGCTAGGCTATATCATTATCAGTAATACCTTCTCATATCTCTTCCAGGAAGCAGTTGTCTTGATTTTTGGTTCAATACGCGAGGTATAACCGATAAAATGTTGGGAGAGAAGCTAACGTTTTAAGCTATGAATGCCCAAATATTGCATAATACATTTCTTCCCTCCATTTTATAGTGCTAAGATTGCGTGAAATGTTGTATCCAACTCATGGATAGTCTTAAAATGACACTTACGTAAATCAATAAGAGTATTCACACTTTGTATAACTTACTGTAATTCCTTCCGTCTCTTTCAGATGTGTTTTATTAATTTCACATCGCTTTACTTATATCAAATATTTAATTTATTTGTGTAATATGTCTTCTCTTAATTCAGCTGTTTTACATGAGTCCTGTCTGCTTGCATCTGGCCAACTTCATCCGTATAAGATGCTTGAAAATCCATTCTGTATGCCTGGTATACATTATGAGGTTACTAGGTTCTGTTTGCCTTGTGGCTCTAATAAACATAACATTATATTAATATACCAATAAAGTTCAGGATTGTAACATTGAATTTCTGTTACTTCTTATAGACTATACGTTCCGAAAATATAACTATTATTGTCACCAACTGCTCCTGCAGTATCACTATTTACAGCTCTAAGTAGCCTTTAAGAAAACGCACAGCTTTAAAGAAATCAACTACCATAAAGTTGTGCTTTTTCACTAATTTTCTGGACGTATTAAATGTAAAGTGTTTAGTCTCAGTGTTGTTAAATGTAACGTATGGTTATAATTGGCCTATATTGTTTATCTGTTACACATTATGTATGTTATGTTATAGGAGTGTGTTATATTGTCATATTTACATTTTTTCGAGACACTTTTATGCAACACAATTTAAATTAGCAGCATCACATTAATAAATTCTCACTCAACTAAGATTTATTTGTACCATCTACTTACATTGAAGAGGTAATGGCCCAGAACGTCTTCGTTTCTTTCTTTGTTTCTTTGTTTCTTTCCGAAATGTGGAAGCTTGTAAGCATTGCTTCGTTATGTCGTCAGCAGCACTTCATGTAAGTTGCAGCATGAGGAATATATTATTCAGTTTATTTGTGGAGGGCCTTCAATACCTCGCCTACAAATTAAATCCATTTCTTTGGTGTTCTTTGACTTTTCTCGTGTTGCAAAGAGTGGATTGCGTTTAAAAAATCCAAAGACCAAAATATTTCTGAGCTTATGGGAAACTGTCGCTTCTAGAGAAAATTCCATCCATTTTATTCTGGTCTGTACAGGAACTTCAGGACCATGATCAGAACAATGGAGTTCTGCATTATGTCATTGCGACCATTTTTTCTTAAAAAAGCTGGTAATTGTTATTCCAGCTGTATTTACGTTTTGGTCAACCAATAGCTATGTCGCTGATGTTTTATAGCCTTATGACGGGAGTGCTACGTGATGGACTTTTGTTGATTTGATTTTTGACTCTTATTACTTGGTGGATGGGCAAAGGCCTTTTATCTATTTTACACCTCATAGAAATAGAATCACTCCTTATCAATATGAACGCGATAAACATAGCCTTGAATTTACGATTATTTTCCGTCAAATACAAACAGAAGTGCAAATGTTCACATTTTATTTTCTGAGTGAAAAGGGGCTTCAGCGCGGATGAAACTCGTTTGATTGTTTTGCCATCCTTATCGAAAGGAGATACTTCCGACCTATTGACTGTGCGTGCCAAAATCGAATTGTCCCGGGTATGTTTCTGAGAGCTTCCTTTATTTTAGGCGATTGAGCCCAATTATTTTTATTGATACATTTCCCATGGAACTTTTAAGTTCATTTTTCAATGTATGTTCTGAAGTCATGTAACTACATTTAATATCGTCTCAATAATATAGATTTCCCACACGGGTTAATAAATCAATACTTTAAACGGCAGTAAAATCAAGCATTCCACACAACTTATTACGTTGTCAAAGTGTGACGTCACAGAAGAGGTATGATTATCTATCAACAAGCTCGAGGCGTGTGCAGTCACATATGCTACAGGTTAGTTGGACGCAAAATATGAATAGCATCAACGGTACAACACAGCCATCGAATATGCGCCGAGCATCATAAACCGACACCTGTACGTGCGCGTGGAACAACAATATGGCTATGTACACTAAACATAAGCGAGTCGCCCGCCCTTTAATGATCAAGAGGGTAGCGAGGCTTACTGACACTGAGCCATAAGCTGAACTAACAACAGATAATGATGCTTGATGTAAATTTCAGGACAAATTTTCGCAAAACATACTACACACCTGGACCTTCCGTTAAAAATCGTATTCTATTTTCCTTGTATTTTCGGCGCATAGATATATTTGTGTTAATACGTTCATATGTCGAGGCATTATAAAAACGTGTAACATGTCATGAACACGACAAGTACTGTTGTAGAACAATGAAATCATCAATGCAATGTAAACGATGACCTGTAATTATTTATTTTTATTTCTTCATATAGATCCCATTTGTATAATTAGTTCTGCTTAAATATTCTATATTCTTTATATATGGCAGCACCAGGTCCCTTGCCAAGTTGGGCGTTTGCCACTTGGCTACATAGGCGTATGCGCAGCTAATGGTGTTCTTCCGGAGAGCAACAGCCTGGATATTGTGTGCCTTCCACTTTGTTCTCGAAGATTCATTTCGGCAGCGGTTTCTTTTGTAAAATATTCCCTTTCTATCCGGCAACTAAACAACCTCCAGTGGACAGTCGAGTTGAGTCGAGACAGAGCTGACTAGTTAAGCTGAGAGAGGGCAATTTTTCAGTAGACAGTTGACTATTAGAATTTGCTTGAGTGCAGTTCAGTTGTGAGTCGTAATTCAGCAGTTTAGTCGTAATTCAATTGTACAAAAATTATAAGGGATATTACTTGCAAGGGATATTATGAAGATTTTTATTTATATATTTATCTATTTATGTATTAACTTATAAAATAAATTTGTTCTGCGTGTTTCCTTCACGTAACTCTTGTACTAAGTTATGCACATAAATGACAATAAAGGGTGCTCGTACAACACTTATGGCTCTTATTTATTAGGCATTTTATGTAAACTTTTTGTTATAGGAGTGCGTTTTAAGAAAAATAAATGAATTTTTTGCTATATAATCAGTTCGAGTTGAGATTATGGAATTGCTCGAAAAATTTCATATCACTGGAATGCCAAATTTGAATTTAACTGGCTTTTCGTTTTTGGGCAAATGCTATTTTCACTTATATGTAAGTGTATATATGAGTGTATATAATATATATGTATACACACATATACACGGAAGGAAGTAATTCTGACCTTTAGGAGAGTAATAGATCCCCTAATAACCATACCTAACTAGAATGAAGGTAAAAATGTCAGTTATATTGCAGTGCCTGCAAATTAATACTAAAATAACAAATCGCGTCACAGGGAGAACAACATACTGTGTATCAGTGTAAACAAGATGATAATGTGAACATGGTGCAAGACTAAATTGTGTTTTGACAATGCTATTAATACAAGCTTGTACACCGAGGACTAAAAGGAAACTGCAGATGTAGCCATTTGGCCTTTATTAAATTAAGAAAGCTCCCTTGTTTAGTAAGCTGCTGTATACGACCACTCAATGTTTGTCAGTTGTTTGGGGTTTGTATATTAACAAATGTTTGTCAAATTTAATGTCTTACAAGACTTCAAACACCTATTGTTATTATTACTGCAATTACTTCGTGGAACATCTGTTACGCGTTAATTTAAAAAAGGTATTGCATTATCAACTTTAAGGCAATCAGATTTAATAGTAAGACACCATAGATAAGACATCATGAGATACAATACTGTGTCATCGAAGTCTTGAGCCAGAGGTCAATACAAGCAGAGAAAATAAAACGCTGAAGACGTTCAAAGGTTTGCTCCATATGGTAAATAGGGAACGAATGGGTCCCAAATATAACATGCGAAGTGTCATCAACGGGCTCAGAGTATTTGGATTCCATCACAAACTCTGCAGCAAGAGAGCCAAGTGATCAATGTTTTCGCAAATTGTGAAAGAAAAAGTTTCAAGGATATGACTTCAGGATACGCAAATGAAGAACAATGGTTTTACTAGGATACCGCAAGTGTAAACGAATCTATACGCATATTTTTTCACGTTTTCCCTTTATAGTTATATAATTACTATTAATATTACTATATATTGTTAGCAATTAGATATTTCCATAGCGCCAAATCCCCTTTATTGGTTGGAAGAAATAAATAACTAATTTGGTGGATCATATTAAGATAATAGTTGTAATAAATATTTAATTATTTATGCTTAACAGGCCAGAGTTGAAAGATTTGAAAAGTAATGAGTCATTAGCCCCATATTAAGGAAAGTTACCAGTTCTGATAATGTCATAATGATGCAGTATGCTTAGGCAACAGAAATTCTTAAGATCACAAAGTAACTGAAATTTAGCATAGTGTGTAGGCTGTGTCCAGACGAGGTGATTTACGATAGGTTAATGCTTGTATGAACTTTAGTACGGATTGTATGTGGGTGGTGCTTAGGTTGAGAACACCAAATCAGATTACTCACTTAAGTTGACTGCCACTTGGTTCAGTCGGGTCTCACGTTCGTGACAGCAATTAGCTGTAGAAATGGCGTCCATTGATGCTCTTCAGCTGGAAACATTTAACAGCTAATGCGAGGAAACATTCCAAATGTACTTTCTGTGACAGCGCCACTGACGTTTCGTAACCATTACTATAAGAGTGACTTCATACTTAAAATCTACAGAGAATTCTAACTAACTGACACTGGATTCATAACTAAACTGATACTAGATTTTTTCGTCACTCAAAGCATAATATAAAGGTTTTCTGAACTAATTCTTGTTTCAAATAAACTTGCCCCGTATCTCTTAACGCTCACTTGACCTAATCACCTCTCATTGGCTATCGTGATGCAGACTGTTGTTCGAAGAGACTGATAAAATTTATATATTCATAAACGTATGAATTAAATTTAGAATTCATTTATCTGGAATTAGTGTTAATTCTGCTTCAAACCTAACTGTCGGGATGACCGACGACAGTCCATGCGTTTATCGATATTAGTGACATATTGTTTATGTCAATTATCGTTGATGCCGTATTTATCAGCCGTATGATTGAATACGATTTTAACAATGAATAAAATGGTAATTAGATTGTAATGAGGAAGTAAGGTGAAAGAATTTAAGATAATGAATATTACAGATGGATAAGTTCATGAAACGAAGCAACAGCATTTAAATTCAATTATTAGAATGCGAATAATTATTTTAACCCAGAGCTATATAATAAAGTTGCTGGTCTATATGGATGAAAATGTTCCGTCGAAAGGCTGTGGTCACGGGAGGGTCGCTACCTGGGTCATTAGTAGACCGGTCCAAACCTGGCCCAAACCAGTATTTCGGGGAAATGTCCGCGTGGTTGTAGCTCGCTAACTAGAGTTTCTCAGAGAAATCCAGCTGGAGGCGAGGCTATATCTGTTTTGGTACGAGAAATTAAATTTTGATAATCATATAAGAACTGTGAGGACAAAAGGAAGCAATGTCATGATGAAGCTTGCTACAATAACGCAATATAAATTTAGAATTCCATTAAAAGCGACGAGATTGTATCATACTGCGATCTTAACTGGTATTTTAGGATATGGAGCAAGTGTATGGGCACATAGAGTTAAGTTAATTAAGAACATCAGACAGCTTAGAAGCACGCAGAGACAGACATTAATCAGATGCATGGGAATAGTTAAGACAACACCAACTATGGCATTGTTAGTGATACTGGGAATATGGCCCATAGATTATACTATAATGCTAAGAGGAGCCATGTATTGGATCAGAAAAGGAAATCAAGAGAAAGTTAGTGAAATATTAGGAAGATCGTGCAATAATAGGAGAGAAGTAAGAAATCTTCTGACTGATAAATGGCAGGAAGAGTGGAACAAAATAGAGGAGGGAAGAAGAGTAAAAGAGATGTTTCCTAGTGTCAGGGATAGATTAAAATTGAAGATCATACCGACAAAGGAGACAGTACAGTATATAACCGGACATGGACCATTTCAGACCTATTTTAAGAAAATTGGAAGTAGTGATAACAGTATGTGTGAAGTGTGTAAGCAAGAAGGAACTCCGGAGCATACGTTATTTGAGTGTGTCAGATATAGTGATCTAATAAAGGAAGATAGAGAAAAATTGGCAGGAAAAGTAATCTGGAATATAGTAAGAGTGGAAGAGGATTTGGAAGTTTTAAATGGAATGGTAGCGAAAGTTTCAACAGTAGTAATGGAGGAATATAGGACACAACTAATAGAAAGACGAATGCAACGGAGACAACTTCAGCAATTACCACAACATCATTCACCAGAGAGGAGATCCCAAAGGATTCAATACCAACAGCAAAGAATCCAGGACGAAGGACAGGAGATTGGTCGGAATATATCCACCACATCCGATGAGGAAGAAGAGGACCAGACACCGATGAGTCGTAGGAGGCATTATTGGACCACTACGGGACGTCAGGACTGGGCCAGGAGAAGGAGAGGTCAACCACAGGAGATTGCCACGAGGTGGAGCTCACCAGAGGAGGAGGATGAAGAAGATTAATTATAAGAGTAGTTAGAGTAGGTGAATACAAAATTGATGAACCGACCTCTTTTCCTGATGGAAGTAGCTGATGTTACTGATTCCAGTTGAGGAGAGGTTTGGATACCAAGGTTGTATTCAAGTAGAAGTAGATGGTAGAATTGGCAGTTGTAGAGGTTGTGGTTTCTTTTCAATGTAATTGTAGATAGTAGTTAGTTAGATTGTATTAATGGTAGAGTAGAACTGCCAAATAGATTGATTTGGAAATGTAAAGTCGCTGGCTTCCAGTGGCTGTAGGTTAGTTAGATAGTTAAGTTAGGTTAGGATATCTGCAAATTTATGTAAAAGAATTGAGGAAATAATAAAGATTGAAAGAGAAAATAAAAATAAAATCAGCGGAAACTATGTCCTGGTATAGATTCTAGATGCCAGGGCAATAGTTAAGCAGATTTTTTTTTTTTTATTTTTTATTTTTTTTTATTTTTTTTTTTATTTTTTTTATTTTTTTTTATATCTGTTTTGGTAAGGAATATTAGGTTTTAGCGTCGGTCTTCTAGTCTGAGACGTGATACCGTGTAGACGTGTTTTGCCTGCTGGGGACACAAACGTCGGATTGCGCCGAGAAGTACAATCAGTAATGAGAATCTTATTAAGTGAACAAGATCTCCCAGCAGTGAATTAAGCGGCGAAGTATACTTTCAAATCAGTGTTAGTAATTTATTCCATCGCGATAGATTTCAGCAATTCAGTATAGTTTTAACGTGATAGTGGAAATCTAGAGTAATTCGATCTGAACGCGGCGGCAACTCCTGGTGAACTGTAAGCACGAAACGAACTGAATAGTAAAGCTGATACTATGAACTGTGTTGTTTTTATTTCGTCAACCTATCTCACGCATACCCTGTAGATAGCGTGGTCTCAGCTCTAATGACTAGCCAGGGCAAAGAATAGTCAACTCATAGAGCAATCTACTAGGCGACCAGATCACCGGGATCCAGGCTACTAAGGTCACATCCAGAGTGGCTGATACCCGAGACAGAGTATCAGCAGACCCAGCTGGAGGAAAAGGCCACATCGTTGACCTTGCTCTGAACTAAATTTTCCATACATTAACATTCAGCGTGTGAGTAGAGTTTCATTATAAACTGCTATTTCTGCGGGCTTCCACAAGTTTATTTGCATGTTTTTATCTATCTCCCTGATAATAATGTTATTACGTTTACTACAGGTTCCCACGTAGTGTGAAATCAATGCCCATGGCGCTAATTAGGGAAAGGGGAAGGTAGTGGTACGCGGAAGGATACGTT
The DNA here is from genome assembly GCA_030765055.1 of Mantis religiosa. NCBI lineage: Eukaryota > Metazoa > Arthropoda > Insecta > Mantodea > Mantidae > Mantis > Mantis religiosa. Next base: position 140,625,077 of record CM060951.1, read on the forward strand.
ACTCGTATATTAATGTTCACAAAATTAGGGTATTTGAACTCAACGTGAGTCATATTTGTAAGAGAAACATTTATTTGAAGCGCAAACATCCCTATTAGTGGAAACACAATACTTAAACAATGCAATACTCTCACTGAAACATCATGTTATTTGCAAATAACCAGCATATTTATTTATGTTCCCTGCGTTTAAAAAGGGACAAGGGACTTCACTAAGATAATTTCTTCTATTTTTAACGTCCTCCGAAGCTTTCTGGACTGAATGAAATGGGTGGAATGACACTCAAATGAATCCAAGGTACATAGAGCTTAAAGTTACCCAGTATTCTTTATTTTAAGAAACCTGGAGTAAACATTGTCCAGATAACTCAACCTTATTGAGATTCGAGCTCGGGACGTCTTGAACTTGACGCAGAGATGCTACCACGTCTGTCAACATAGACGGAGCACAAAATGGTTTCGAACTTTTGTTAGTGGCACATTACTATATCCCAACCTTATTGGAACTCGTGTGGAAATCAACTATTGGAGGTGCAGCTAAGCAGAATCAACACCAAACAAGTTAGTTTTCACTAGCAGTAAGAAATCAACAAGTTCCTCTAGGAACATAAGATTGCTTTGCAGTTTCTTCACGATCTGTTCTCAAGGGAAGACTTCTCTTCCTGTCAATTGTCTTAACTTTGTTTTTGGGTGGCGTACAAAGTTTAGCAATTGTTTCACTCTCATTTTTGTTTCTGACATTTCTAATAGCTACAGTGGTATTTGAGGATTTGTTTCAGTGTTATACAGTTCCTGCCAACAGAACACAAAAGTAAAACACGTATATCGCCTGTTTTGAAATCGAACACACAGCACAGGATGACATACTGCAAACAAATGTACTAAAGACTACAAAAAAAGAGTCGGAAACAATATTTAACATACTGCTGTACCTCTAGGCATACGATCTATACCAAAATAACCTATTCACCATCCACAACTTAGTATTCGTACTATCAACTGGGAACCATCAGCTATTAAGTTATCAGCCATGCACTATGGCTTTTGGCGGAGAAGCATAGGTTTTCGAAGAGAATGTCCCCTATTAAGCGCAGGGTGCAGCATTCCTTCTTTCTTTTCTGCTTTATATAATTGTTGAGGCATTACAAGTTCTTTTTTATCACTAGGTTACTAATTTTTCTCAAGTACTTAAACTTCATAAAAACACAAGACACTGCTAAATAGCTGACAATAACATCCATAGGAAAATATCCTTTAGGCTTCATAGATTACGCTACATAGTAAAAGTTGGTTTTATTTTCTAAGGGAAAGCTAGGGCGTTTAAAAAGCCGTGCTTAAATGGATTCAAAAATATCTACATTAACTTTGGATTCATTGGTTTTTTCCAAATAATTTCCAAATTAATTGGCATTCCATTCAAGAGCCAATATTTAGTACCAAAAGTACAATGGGATAATGTTTTTGCAAGAGTACTTGGACGCTAACTTGGTTAGAAGAATACATTCGTTAAACGTCACCCACGTGCATTGTTTATGTTAGTTTGATTCTCTGGTAGGAGGGACTGTAGCCACTGATAATGTTTTGGCTTACTGTACTGGCAGCAGGATAACAATTAGTTTCAATAATCATGACATGCAGTCAGTGTAAAAATTCCTGACAAGAAGTATTAAATTTTGTGCATAGTTACAAAATTTCATATGTTTTCACCTCACCTTCACATCTATTCACTCTTGTAGGAATTGCTCTTACAATCTACTTCAAGTTAATCGCGATAAACATTTGTAGAATCAGTTTTATTACCCATCTTAAGTTATGTGCAAAGCGTATAGGCGAATATAGAAGGCTTGAGCTTGTTGCTCTTGAGGGATTTGAAATTCCAATTTCTTTGTGTGTTCTTCTGTATGTCTTGGCTCTCACTAAGGCGGCCCTGGTTCGATCCTAGGCCACTGCAAAGTGAGATTTGTGGTGGACAACACGGCATTGGGGCGGGTTTTCTCTGGGACCTCCGGTTTCCCCCACCATCTCATTTCACCGGTGCTCCATCTTCTTCTCATGTACCGTCAGTGTCACCGCCTGCGGTGCCGTATGTAGTAAAAGTGGGCATTAAACACTACACATTTCATTTCCGAAAGAATAATGATTTCGCGATTGAGTATTTTAAGTATTTTAAATGCAAGCAAACAACGAGGGTTCCTTTGGAAGTGGTTATCAGTGATTGTGCCCGAAAATTCAGCATATACGTTTCATATATCATTAAAGTATTTTAAATATGTCATTTTAATCAAAAACGTTACAGCCGCTTTTGAGCCAATTATAATTTAAAGGGTACTTTGGGACGGAAGGTGCTTTAAAAATATCGTTTTGTATTCTTGTAAAATGTTGAAATTAAATACAAAGATTGATATCTAAACGACCTCCTGCATTTTAGTTATGTTTTCACAGAGAGATGTGCGCGTTCATATATATGAACAATGACCTTTTCGAATATAGAGGTCTCAAAACACATTTTCCGCTGAAATTTCGCAGTAGAGAGAAGATACCAATGCAAGTATAACAAAGCATATTCAAAGGAATTATTTTACTTCATCCTTTATAACGTGACCAAAGCTTGCAGACCGGCTCTGACTCTCAGATTCATTGCAACGAAATGAGCAGTGTGGTACCTGCATCTCCATCAGTCCGCACCAGGGCCAGCAAGTGAACAGGAAAATTAACATCGTGTGCACGGATGCTTCAGCCTTTCAGCTTTCCAGTTGACGATTATCCTCTGTAGAAGTGAACGTTCAAATTCTATATTTCTGCTGCGGCGTTATGCCATGCAGCGTTACATATTCCCTATATATATAAAACAGATTAAAATGAGTATAGCTACAATTAAGGCAGTGTTTGCTGCAAGCTTTGAGATTTTCCAACCAGAGGGACACACAACTTTCTGCTGATAGTTCACATTATCCGTTAATTAGACCATAAGTTAGAGTAAAATGTTCAAAATTCTCTATTAACTCTTTTACGTTATAACAAAGTTCTGCACCACCAGGAAGATAATATAAAGAGGTTTCTTAATGCGAAATAAGGAAGCATAGCATTAACGTAATTCACATCAGCTTTACTCTTTTCATTTGTGGTTTTATGTGCATATAATTGTCTGGAATCAGTAATATACCTGCTTTTCTCTGTTACTAAAATTAATATTTTCATAAATCAAAACTTGGCATAAAAACTATTAATGTGAAACATGCTGGTAATTCATATTTAAGAAATATGTTTAATTTTATTTTGGTGGTTTTAATGCTTCAAAAGTATAGTTACAATTCACTTTTTCCCGTTCTATCCATTTTATATGGCTTTAACTACGGAATCATATCGTGACGGATCTGATTGAATTAACTTCGTGGTCCGATATGTAGCGGAGAGTTAAGTTTCTGTATGTTCTTCCTGTACCATATCATCTTGTTTCGCACCAGACCATAGAGAAGTTAGCGCAGGAAATGCTACCTGTTCTATATCTATTGGGAGATGGCCGCTTCGACATGTGTCCACAGAAAACTCTTAAGGCTAGGCAACCACAGATTTGCTTCATTAGGACATCGGGTTCTAACGGCTTTTATTAGTAGCTGGACGGCAGAACATTCGTTAACTAAGCATTTTCACGTTTATTATTTTAATATTAATGTGAAACTCTGGATCGAAGTATTGCACATCCTAGCTGGTACTCAACTTACCGACCGAGGGCGTCACGATATAGCTACTGTCTACCAACGCAAAGTAAGTCCCTGAAAGGAATGCGCCCCCTTACACAGTGGCACAGGGACAGCAAATGTATGTGACAGAGAACGCATGCTACACAAGGAGCAGATCCGTTAAAATAACATACGCCCTGTTCACTCTGTACAACAAAACCGAGAAGATTCATTCACAAAAGTAGAAGCCGCCAGAATGTTTCTGAATGGTCTGTAAGTGTACTGACATGGGATGTCATAAACCTGTCGGGGGAGGGTGTTGGAACCTTTTCCAACCCCACTGCGTCTCATTCCCCGGAAACTTTCTTTCCTGTGGTATACTACGAGGGCTGTTCAATAAAGAATGATCATAATTTTTTTACAGTCATAATTTTTCGCACTAAAATTTAATCTTATTATATTCTGTTAGCTTAATGTAAAACAAATATGCCGTATTAGTTTCATTGTTGGTACTCTTGCATCCCGCCTGTGAGAACCAGGCAAGTTCAGACATATTCAGTATCGCCTACCGCTGCAATGGAGGTAACATGCAGTTAAAGTTGTTAGAGGAAGATCCGGAGGTTTTTTCAAACGTAATCACTGCTGATGAAACTTGGCTGCATCATTTTGATCCTGAGAGCAAACAGCAAAGCTCAGTGTGGAAATGCCCTTCATCACCAACTCCCAAAAAGCAATAGTGGTTGCTTCTGCTGGGAAAGTTATGGTCATATCATTCTTTGATATTCATGGAATGGTGAATAGCATGATGTACCTGCACGCACATCAGTAACTGGACAATACTACAGGGATGTCCTGAAAACATTGCAAGTCCATATGAGGCGCAAAAGACCACATTTCCGTGAAGCAGGCTGGATGCTGCACCACGATAATGCGCGGCCGCTAATTGCCAATGTTGTTGCTGAATATCTTGAAAACTCAACATGAAGTGCATCCCTCACCCTCCCTATAGTACAGATTTAGCTCCATGTGACCTTTATCTACTCCCTAACTTGAAGAAACGCCTTCGTGGGAGGCATTATCCATTATGAGAAGCTGTGGTGAAGGCTGCGGAGGCGATTTTGAAAGATCTCTAAAAATGGTTCCCAGCATGTTTTTAAAGACTGCCAGAAACGCAGGGACAAGTGCACCGCATTCAGAGGAGACCATATTGAGAAGGACCATCAAAATTATGAGGATGTGTAAAGGTATGTTGTCAAAAAAGTTGTGGTCATTCTTTATCGAACAGCCCTCGTATAGTGGTACTTAGGTTGGCCAGCCCAAGTGATTTGGTAGCAGAGCGTGGTTACGATCCACGGACCTCTGGGTTATGGGCCCAGCATGCTTCCTCCAATTTGTGTGTGCCAACCCAGGGTCGTGTAATTAATTAAAACCATAAAGCTTTTATCAAACCTTAATTTGAATTTATTTTCTTGCTACACTTTGCGCTCATCAGTACATAAACATACAATAACAATAAACTACTGTCCTATCTTCATATAGTATTTACTTCCAGCTACATTTTGTATTGATCAACCCACACACATAAAGTAACAATCAACTTCTGGTCCCAAACTGAGGAAAGAGCCCCATAAAACAACACGGCTCACCAAAAGGCAACGCATGAAAACTCAAAGAGAGTATAAGGAAATCCGAACATGGAGGACTTACCCAGAGACACAGACGCGACGCGAGCCAGGCACACCACTCCCCTGCCGGTCTGAGGGAGCCACCCAAGGAGCCTCGGGCACCGCAGCGCCCCCAAAGAGGAACGGCGGAAAACCAAAGCAACGTGACAGCAACGCCTCGAACCGGAAGGGCAAGTAAAAAGGTGCCGGGGGGGGGGGACAAAAAGGCACAATAGGCAGTGCTCATTATCCGCTTAACTCTCAGTGTACACTTCAACTGAAATGTGCCAGTTCAACTTGACTGATATTGATGAATAGACTCTCACAACTCAAATAACTACAGGCTAGGTCGGTTCGAGCACAAGTCAAACCTTCTGGAAGACGAAACGGCATCAGCAAATCTTCCTCGAATAGTAACACTTCACACAGTGGCTGTTTTGCTGCTCGGGTTGTTGTTCAGACAAGTATCCTTTAACTGCAAATAGTATGGGTAATAATAGTATGCGGAATTCCCTCCGTTGCCATGGCATCATTATGCATTTTTTTAAATTTACGTCCTCCAACATTTAGTCATATAGGACGATAAATGAAATGGGTGAAATGATGCTCCAATGAGTCCGGGGTGCATGGAGCTTAGAGTTACCCAACATTCGTCTTAAAGGAGGAGGGAGAACCCCAGAAAAATCCATATCCAGGTAACTCATCCTGACCGAGATTCGAACTCGGGAACTCTTGAACGAGAGGCAGACACGCAACCATCTACGCTACCGAGGCGGGCTCAATTATGCATTGATGTTAGCTTACATCTTAACTTAATTTCTTACTTAAAATTAATTATTGCAATTGTTACTTATCTATCTCACTATCATTTGTTTAAGATATTCTCGGGAAACAAGCCAGGTTAAAAGATGACTAGAAATCTACGTTTCGGGAGTGTATATCGCTGAAGATGGGAGCGTTCCCGAAACATCGGTTTCTAATCGTCTTTTCACCTGGCTTGTTTCCCGAAAATATCTTGGACATATTCGTCGTCAGGAAAGCTTCAGGTCTTAATTCACTATCATTTATTTATAAAAAAATTAATCTTGTGGGACTATAATTCCGATATCAGAGGACTGTAGCTTTACGTTGGTTAAAAAAAAAAATAATACGAAAAGTAAATTTTTCATTCCTTATTTCAGTTTTCGTTTATACGAGTTCATTTTGTACGCTAAAAACAGAAATTCTGTTATCATTTAACCTTTGCAATAACGAATTCGTGTTATTTACAAATAATAACTAAGAACATTTGGATCATTTAGGCATATTTCTGCACTATCATCACCTTCGCTATTAGATACGATCTGGGAAAGAACGGTTTTGTGCAGCACTAATGCGTTCCGAAAATGCTGATGCCTCGCCTAACATGCCAAAAAGTTTGTGACAGAAGAACACAATTATAGAAACTATATACTTTAATAGAGCATAAACATTACATACTAATGAGTACATTGATACATAAATATTTCAATAAACCTTAGGTATGTGTGAATGGCACGACGTATAACTAAAAATACATAATTGAGCTATATATTATTGGATAGTTATTGCCTAAAAAGCTTAACATATAAATGCGAAATATGAAGTGAATAACATGAGCTGTAACGGTATTAATTTGGTTCTCCAGTTATTTAAGCAACTGTGGCCATAACCTTAATTAACACCAGGAAAGGTGGTTTTAAATATTTAAAGTTCTGCTGAATGCACGCCACTGGGATCCTGAAACCGAGTCAGAGTTATTAATGGCAGCTGCTAATCGCATAATAACTGCCACCGACTACCCTCCAAATGTCGGTCACTCGCATTCGATTCTGGTGCACACGGGCCGAAAGGTAAACACATGACATCAGCATTTGGGAAATTGATGCGTCAGTTGTTGGAGCTGCAGCTTCAAAACGGAGAGAAGATAGAGGAGGAGGAGAAGGAGGAAAGGAAAATAATCAAAAAGGGTGTATGTGTGGGTGGCGGGTGGGAAACGTTGAATTATTCATCTGCCGGAGTGAATATACGGCCCACCATCGACAACAATCTGTGAAAGGCAGCAGACAAGAAAATGGCTGACTTACACGTAGGAGCGTTCAGCTTATTCAAGGCAGACAAGAGAGATATGACGGAAATACTTCCTATTGCAGAGAACCCAGACTCTCGGAAGAAGAAACTTATTGTCATTCATATGAAAATCTCCCTTTACTAACACAAACCGAAATCCGTTAAAATCAAAACTCAACGAAAAATCTCAAAGAAATAAAATTTATTATCTGACTATGAGAAAGTCAGAGAAGTAAACCGCAACTCATTCTGTTAATATTACTACTTCAGTAGGTTTAATAATCATGTGAACAAAGATGTGGTTTACAGAGCTTACTTTGATACTATTATTGAAAATATTGCTTATAGTAAAAAGATTTAGAGACTATTCTTATAAAAAGTTGTGTATCCATTTCCTTCTTGTTTAATCCATAAACTTCGACAATTTATTGTACTCATGTACGAGTATATAGGTAAGAAATGTACAGAATGCTCTGTCATAATACCAACCCTAAAATAATGGTTTCGCACAAAAATACTCTCTGAATAAGTATAATATAATAAATCACTCACATATAATTAAAATGTTTGTTTTCGTAATTCCTTCAAGGTCTTATGTTAGAAGTCCGCTGCTTTTGGAAATATTTTTGTTATTTTTGTGATAGTCCATCACATTGGTATGCGCGTTGAAACTAGAGAAGCTGCCGAAATGCCAAGCAGTTTAGTCTCAGGATGTTGTCAAGCAGTTGTAAGGTGCCCACTGACTGAGCATAATATATTCAAGACTGAAATGCTAAGCAGAAACTTTCTGGGAAGATAACAAATTTGTTGTTCAACTAATTTTTGAAGGAAGCATTCTTACGAAGGAAATGCTTACTTCTTCCGTACTTTAAAGTGTTAATAATGACAAGAATGCTCCTTAGCAATTTTTAAGGATAAGCACACGGACCTATAAGGTGACAGTTGAGATAATACCTGGCAATGCTACTAATGAACTTCGCGGAACAGTTTTCTTTTTATATGTACAAGTATTATCCTGCTGCACAAATGGTTACCCTAATTTTATCTTTAACAATAGAAACCTCTCAGGTAACGCTCTGATTACTCCACGTGGACATAACATCTATCTGCCACTTGTGATTCCTGCGCATTCCATTGGCTGAAGGTGCTTAGCACACGTCCTAGAATCGCACCAGTATCCCTCTCACTCTTTCGAGAATAATCAGTGCGGCGTCTGAGAAGTTTCTGTTAACAAACATAAAGCCATAGTAACCTTTTGAGCAATAAGATACTACATGACACTCGAGCTATCACCTTACGTTGATTTTAATATATAGTAGATAACTATTTAAGGATGTGTAATCTTCTCAAGAGTCTTCAATTGTGTATCTCCTCACATAATAGCAAGCATCACGCTTTCCCGGTTCATATTAATACCCACTAACTCTCGAGTTATAAGTACCAGTTAGGGTATTAGAAACATGTTATAAGAAAACATACTGATATTTTTATCTGCCCTAATAGAAAGTTTGCTTATGAGAAGACAATCTCTCGTAAATCACTTCAAAGAATTCTACAGTCACTTAATTCCATATAAAATGACCTAATTTGGATCAAAGACCAAACCGTGAAGTTCTGTACACATTTGAAGGTATGGTGACCAACACAAGGGTTTATTTAGAACAGGTTGTGAAAGAAGACTCGCGACGGTCATACTGGACATACTGTGGTCAACTTTTCCAGACTGCAATGAGTATTAATGTACCGTTTCTCTACCACTTATATATAAATAAACGAGTTTTATAGCTAAGCAAGTGGTATAGCCACACATTCCAGTTTCACATGATAGAGGTGAATCTGCTATTTTCTGTAGTAAAACCTAAAGGAACATGACGGATTTTTCTTTAAGTTCGGCATCATTGTCATAAATGTATCAAATTACCCCCAAGTTATCAAAGGTACCAAAATGAACAACCAGCCCAAAACAATGGATCATAAGTGCCATCATTTGTCAAGTTTCGCAAGACATAATTAAAGACGCCAGAATGAAAACTTAAGTAGCGACGTTTTAAATCCTTCTCATGTTACGGTTTTGAAAGTAGGTCTAGAAGTTGTAGGAGAGCTTAGAAGTTAAAGGCTATAGTGCCTTCATCATAATTACTCATCTCTCTTGCTTTTGTTACCGTTCCTAACGATTTATTCACACGGTTTACACACTGTATGTTGCACGTCCGTTCTTGCTACAGGATTATACCAATTAGTCGTATAATTGTCGACGATTTCTCAATTGCCCGTCGCCCAGCGTTTGTGCATATGTTCCCATTAAGTTTATGATCCTTTTATGTACCTACAGTTAACGCTGTAAGCAATTTAATATCAGCGCCTCGATTTATTTTATCAGACACGCCGTTGAGTAGACATAACGCCGTTGTTTTAAACGCTATGCGGTCCCTTGCATAAAATATATGCACATTTGTTACATAATATGGCAGAAGATACACCAATAGCTATTTCTTAAGAACACATTATCCTTATTTTCTTTCCACTTTCCTTCCTGCAAGGTTATAACGTGGATGAAAATGTGCACGCAGGGATAGCTAGTAAAATCCTAAGAGCAGCTTCATGGTACTGTGTACCATATCAGGTTCATTCACATTCAAAATGTTTAAAAGTAATTTGCAACATACAGAAATAGACACATAGAACAAACTTAAAACTGGATTTAAAATTTGATAACCAAGACTAAATACCAATCCGTACACAGAGTAGACGGGACTAAATATCTGTTGTAGCTGTCACTGAAATTGAGGACGGTAATAGTGGATGCAACTACAATGACTACAAAACTGAGGGTATTATGCTGAAAGGATGTAACCATTTGGAAGTAAATGAATACAAATAATAATACATTAAAAGCTGGAGAATAGCCAGACTGAAAATTTAAAACTTTTACTCATACATAGACATGTCCTTAATAACTTTTTATGTTGATACTGACATATCTAGCCCCCACTCTTCTCAGTATACTCACCTCTGTTTCTTCGGCATAATTCTAGCCACTGACTATTTTACTTAAAATACGTTAGAATCACAAATAACGTGTAAATCAAATAATCAGGAATGCAAACAGAGCATGGTTTGCACACATAAATCTATAATATAGCTTTGTATATTCAGTAACTTACAGAATAATCACAGTGACGTAAACTATTTCCAACTTGCTGTTGTAAATGCACAACTTTCACAGCTGGAGCACCACGTTGTTCCTGCAGGACAACCATATCGTTTCGACTTCGTCACTCCTATGCCACAACAAACTACTCCATCAGTTGTACGCTCTAGGATAAGTTACTGAGTACTGATGTGTACTGCCGTCCAATTTGATGCATGCAAATAATTCTTTACTCCTTCCTCTAGAATAGGGGTGCACCCGCTAAGACAGAATGACCCACTTACGACTGCTGGTAACTGGGTTCCAGTGATGACACTGCTGTGTCATGCTTACTTACAGGAATGTTACTTTACAGGAATAACACGTTATTCACTTCGCCTGCCTCTCGTTGCCTTAGTCACCGGTGGAGAGGGCAAGGGGGGGGGGGGGTAAAATAACATATTTAAGGAAAGCGAGGTATTGCTCTAGGGTTGAGTACCCCTGGTCTAGAAGGGTCGACTTAACATTGTCTAGGTTGGGCCGGTTGTGTTCCTTTACATGTAACTGTTCAGGATGTATTCTGGCCTCGATACTCTCTGCCCCTCTGTCTCTCTCTCGCACAGAGACAGCATATCTCTCTAGACACATCATATTTACTGACTTCCAAACTACGAGTCTCCTTTTCTGTATTCTAAGAGCTAGTGCTCTCAAAAAGTTTGCTTCTCCTTAACTTAAATCGCTCGTACCTCCTCTTACTTTATCAGGTGAGTTCATTTCATATTTTATTTCTTTGTTATTACTTTTATTTGTTTACTTTCTTCCAGCACTCCTAACATTACGAATGTTTCTAATTTTATGAATATTTGAAAAATTTATGTTTTGTCAGTGACACTGCCAATTACCAGTGACGCCTTCGTTGTGGCTTTTAAGCAAATTAGAAACCATCGTTTGGAACCCGCGACCATAGCATCAGTAGACTAATCAACTGAGCCACATGGACCGACTGTGTTTATCAGTCTTTTACTATCACTGTCCTTATTATTTCATTTAATATAATTATTATTTTCTCGTAGAACGTATTTCTTTACAGTATAGCCTCCACTGTGCAGCAATTGTAACGAAACCCCTTCATAGATGTGGTATTTTAACCATCCTTTCATTTCAGATCAAGCGTAATGTTTCAATTAAGTCACCTTTATGTTCCTGAATTGTTTTAGAGACAACTCACATAGTACTAACCCGTCTGGGTGGAGCCAAAGGTTAAGTTACTGTTCGCAGGGGGAGAAAGGACTGTTGCAATTTAAGGGAATGGGCCGCTCTCTCTGCACTCAGGTGTCCAGAAATCTACTTTAAAATTGTTTTGTTTGTTACACTCTCCTTAATACTGAGACTGCATATTAACTCGAATATGAAAAGCAAAACTGAAATGTTATTTTGCTGTACCTAAACCGAGTAGTTGTGCCCTTTTCATTTACTTGAAACAATTGCTCCGCTTGAATTTAGTGCTGAAGTGTATAGCAAACTGTTCATTTTGTCCACGAAATGGCCATCATCGCTGTGTAATTATCGAGGTAATTGAATTAATTTATTAGAGAACGTAAAATATTACGTTGGTTTGTCAGTTTGACTGGGTTTTCCACAGTTACAACGACAGTGAATTAACAGCTGTGAGGGTTTTATCTGACACTATGCTGTAAATCCTGTTTTCATAACATGGACTATTCGTTCACCTCATCTAACAGCACACGAGGGTGTTCTTCACCACCAGAACAGCATTTTACTGCAGTTTCAGAAATTTTTGCAAATGGATTTGGAAGTTAAGCTTATTAGTTTTGGGAATATCACATGCCATTTCTTTATATTAGCATTGATAAGGCATTCAAAGGTGTTATTTAAAAGTGTACAAGAAGAATCGATTCAGAGGTTAGTAAAGATGTCATAAGCTAAGGTCATATGAAAACTCGTATTAAGTTCTTTTCAAAGATCAGAAGAATTATGAACTTTAGAATGTGCAAAGTGTGATAACAAGTCGCGATACTGGAAATAAGCATTAAGCAACAAAATTTAAGAAATTTATGTTTTCAAGTATTCCTCAACCATACACGTGAGAATATGTTATATAACAAATATCATAAAAATGTGTTTGACATTTTTGCTTAAAAGACAAATGACACGAAGTGTGAGAATACGCTGGAGATACAGGAATATATGACTGTCATCAGACTGTGGAGCAAATACACGTGTCTTCCATATAGTACAAAGTAAAATTCACGAAGGAGGTTTTTCTTAAACATTTTTCTAGCAGAGATGGATAGAGTTTGGAAAAAGAATGACCGTTCAGTATTTTCTGGGCCAACGCCATCAGGGAAATTAAAGGTTTTTCCAACAAAATGTTAGCCAGTGAGATATAGATTTAAACAGATTTAGACGGGGTAACTTCATCGCCCTGGCCGAAATCTGATGCCAACAGAACACTGAGAAATGCAGTATCCCGGGCAAGGCATGAAATAACGCTTGCTGAAGAGTATGCAACTGCCTTATTCCTCTTTCTTTACAAATAATCCTCCCTTAAAATCTGTTACGAGGCTGACAGAAACTGTTCTATCCATCTTATTCGTGGTCATTCTATATCTTAACGTCCATATGATTGAAACAGTAATACTTAATAAATCTCAAAAGTAACATTCTTTGTATATGCTCCATCCAGTGCTACTGGTTTTTCTGTTTCCTCTATCGAATAATGTTCTCCCAAACGTTCTTTTGCAACAAATTTCAATCCAATATACAATTGCTACACACCATTTCGATCTTAAAAATCTCATCTGTACAGCCTCCAGCCTTTACTTCTTCCGATTTTCCATTTTACAGATGTTTCGCATCCATATTTCAGTGCTGGTTTACCACTTACCCTTTGTATTTGTAATATTATTTCTTCCTCATATTCTCGCCAGAAGCAATTTTTATATACATTTAATAGGATTGCTTTATTTTTAAATAAGTTCTCCAAATTGTACTTTCTTTTTAGTAAATGGTATTTCGGATTCCAGACACTTGAATGTTGTCATTTTATGAATTATTTTGCCCTCTATAACTTTTCCCTCGGAATTTTTTATTTCCCCATATGATCATGACTACTTTTCATATACAATTATCTAAATTAATTTGAACATTAAATTTTGCGACTCCTCTCCTTTGCAAGTTGCATCTGAACATCCGCAAACAAAATATATATTATTTAAAATATAAAAAAATATATTTTGATTTCATAAATTCCGAATTGTTTGGGTTTATCGTTCAATTGCCTTAACCAGATAGGTATAACATATATGTGAAATAGTATGACTGACAAGCTGAATCCTTGCCTCAGTCCTGTATTGACTACTAAATATTTCAGATTTTCCCATTTTTATATTTCTATGGTGGTATAATCATATATCATACACTATTATTGCCTATAGGTGCAATAGTGATAGCCTGCGAGTGATAGAGATTGGTCAAATTAAGAAACTATCGTAATTACAATACGATGAGTATTAAACACACGAGATTATTTAGACTATGGCGTTGGGCGTGTAATAATTGTGTAGCTGAGAAGAGACTCTAGTCAATTCTTCCGGCACTAAGATGGCGTTATTATTCACTACCCTGGTATTCCTAACCCAAATTTTTGGTGCCGAAACCTAGGTAAACAAGCAAACCATGACATTGAATTTTTCATGTTGATTCTTCTATTAAAAAACCTTAGCCTATATATGGCTAGTATGAAGAAATTATTAATTTACATCAATTAACTAAAATAATAAGAGTTAAATGATGAAGCCTGGGACTCAACTACTTACGTGTTTCAAATGGGAATGTGCTTGTCCTTGAGCGCTAGTAGGTGAGCAACCAATCGGAGTCTTGCGGTGTTGTATTGGATTCCCACTAAGTGCTGTGTGACGAGCAGCAAGCTAATCAATCTCTAATAAATACTATTCGCGCTTAGACAAAAATTCAGATTTTGCAAAAGCTGATCCATGAGGAAGGATAGAGTAGTGTATTTCACATAAGCGTGAAAACCCCATACTTTTAGTTCAAATAGTTTTCTAATACAAATAAATAAAGTATATACCATTATATTATAGCAATTCGTTGCGACGTAAACTCTGTAATGAATATCATTATTGGTTGGCATGTATGCGTGAATTTATATTTGAAATTACTTAGAACTGAAACGTAAACATTTGACTTGACGTGGTAAAAGAAATATGTACTTTGAAAAGCCAAGGTGTTACACTTCTTGCTGGTCTGGCAGAACGTGTGTAGTCACATATCTTTAATTATGAATGGTTCGCAATCTCTATTTACTCTAGAGTTCAAAGCAGCATTATTCAGTTATTCTTCCATGAAAGAGTGTATCAGCTGGATCAATGAGACGCGATCCATCTTTCCCCTTACTACTGTTAGAATAATCCAATAGAGATAATGTGGGCTCAAATTATGTTACAAACAGAAATAATATTTTTAAACTGACTGACGTTGAACGACTTATTCACGAAGAAATTTACAAGGAACACAACAAGATTGGGAAAACTGAGTGAGACATCAGATAAACTACAACAAGGCGACTTTTGGAAAGAAATAGCACGTAACGAGATTTTGCAACCTATCGTCATAAATTTGCAGTACTCAGACGTTGAAGACAATGACAATGACAAATTATCTCTTAACGTAACACTCACAGCTATACGGATGCACCGCCGGTATTTTCGTTGGATTAGAAGAATAAGTACGTCATAAACTATAATTAACTTTAAACTAAATATTTAAAACATTTGCGTAGTATACGAATATTCATGTTGCAATTGTGATTTCAACAACTGCCCTATTGTAAAACTTCGGAAAATTCAGTTGGCCTTCCCGTAAGTCTAGCTCCACGAATACTCCCAGGTGTGCGAGAGAGAGGGAGGTATAAAGAGAGTGGGGATAACGAGGTGGCAACGCTGACGGCTCTAACGAATCCGATTCACTACAGGCGAGAACTCTTCCCATCTGAAACACATAAAGACACGGAATAGCATGGAAGGCGCACACAATCTTGTCAAAACGCGTCTGTGTGTATGTGTGTGTGTGTGTGTGTGTGTGTGTGTGTGTGTGCGCGCGCGCTTGTGCATGTGCGTTTTCATTGCTATTCCGTTATTGTGTTAGAATGGTGTAACCTTAGGAGAGACAGGATAAACATTTTAACACTAAATGTTGAGGCAAGTGAATTTGTTTTCACTGTTACGCACATAGTTGCCAGAAGAAGAGATGTGAAATCATTTTTAATAAATCAGTGCTTCTATAGTACTCAAGAGTTCTTTGAATATTTTAGACACCAGATTAAGTAGAGTAAATGATTACATCAGAATAATTTTATGATACTAATGGTTGACAATTCATGTAAGTTTTCTGTATTTGTTGACATTGATACAGTTTTATCTGATTATTGCATGCAGAATTAATTCTGTATTTTCTGAATTTCTAGTCTGTATTGTTTGTGCTGTATCTTGAAAAAGCAAATATTTCTGTACAGAAATTAAATGCTAAATAAATAAATAAATAAAAAGATATTGTTCAATTCTACCTAAATATTTTATTCCAACAATTCACTGAAAAATATGTTTGTCAGTTTTTCTGAACACCCAAAAGAGCACTTATAAAAGTTGTCTTTGTGAACAGCGTAACTCAAACTACACAATTTGGTATAGAAGTTCAGCACCTTCCAAGTACATAACACGAAGTTTAAAATAAAAATAAATATAAAAGTAAACGAAACAAAACCATCCTAAGCTATTTTTACAGCAGGTGTTCTTTTAAATGGCTCATAATTTTCTTTTAAATGCCATGTATTTAAAATACTCTTACGTGAAATGAAACAAATGAATTTTGTTTTATTGCCCGGTGCTCTTCATTGTGAATAACTTTAAAATAATTGCTCACCGTAAGAAATAAGTAAAAATCTTATTAAATAAAAAGAAATATGTCATGGAAGTAAAAACAGTTATGCTAAGTACATATTTGTGGAACTCCTGGTTACTGGTCAAATGTTCAAATACTTATATTATTCTTAAACGTAGTCCATTTTTTTCTTCTCTTGCAAACAGAACATAATCCAAAGCTGTCATAAGCGAACAGCTCTTCAAATATTTAGTTATTACGGAAAGTACACAATATTCTGTCAATCCTTCGTTGTTACAAGGAAATATGCAACAACCTAATCTGTAAACAATCTCTATTGGCATTAAACAGATAAATAAACATTTGTAAGAATACCTTTTGTTGAAGCATGGGTGAAGAAAGACGTGTGAATGCACACATCAGAATTGATTTGTAATTTGTATTGTTTAACAGTGTGGTCTATGTACACAAGTAAATTGAGTATAACTGTTTAACCCTGTAAAAGAGATGCTTAATTATCATAGAGCAAATCTATAACTCTCGGACAGACATTTCTTTATAGGTCTACTCTATGTTTGCCAAACTGGCAAAATAATAATGTGGTTATACAGCTAAGTCTACTTTTCTTCCACAGCCAGATGCTAGCATATGTTTGTTCACTTTCAGCAGTGCCCATAATGCTGGTGGGTGTCGCTGTCAAAAGTGTGTGTTTTTCTGAGTGTGCAAGTGTTGCAGGGACTTGTTAGAACATTATGTTTTTAATTCAATATGTATAAAGATTAATTGCAATTAATAAACCTTAAGGGAGATAATCCAGAAATTAAGAAAGTCGATTTAACTTTAAACAGACAAGCATTTATGGATTACAGCTGTATTAAATTACCTATATTTAATTACCTATATCTTTCATTGTTTGGTTCAGTATACTGGTAGCTATCCAAGTTAAAATTTACGGATACCTTGTGTTTTCGAAAACATACAATAACCACACAGTTGGTAATGGCGTACCAAGAAAAGAAGACTGTTTTCCTAAATATGCTTTCTGTTCTTAGTTAATGAGTATCCTGTTTAAATATCTTTCAAAACGAACTTGGGCTCTAAAACAATTCTCTTTAGAAGATATCTGTCGATAGCAGCTCTATCAACATGTCTGTTGGACAGTTGCTCCTGAGCGATGACTGAGATTTCCTCATGAACCTGCCATCCTTGCTGACGCAAGAACTGAGAGATCCCAGGTTTTAGATAGTATCCATTGTTTAGAAGCTATTCGCCTTTTGTGTAAAACCCCAGCACATGTTCCAATAGTTTCCGTTTCGTTCCAACCTGGTTGTTGGAAATGTATTGCACTGAAGGTCCTGTCTGCAACAGTACAGACTTTTGGAACTTTACGTGACATCTTGATGGTATTTGTACCAGTACAAATTCCATATTCGGTGAGCTTAATACCAACATTGTCCAAGTTCTGTTTTAATAAAAGATTTATACAAAGCATTCCCAAGTAACACAGTAGACATAGAGACTGAAAGCATAAAAAGGCTTCATTGTTATTACGTTCACTGAGCATGATGAGTCAGTAAGAGACTCTCTGGATTTAGTACAATCATAAAGATCACATGCATGTTAAATACAGATACGCCTTTTACGTTAGAAACAAACACGATTTGTCAATTGTTTGCCTGAAATCTCTCTTGGGCAAGCAGTAGCAATGGAACTGTGATTTGTTATCAACGTATTCGCCAGCAGCAGTGCAAATAGTTATAATAATAATAATAATAATAATAATAATAATAATAATAATAATAATAATAATAATAATAATAATAATAATAATAATAATAATAATAATAATAATAATAATAATAATAATAATAATAATAATAATAATAATAATAATAATAATAATAATAATAATAATAATAATAATAATAATAATAATAATAATAATAATAATAATAATAATAATAATAATAATAATAATAATAATAATAATAATAATAATAATAATAATAATAATAATAATAATAATAATAATAATAATAATAATAATAATAATAATAATAATAATAATAATAATAACACTAGGACTGAGGCTGAGGCCTCATCATCATCATCATCGTCGTCGTCGTCGTCGTCGTCATAACAATAACAACCAACAACCCCCAGCATGATGTTTGCAGTAAAGCATCTTATAAGTGATCATGACTAAATAAGGTCCCTGATTTCAGAAATATTACTGGTTTTCGTGTATGAAGTCTAGTTTTAACGTTAATCGTGATTTACTGTCTTAAAATTCGTCTGTCTTACTGCGGCTCGATGCTTTGCACAAACAGGGTATCGGCTGTGGCTAGTGTAGATGTGTTTTGCTTTGTTATTCTTGTGCTTGTATTCAAACACCAATCCATTGAAGTCTCCGATATCAGTGTGTTTTTAGAATTGTTATCCATTGAATGCACTGTTGAAATGTAGCGTTTCTGCAGTTCGTGGCAGTGGCAAAATTCTTAATTAAGACTTGTCCAGTGGCAATTAGTTATGTTGTGCGTCTGGTGAACATCTGACCTGTTGTTTTTATTTTATTCTGTTGTGAAAATGCAGTGTGTCAGGAATTAGAAGAGGATGTGTGAATAAGCCAGACAGTCTATATCTACCTGGCCCAGAGACCGATGTTGACACGGGGTAAAAGAGTTACAGGTACTGCCTTAGTTGACCCACAAAAAGTTATTTTGCCACCGGTATACATCGAGATGAGTATCACGAAGCAGTTTGTTTAAGCTTGGAAAAAAGTAGCCTCTGTTTTCAGTATATTACAAGCAAGCTTCCACATTTATCGGATGCAAAACAAGGAAAGTATTTTGATGGGGCACAAATTAGAAAGCTGCTGAAAGACCCCAGCTTTGAAAAGACGATGAATGCTGGAGCTTGTTGCATGAGTTTCAATGAGAGATATGATAATAAATTTCTTAGGAAATGTAAAGGGTGAACACTACGAAACAATAGTACAAATCTGTTGGATCAAATGATGGGATGTAATATGAGCCTGAAACTACACTTGCTTCATTCTCACGTCGATCCCTTTCCTGGAAACATTGCAGCTTATAGTAAAGAGATGGGAGAGAGGTTTAACCAAGACTTTAAGGAGGCAGAAAGAAGATACAGGGGAGGTAGGATGTACCAATGATGGCCAATTTCTGTTGCTGCTTGAAAAGAGATAGTAAACATGCAGCAGCCAGAATCTCGACAGCTAAGCCATTATTCAAAGTGACTGTTCTCACTAAACGTGACTAAAAATGTTTTAATGAAATAACACCTTCTGGTGTTGTTTCACGTATACATTACCTTCTTCGTGAATTCTTTGATCACCTTTAATTGCTAGAGCACAGAAATCACGAAGTTGTGCTTTTAGCAATATGTGAACCAAGAGACTCTGGTTCAACCTTAGATATTGGTACTTATATAGATGAAACTTGAGTTTATTTGGTCCCCACTCACAAAAAATAGTGGAATAGACATGTGTTGGGCTGTTTACAAAATATCACTATATTTTCCTCTATGATGTTCCAAGCTTATCTTAATTTGTTTAGTGCTCTTTATTCCTATATGTTTGATTGTGGAGTATCTATTGCAAGAAAATGTGACATGATATGTATAAATGAATATTGGATTCGTGTTCAGGGACCCAAAATTAGTAAAAATCACGTGTCAGATTCCTTGCCGCAAGGAAAATGTTTCAAAATGCTGGGTAATGTATTAGGAAGGGAACAAATCACGTTCAAACGCAAGGTGTCCTCGCGTTTGCATAGATTTTCTTTCATAGTTTTCTCTGCAATGTGTGTAGTCCGTTATGTTAGATGATAGTAAATTTGTACTTACACTACATTACATTGTAAAAATATTCCTACAAATGTTTATTGCTCTATTCACTTAAATTCTATCGAGATAATCTTCTTGTAGGTACAAGGTTAACATAGGGCTGCTGTAAACTTTCACGATAGGCAGCTCTTGAACGACCAGTTCGCTATGTGATATCTTTGAAATTTCGTTCACGTTGCATGGATGAATTAAAAAATCAATTTGCCTTCCTAATATGCAAAAAGGTATATTACGAAGTTCAGAAAATTAAGTGTGTTACCAAAATTGTCCATTTCAATAAAATGCTTTAACGAGATCTCCATTTCTGGTGTACTAAGATTCTGTTCTCTTACGGTTTTCGATGCAACAAACGTAGGGAACAAACTTCTGAGAGCTTTCCCACTAAATTCAATTCGTGAACGCATTGTTGAGACGAAGCGATGCGTGGGACGAGTTCAAAGAGACGGACAGTGCAATGCGGAGATAAAATTTCGCCGAAACGGGGGGGGGGGGGGGGGAAGGAGACGGATTTGTGGAGAGTTCGACTTTCTTCTAGCGCCGTCTTATTGTTTGAGAACATTCCGGATATTGAGTAAGCTATGAAAAAGGAGCCGCCACCCACCACTGGGAGTCAGTCTGTAATTGGCCGCGTGTCCGTGAACAGCTGTAAAAGTGAACTCTTTTGTGGTCGATGACCTTGCAAGTTGTATGTGTTGGTGACGTAATTCTGCTACTGTAAAGGTTGACCAAAGCGTGTTTCGAAAGAAATAAAGAGCAATTTTTATTGTTTGTAACCTGGACTTTTAATTTCACGAAACCACAAAATCACATTTCCTTTGTCATTAAAATATCATTGTGGTTCATTCTTGAAGATGTTTAACTAAGATACCTATTTTGGTATTTAGAAAGCTATTTGTTTTTGGGTTATGCCATTTAAAAACACAGGGACAGACACACACACACACACACACACACACACACACACACACACACACACACACACACACACACACACGCACGCGCACACACGGATATTTTTCTAAATATATATTTTTTGTATTAATGAAACATGAAAACTATAAATCAAATTTTTGGTTGGAATACAATACTTCGCCCACTTGAGTACGTACTGGAGAAGGTAATAAACATTTCTCGAGCTCTTGAAAAAATTAGAAAATAAAGACTCTATTACATAAATGTAAACCATTCAAAGATTCTTTCCATTTTTACACTGTTCTTTAGTCTTATCACGGAATGATAAGCAGAACGTACCTCAGAGCAGAATCAAGACTGGTCACGCCACTGCCATGTGTTTAACTAAAATTGTCCCGTTGCATTCTGCAAATGTTTTAACGTAAAAAGGGGCGCATGTCTGGCTGAAAGACCTCCAAGTGTGTTTTGGGGGTCCTAGTGTATTGCACTGTGCACTTCTGTTTGTCCGAACCTAATTTCACAGAACGCTACTAGAGCTCATGAGAACTTTCAGTTACAAGACTTGTCGATGGTGAACAAGGTTAGTACGTCGTCAAATTGCACTGAAAGCTTACAACAGAGGAACAAGATATCTTGTGGGCGAGCTAGGATAGCGCCGTCGGTGTTTGGGCAAAGCGCTTAAAAGAATGTTGATATTTCAATACTAAGATATATTCTGTATAATTTTGCCCGGTCTCTTAGCTATGCGGTTACTTATCACCCTTTATGGGTTGCTGTCGTGAATAGGTTGTTGTGCAATGTAGATTAGTTCATTATTTGATATCCTTACGATCACTAAGATAAGTTCTGGAGGGAAACTTAGCAGCTCCAGGAGAAAGGGGTGAGGTGAAAGTATATAAGAAGTAACCGAGTGAAGGAGAGCTAACGGAATGTTGAAAGTCCCCGGTTACACGCAAATGAGAGACCTTAAATATACATCCATACCCTGTGGCAGCTCGTATAATCACTTTACACAATTTGGGGTGTCGAGAACTCGGAGACCTTCTGCATTCCGAAGGGCGAGCATTTATAGAGAGCAAATGTAGCTGCCGTGGAAGCCGAAACTCCCACATACGTTAAGAGACCTGAAAAAACGCAACTAAGATGGAAGCTGAAATTAAATGAAAAGTGAGGTGAAATGGATGCACATGACATGAAGGAAATGTAATCATTGTATCCAGTATATACCTGGGCAGTCCACCAACAAACTCATGGATCAGAACGGGCGGCCATGGGAATCGAACCCACAACCTCCTCAATATTTGCCATACGCGTTGCCCTGGGAACTATGCTACTCGTTTATTAGAATGATATTTTGTTTTAAGATAGTGTAAGATAATTTTCCGACGCACTATATTGATCTTATTAAGGTAGCTATAAAATAGGAATGAAAATAAGGCGTGGCTGTTGCAACGTTGTATAGTTAAACACGCATACTGGTTCGCTTTGCCAAACCATACGGCGAATTTCTTCTCACGCTCTAAAGATACTAATTTTAATTATTTTGTTTTTCCCATGTTAAAGAGCGTTTTTTCTTCTGAAGATGACTGTCCAAACCCCATGTTTATAGCGCATCTGGTTTCGGAG
Organism: Mantis religiosa; assembly: GCA_030765055.1. Lineage (NCBI taxonomy): Eukaryota > Metazoa > Arthropoda > Insecta > Mantodea > Mantidae > Mantis > Mantis religiosa. The sequence goes on from CM060951.1 coordinate 140,647,962, forward strand.
ATATAGAAAGATAAGACGCCTGACAAGAAGGAAAAGAAACAATAACTGTCAGTGAAGAAAAGCACATACGTCCTATGCTGCAGTTGCATTTTGTACCTTGCATTCAATAAAGTGGTGAGTGCACAGATGCTTTTTAAAGATAGTAAATATAGCGCTTATCAAGCCTACTATTGGTGCGTATAGTAGTAACTGCTAAATAACTCGTAAGATTTTACATAAGAAGGCTAGAAATATTCTTGTTATTGTGTATTCGTTTTTAAAACAGATGTCAATTAAATACGTTTTCCAAAGTACAAATTTCGTTCAGAGTCGAGAATTAATGACACGAGCTTATCGCATGAGTGCTGTAACAGTATTTTTGGGTTGTCGATGGATAGAGTCAACATGAAAAATTCAATGCCACGGCGGGGATTTGAACCACGGAACTCCTGGTTTCCGTCCAGTTGCTCTGACCCATTGAGCTACCATGGTCAACGTGCCGTTGTGACACTAAATTCTCCATTCGACTCGTATATTACTCCGGTAAACCACTAGGGGCTCTCGCATCCGAGATACACCGTTTGTGGCGACTTACTGTCGTAAGTACTTGAGTCCCAGGCTTCATCATTTAACTCTTATTATTTTAGTTAATTGATGTGAAATTAATCATTCCTTCACACTAGCCGTATATAGGCTAAGGTTTTCGATGGATAGAGTCAACATGAAAAATTCAATGCCACGGCGGGGATTTGAACCACGGAACTCCTGGTTTCCGTCCAGTTGTTCTGACCCATTGAGCTACCATGGTCAACGTGCCGTTGTGACACTAAATTCTCCATTCGACTCGTATATTACTCCGGTAAACCACTAGGGGCTCTCGCATCCGAGATACACCGTTTGTGGCGACTTACTGTCGTAAGTACTTGAGTCCCAGGCTTCATCATTTAACTCTTATTATTTTAGTTAATTGATGTGAAATTAATCATTTCTTCACACTAGCCGTATATAGGCTAAGGTTTTCGATGGATAGAGTCAACATGAAAAATTCAATGCCACGGCCGGGATTTGAACCACGGAACTCTTGGTTTCACATCAATTAACTAAAATAATAAGAGTTAAATGAAGCCTGGGATTCAAGTACTTACGACAGTAAGTCGCCACAAACGGTGTATCTCGGATGCGGGAGCCCCTAGTGGTCTACCGGGGAAATATACGAGTCGAATGGAGAATTTAGTGTCTCGACGTCACGTTGACCATGGTAGCTCAATGATTTAGAGCAACTGGACGGAAACCAGGAGTTCCGTGGTTCAAATCCCGGCCGTGGCATTGAATTTTTCATGTTGACTCTATCCATCGAAAACCTTAGCCTATATACGGCTAGTGTGAAGAAATGATTAATTTCACATCAATTAACTAAATTTTTTGGGTTATGTTAGGAGGAATTATGAAGGGATTATGAATTTATAATAGTAGTTGTGTGATTGGCCGAAGTAGTAATGGTATGACGTAATATGACGTAATGTGGTGACGTGCCATTTGATCGGCCAGTCACAAAATTAAGAAGTAAGTAACGATAGTGACGATAAATCAATAATCTGGCTTCATGGTGGAAAAATGACGCGGAGAAGATAAAAGTTTTGAATAGTAAGAACTAAATCAATAATCTTGTTTTAAAAGAGAGAGAGATTTTTGTTGTAATGGTGGAGTGTAATGAATACTGGTACTAGATCAGGAACATTTTAAGTTATAATTTGAATCTGTATAAATATAACCAATTACAGAATTTGACTTCTTTATTCCGAACCACGCCTTGAAACACAGATATTTCATTACTCTTATTTAGAATACGATGATACAATTGGTGAGAAGAGGAAATAGATAGCCGCAAAAACTCACACGAGAAGAGAAAGAATTGTGCGTCCAACATAGAAATCCTGTCCCAAATTGCATCCGAACGGCTGATGAAGACGAAGATAAATTAGCAACGAATAGACACAAATTCCTGTTCCAGTGCTCATACTGACGAACATTTGTTAAAAAAGGCAAACAGTTTACCAAATTAGGAGTAGTTTCCATATTTAGATGTCCAGGGAAATATTGAGCAGCTAAAAACATGCTAGCAACTTAGACGATTTTCAAAACTATGGTTTACGCAAAACAATTTATGATTTATATGACAAGGGTGAATATCCAACTGCCAAAAGACTGACCAATTCAATGAGGGGGGGGAGGAATAGAATATACGGATTCTGAACCTTCTATGTCTAATATTCTGAAACCTCTTGGATTTAAATATAGGAAAACCAATGATGGCCGCCAATTTCTGCTTGAAAGAAGCGATATTGTCGCTTCAACACTAAAATTTCTGAGCAAAATGCACACTATCAGAAGTACAGGTGACTCATGGTGTATTGTTAAATACACATTTATATCGTCCGTATTTATTAAGTATTTTAATGGATCAAACTTTGGTTTTAAGTCCATTGCAGACGGTATACAAGTATGGCATCATTGAAATAGAAACTATATTCACAAATCGTTGAAAGGTCACTATTTTGTTTCCCTAGAGTAAATACCTTTCGTCGAACGCATCTAATTTGAGTAATTTTGTTTTGTGTGCATGTGAACAATAGCTAAGTAAGCGAACTGTTCTTCACTTCATAGTTTTAAGGTTCAGATTACGCTTCCACGCGATAATTATTGTATAAGTTCTCATGCACATGCTGAAGTATTATTATGTGTTCTAATTTGTCCTTGAGCGCTACTAGGTGAGCATCCAATGGGAATGTGTGTAGTGTTTAACGCCCGCTTTTACTACATACGGCACCGCAGGCGATGACACTGATGATACATGAGATGAAGATGGAGCACCGGTGGAATGAGATGGCGGGGGAAACCGGAGATCCCGGATAAAACCCGCCCCAGCGCCGTGTTGTCCACCACAAATCTCACTTTGCGGTCGCCTGGGATCGAACCCGGGCCGCCTTGGTGAGAGCCAAGCGGTCTAACCACTGAGCCACGGCGCGGCCAATCAATGGGAGTCCTGCGGTGTTGTCGTATTGCATTCCCGCTATGTGGTGTGTGACGAGTGCCAACCTAATCAATCTGTATGAACTACTATTCGCGCTAAGACAAAAATTCAGATTTTGCCAAAACTAATCCATGTGGAATTTAGAGAGTAATGTATCTAACATAACCATGAAAACCCCATACTTTTAGCTCAAATAGTTTTTCTAATACAAATAAATGAACCACTATTACCTGTATTATAACAATAAATCGCGACGTAAGCGCTGTATGAATATCATTACTGTTTGGCATGTATGCGTGTACGTATATTTGTAATTACTCAGAACTGAAACGTAAATGTTTGACATGACGTGATAAAAGAATTACTTTGAATAATCCAGTTCGAGAGAGAGGAAACAATAAATTTCCTGCTGCTCTTTGTTTATGAATGGTTCGTTATCTCTATTTACTCTAGAGAGTTCAAAGTAGTTGGTTAATTACTCAGAACTGAAATTTAAACTACTGACATGACGGATGAAAGAATCACTGTAAATAAGTCAAGGTGTTAAATTCGAGAAAGAGCAAACACTTCATTCCCTGTTAGCCTGTGGAATGCTGTATGCTTATGTTTATGAATGAATGCTGGATAAGAAGTGTTTATTTACTCTGGAGAGTTCAGATCAATATCTTCAGTTGTTCTTTACACAATAGTAGAGTAACAGTTAAATAGTGCAATGGCTTCTTGCGGTGAATTTAATGGCGAGTCAAAAAGACAGGTATTGCGAAGTAAGGCTAGAAGTATTATTTTTAAGGTGTACACGTTCTTCAAAAATGTTTCGGAAACAGAAACTAAAAACGAGTTATTGCAAAGAGCACTTGCGTTTAAAAACACGGAAAAAGTGTATCAGCTGAATCAACTTGCAATTGAAATGGGACACGAGGTAATACAACTCCCACCTTACCTACCACTCCCAATATAGTCCAATTGAGTTGGTGTGGGCTCAAATAAAAAGGGGTATTGCAAACAGAAATAATACTTTTAAACTGACGGACGTTAAACGACTTTTTCACGAAGAAATTGACAAGGTAACACAATAGGATTGAGAAAACTGCGTGAGCCATGGAGAAAACCTTCAAGAAGACGATTTTAAGAAAGAAATAGCACGTGACATGATTTTGGTACCTGTAATAATAAATTTGCTAGATTCAGACGATGAAGACAGTAGCAATGACGAATTATCTTTTAACGGAAGTGACTTTGACAGCGATATGGGTGAGCCACTGGCAGTTCCATTGGATTAGAAAAACAGGTAATACATAAACTATAATTATAGTTATAGTATTTATAAATATACATAATTTGCGAAAATGCTTTTTCCAATTTTGATTTTGGCAACTGCATCATTGTAAAAATTTGCAAAATATAATTTGGTTACCCTTACGTCTGCGCCAAGCAGACCTGCACGTTCTGAGTGTGTGTGAGAGATAGGGAAATATAAAAGGAGTGGGGTAACCAGCTGGCAACGCTGAGAGTGATACGCCATCTGATTAGCTAGACTCCAGAATCCTTCCCATTTGAAACACATAATAAGCGAACTTCTCTACCAGTATCCGTTAATTTGTTAAGTGGATGCGTTGAGACTTACAAATACATCTTCCATCTCTGTCACCCGCTAGCTGTGGAACTGGCAACAACAAGAGAGTACGATAACCGAATTGGCTCAACCAATGTTCATTCTTATTTTGTAGCTACTCTAATTAAATATATTACGTAAATGAGGTAACACTTCTGAAGTGTATCTACATGTAGGCCGGAGGATACTTAATTATAAACCCATCACCCATCACTCGGATGAGGAAAATACATGCATCTATCATGATAATGTTTATCGCTGTTTTCAGTTAACCTTGCATTGCACACGGCTTATTCAACATCATTCGAAGGCATACATTAACCAAACAAAGGAAAACGTTCTGTGGGTAAGAAATGGGATTTAGCTTGTGGTATTCTCTTTTTATGAAGCAACATAACTGGGCGAGCCTTTCGTCTGCCAAACAAACCAGTAGGTATTTAGAGCACTGCGTATCCCTAATCAATGGTAACCATTTGTTCGCACTGATGGCGAAGTGATGACGCATTTAAATCGAGACTCAGCATTACGCTGGTAGTTATTCGCTCGTTTTGAAAAGGGCGAAGTGGTGCGATGGGATTTTAAAGCATAACAATCGTCGATGGCTATCCGCGATAAAGCCTAACATGTTACACGTATCATTGAATACTGATTGCCCGCCTCGGTTGTCTGCAAATCATATCGCTTTGTGCAGAGTTGGACTGTTCGCATTCAGCGTCAGATTGGCAGATTCGCTATACGAACAAAACAAACAATATTTTAGACTCAGTTTGAATAAAGTTCATATTTAAAATTTGATATTGTAAAGTGGATAGGTAAATAACGCAACATTAAAAGAAAACTTGTACTAAAGGAATATATCAGGCAACAAATTATCTAATTTTTAAAGTAGCTGCTGTTTCCACATATTTGGTCACGCACAGAAAACGGCATCCTATTACTGGTACAATCCCAAAACTTTTAACAGAGCTTTATTTAAACGGTGGACCTTTCTGTTTTTGATCTAGTTTTAAAAATGAAAAGGAAGAGGACATGTTACTAATATGATATGTCTTGCCTTCATTTCTTGAAAAGTCGACCCTCGTGGTTTAGGAATAACACTCTTTCGGGCGTGGAAGCCCTTAACATGGCTGCTTTCTAAGGTGTGGTAAAGCCGGTTGGCCCTATTGCATATTTACAGCACCTAAAAGAACCTCAAGCCTGATAAAGAGGCTTTCACGCCTATTACAGATTTAGAAGCCGTGAATTGCAGCATTTAAGGGTGTCCATACACAAAAACCTAATTCTGAACTACATTTCTCGAAATATATTTTATTCCTGTTGTTCTGGGGAAATATATTAGGTTTTTATAATTTAAAAAATAAATGCCTCATTAAGTGGAACGTTTCAGACGTCTGTGGCCGCCATTCTGAGGTTCTTTCGTAAAAATTTCATCGTCCAGCAAACTGACTGGAATCTTTCAGGTGGTTTTCCTTAGTCGCCAAGGCAAATGTTACTTGAATACTATATATCTTCATCCAAATGTCTACCTCGAGTCTAAAATTGATAGTAGGAAGAAAAGTAGATACAATAGCGAAAAGAATGTCATCTGTCTACGGATATAAGTGGAAGACTGGATGGCACCCGAATACTGTTTGCCTGGCAAGTGTGGAAGCAGAGTGACAGTTGCCTGGTACTAAGGCCTCCACTGACAATGGTCGTAGCTGCATCTGCCCCTCACAGAAGCGCAGGAACAGTTGCTTTTTGTTATGTACGTCCTCCAACGTTAAGTTATATCGGACGATGAATAAATGAAATTGGTGAAATGATGCTTAAATGAGCCCAGGGTCCATAGAGCTTAGAGTTCCCCGACATTGGTCTTTTAGGATAAGGGAAAACCCCGGAAAAGACCTTAACAAGGTAACTCACCTTGACCGAGATTTGAACTCGGGACCTCTTGAACGTGAGGCAAGCACGCTACCACCACGCTACCGAGGCGGGCACAGTTGCTTAGCACTGTGGACTCACAGCCTAAACAAAAATTTAAAAAATTTAAAGATAAAGGCAAAAATATTTTTCACGCTAAATATATTTGCTTAGAAACCATGTTTTTAATAAATTTGCGAATAAAACATTTGCCTAATTCTTCGTATTGACGAGGCACGAGGAATAAGACTTAAAAGGTTCTCCGTACGTGCTCCATCAATTCAAAAAGTTATCTTCTATCAGAGCCATTTCAGCATAACCACTTAGAGTGCGTAAAATAAACCAATCAAAAAAATTTCACTAATCATGCTAGTAAAAAGTCGCGCACGTTTAAGTGGACGAAGAAAGTTGAGTACCTAACATTTAACATCAAGTTTCTTTTCTCTTTGTTTTCTTCCTTCTTTCTTTCTTACTTACTTTCTTTCTTTCTTTCTTTCTTTCTTTCTTTCTTTCTTTCTTTCTTTATCTCTTTCTCTTTCTCTGCTTTGTTTCTTATTTTTCTATCAACATTTAAAATAGGTTTCGCTAACATAGAAAATTTGAAATTGAGTTTTCTCTTATGAGCGCTTTGCTTTTCGACATCCCATTCCATATTGAATGTGAAGGACACTTAATTTTGCTCAGAGGTCTCCCTATCAGGATACAAGTTTCTTTGTGTACCGTAAATCTATGACACGGGACCACCGTTTTTACTTAATCCTTGAGAAAATTTATGCTAAGGAATTTTACGTCCGAAAAACGTCCAAACCTTTGAACTCTAGAACCAGAGACCAGAGTGTTACAATTATGCCGTCTAGGATGACATTTAGTCCATCATCATCATCATCATCATCATCATCATCATTATCATCAGCAGCAGCAGCAGCATCATCACAAGTCTTAGGAATATTGTGCCTCTTTTCCGGGGCTTTCAGTCAAATCCAATGATTTCAACAAAACGTCTTAATCACGTCTTTGATATTTATTCTTCTTTCGGTTCAGAAGCAGTAGCTTAAGGATGCATAACAGTGCCTTCACAGTTGTGCAGTATATGCTGGGAGGTTTCATACTCTGTCTCACATTTTCCCCTTAAGAATCTTATTCAGGAGATTTCATTTTGTTCACAAACGGCGACCTTAATTCTGATGCCTGATTCTATCGTTTAAACCATAACCGATTCCCCGCATCTGTGAAAGAAAAACAGTTAATAAATATTGAAAATGTGCATTTTTCTAAATTATGCTAATCATTAAATAATGCATCTGCACTGAAATTTATTTTAGTTTAGGTTTGAGGGGTCTTATCTCCAGCAAACTAGCTACTCAGTTTTTGACACAGTTATGGCCTTCTCTCCCGCTCAACCACACAAGAATTCGCCGTAGTAGAGTACGCATGACAATATCATAATTAGAGTGAAACAAAATATGAAACTTATATTGTAAACCATACTTAATATCATTAAGAGGACAAGTATGCTTATGTGTCACGGTCTATAGAATATAATATATCTACATGACTAAGAACATAATTAGGTGCAAGTTTGATTCATGAAAAGCTTCATGCTTCTACATATTTTGGTAAATCTATTGTTTTTACTGTTTAATTACTTTTCGGCTTTCTAAATATTTGTTTCTTTGGGAAACTTTCTATGAAACACATTTTGAAGAATGAAGCCGCTATTTTCAGGAAATTAATTTGGGAAAGCCACTGCTATTGCTTTTGAACAAATCAGTAGAGAAATGAAACACATTCCATTATTGAAGACTTTCGGTTTTCAAGTAACATATTGTAATCGTATTAAGCAAGAACAAAGCCACCAGCACCATTTTTTATTTATTACTTTTTAGCGCTTACGCTCTGATTTAAACCTATAATATTCCTGATTTATAAAGTAATTTACTTGGTCTTCATTATTAAGCTACCTGGTACGGCTTTTAAGATCTGATAACGGTGGAATGTTTACATCACCCTTGTGACGCTGACTCCAGCCTCTTTCTCCGATAAACGTGCCGCCAGTTGCTCCAGTGTTGAACCACGTGATCTTTCTCTCAAGTTAGTATGGTTTTTCCGGATTTTCTCTTTTCCTGAAAGACGAATGTCAGGTAACTCTAAGCTCTACGGAACCTGCGCTCATTTAAGCATCATCTTACCCACTCCATTCATCGTCCGATATGACTTAACGTTGTAGGACGTAAATTATAAAAATAAAAGTAGTATGTCTGACAGTGAGGAACATCCTTGAGATGATACATGTAATGGAGGTTGGTACTGATTGTGAACTGTTTGAAGCGAGCTGCCAACTGCTGAGTTTGAAAAATTTAACTGATTCTGAATCTTATCAATCGAAGTGGTAACTTTTCAACTGTAACTGAGGTTCACCATCGGCAACCTTTAACCCAAGCTGTGGCTGCCAGTAATTATTTTTATACTATCGAATATACTCGATCACAGTTAACACCTCGTAAGATTATCAAAGTGAAGGGAATATACCAATATTCCCGCCTACTAATCAGTATCCACCAAAAAATCCTACAAATGTGGTCCTACGCTGCTAATGTGTATTTTAAACACAATTTATATTCTGTGACTTGCTTAATCCTCAGAGCTATATTTTCTTTATAATCTTCAAATTGTTCTCTAGGGGCCTTAGTAGCATCTACGATAGCTGAACGTGTTTAAATTCCACAGAACTGACCTTTAGCCTAATGCCTTTGTGGTGGACTAAATACGCTGGACTGAATTTAAAAATTACCGGAAGTACACCAGGTTATATTAAAGGCTTTTACCCTTAAATTGCCTTAGATAATGGCTCTTTCTCATTATTCGTTATATTAGGCATTGATTTTAACCAGTGATGGTGGAAGCATGACTGCACTGATAGTGCCAGCATTACCTAGTACTTCTTTTTTCAGTTTTTTCCTGTTTTTTTAACGTCGTATAACAAGTGGGTAGGAGATATATAAATGAAAGAAATGCTTTAATTGGTGTTCAGTTATATGGCGTAATACGTACACCACGACAGTAGTGACTTTTTTACTGCATTTCGATTGGCACTATGCGCCAACTATGATGACAACGCGGAACTAATCATGTTCGTCGGACTTGAAAGTTTAGCCGACTTTTGTCCCAATCATATATTGAGATGCTATAAAATTTTCAAACAGATAACCGAGCAACATATCCGTTTAAGGTGCTCTCGTAGGACCTTTAATGTTTCGTTGTTAAAGAAAATGCTGAAAACAGAAAACAAACCTTCATCCAAGAACCGATGTCTGTTTGATTATTTGACAGTTAACTTCACATTTCCTGTTGTATATTTATGTCGTTATCAGAAGCAGTCATCCCATGTTTCACCGTTTCTACTCAAAATACTGCAGAAAATGGACTACTTAGTAGAACCTCACGCTATTCGTGTTGGTTAAAGAAAGAAATCACATCGCAGTACTTATACACTGAAGAATTTTTAGTAATCCCAGCAGAAGCCAAATTTTCTTTAATGGTCTGCTATACAATTCAGGTAATATTAGAAAACATAGATTAATTAAATATTAAGTATGAACAAAGGAAAATGACGAATGTGATTATAAAACACAGTTTTCCAATAACTTTACCTGCACACTCTTACACTTAATGAAAAGCCACTTATTGGCTTACCTATTCTTTCTGAGAGTAGTATATTAATCTCTATTTGGATACCATTGGCACTAATGTTTATCAGTCCGCCTCGGTAGTGTAGATGTTAGCATGTGAGTCTCACGTTCAAGACGTCCCGAGTTCGAATCTCGATTAGGGTGATATACCTGGATAAGGATATTTCCGGGGTTTTCCCTTATCCTTAAAGACGAATGGCGGGTAGCTCTAAGCTTCATGGACCCTGGACACATTTGAGTATCATTTCACCCATGGCATTCACCGTCCAATATGGCTTAACGTTAGGGGACGTAAAATTACAAATAATAATAATAATAATAATAATAATAATAATAATAATAATAATAATAATAATAATAATAATAATAATAATAATAATAATAATAATAATAATAATAATAATAATAATAATAATAATAATAATAATAATAATAATAATAATAATAATAATAATAATAATAATAATAATAATAATAATAATAATAATAATAATAATAATAATAATAATAATAATAATAATAATAATAATAATAATAATAATAATAATAATAATAATAATAATAAATAATAATAATAATTAATAATAATAATAATAATAATAATAATAATAATAATAATAATAATAATAATAATAATAATAATAATAATAATAATAATAATAATAATAATAATAATAATAATAATAATAATAATAATAATTAATAATAATAAATAATGATGATGATGATGATGATGATGATGATGATGATGATGATGATGATGATGATGATAATAGTCGTCGACGTCATCATCATCATCATCATCATCATCTTACACTTCAGTAAGTTTGCTAACAATAGAATGTCGGATTAGTTAATTTCAGTTCCTTACCTGTTCTTTATCAAATTATTGTGCAGTAAACCTATCAATGGAATGTTTATAGTAAATAATTCTGCTATAGTTATTTTACTAATAGTTATTTTATATTGCATTGCCTTGGTATACTTTATAAGTAAAGGGTTGAAAACTAGGATAAGGGTAACTTTTGAAAATAGTATAGGCCTTACAAAGGTAAGAACCTTTGAAATATGAAATATTTAAATGAAGGCTTCTAGCTTCTAGTCTCATATCTGTTTTCCCTAACCTTCAATAGCAGTGATATCTCACTGCGATGACTTCAACCCACAAGTATCACTTATTTCATGTGTCACTATTCAGGGACGTCCTACAGGCTAAGAAAAAAGAAAAAAAAACTATATTTCCAGAAATGTTTGTCACTTAAACACAGCTTAACACTGAATTAAACAATTTTGATTTTAATAATATTTTAATTATTTTACACCTGACATCTTCGTCATTTTTCCATCCTATTGTCTTCAATTATAATTCTTTCAAGTCTTTCTTTTTCTTGCCTTAGTGCATCCTTTTTCTAATATTCCTGTTTTATTTAATTCACATCATGGTACACTTTTTCTCATTCCATTTGTTCAATTTGCTCAAATCATTGGCGGCACAACATTTCATCTTTCATTTTAAAGATCATATTTCTGCAAGCAACCCATTGTTTAGCAACTATCCATATTAATTCTAAAGGACTCAGATCTGGATGTTTCGGAGGAAGCCTTAACGCTGCATGGTTATATTCTGACAATATTTGGTCAGTATGAAAGTTCTTCTAAGTCGGCTTGTTGGCTAGAATTAAATCATACAGTTTTGTTTTTGGTGCTATTTTCATAAGCGGGATATTGCGATTTTGTAACCAAGGAAGCATATATCTTCAAAGAACTTGACGTTGGAGGATTTTCTAATTGTGTATTATGCTAAGAGGAATATTCTATTGCTAACACCAATAAAAGGAGAGAATTTTGATTTGACATTGTGGGTAACCATTTACATAGTTTTCAATATGCATTTCTTTATGACCACTTAAACTGCGTATGACTGTCACAGTACTTTACAGTCACATGAACGCAGACAATTTACACGGCATATTGCATCAAGTAGATATCAGGAGTGATAAGTTCGCTAGAAGAAGATAAAAGAGATAGAATGTTAGATCTCTGCTCGCTGACTGTGCTATGGGTGAAGTTCAATGTTCCATACCATTGTGCGACAAATACGTAGTAGTTTGTTCTTGTACCTAAACCATAAATTTCCGATTTTCTTCATATTGATCGAATAGTGAGAAATCTAAATGTTTGACAAATATAAGTATACCTAGCCTTTTGAAGTTTCCATGGTTGGTATTTTTGACAAGTTTAGTAGTAAATGTACCTTAAATTTGTACCCTGGTAAAATAATTCAGTGTGTTAAAACATTTTAGTACCCTCTTCACCTATTCGGATGCAAAGGCGTTAAATATCGTCATTGTTAAAAAGGTAAAAAATAACATCCAGTGACTAGGATATTTAAATGAAATAACATTAAAGTCTGGTACATAGGACCATCAAAAAGAATTTTTAATCTTAAGCTTTTAAGATCTTTTCTAGAGGAATAGGGTTTTTCAATGGTTAAACAATTATAAAAATCGATTGAACTTTTATTACTATATATAATAGTATATATTATATAATATATATAATTTTATATACTCAATTTATTTTCTTTTATAATACATGGGGAAAATCTTCAACTAATGAAGGGGTAATATTTCTGTTGACTTTTATATACAAAATATGTCGGGATTTTTAACTTCATATTTTGTACTGTGGCAAACAATTCATGTCTTAAAATAAGACATGGCGCTTTCCTGGCGTCGAATGCGCTCACTTTCTTCTCGGGCAGCCAGCCAGGTGAAAAGGTGATTAGATATCGATGTTTCGGGAGTGTGCATCTCTCCCATCATCAGGATATTTATAAAATGTTATAACCACAAAATGAAATACTGGATATAACACAACTATAAACAAAGACAAAACACTATCAAAATTCACATTACTGAACAAAAGACTGTTTTCAGTAAATTAAATGCCAGGTCAGGAGATGGCGTGAGTACAGAAAATTGTGTCAAAGAAACGTAACTACTTCACTTAATTATCAAACTGTATTGATCTTTGCTTCTTAATTCGTGGATTTCCATTTTTAAGGCCGGTTTCCAAGAGCAGCGGAACTGAAATCCAGCATCGCGATTAAGCGTGCTCCTTTCAGAGGAAATCGCCAAAGCCTCCTTAATTCTCCGCTTCCAGTAACGCCAAGATGGTCGTCTCCCTAAAATTGGCTCTATGGCTGTTATCAAAACAATGCTCTGCCAACCCAGACTTGCAGGTTGCATTAAACGAATGCTCCGTTCATATTCGATTATTCTAGTAGCGATGGTCCTTCCGGTTTGTCCTATATACCTTGTCCCACATTCACAGGGAATGCGGTACACTCCCGGAACTTGGAAGTCCAGTTTTCTTTCAATCATGATGCTGGAATTCATTTCAGCTCCTCTTGGAAACCTGCCTTCAAAATGGAAATCAATCGAATTAAGAAGCAAATATCAATACAGCTTGATAATCAAGTTAGGTAGTTACGTTTCTTTGACACAATTTTCTATACTCACGCCATCTCCTGACCTGGCATTTCATTTACTGAAAACAGTCTTTTGTTCAGTAATGCGAATTTAAATAGTGATTTGTCTTTGTTTATAGTTGTGTTATATCCAGTATTTCATTTTGTGGTTATAACATTTTACAAATATCGTGATGATGGGAGAGATGTACACTCCCGAAATGAAATGAAGTGTGTAGTGTTTAACGCCCGCTTTTACTACATACGACACCACAGGCGATGTCACTGATGATACATGAGATGAAGATGGAGCACTGGTGGAATGAGATGGCGGAGGAAACTGGAGATCCCGGAGAAAGCCCGCCCCAGCGCCGTGTTGTCCACCACAAATCTCACTTTGCGGTCGCCTGCGATCGAACCCGGGCCGCCTTGGTGACACACTCCCGAAACGTTGATATCTAATCATCTTTTCATCCGGCTGACTGCCCGAGAAGAAAGTGAGCGAAGTCATATCTTGACTAATTCTTTTTCAGATTTTCCTGTCTGTACTTATTATGCACTGGAATAAACAAATGAAAGATATAACTCGTACAAAGAAAAAGCTATAGAAAGCCAAAATGAACAGGAGCAAATTTGAAGCTGCTCCAGATGAAGCTGATATCTGCGTGAGTGTGAGGTAGTAACTTCAAATTGCCTTAGTGCCAAACATTTCACGCCATGCGAGAACTGGGTTAACTTGCTTACTGGAAGATGTGACCTATCGCGTGGAAATCTGGTGTTTTGACTTGCCTCGTTGCTAGCAGCTTCTGCCCAAACTGTTGCCAAATTGGATCCTGCACCCTTTAGGCAAGCATTTCGTTAACGGGATGAATAAAAGTAAATCTCGTTAGCCTGTAAGCGCGATTCCCTAAAGGCTCCCGCTCTCTCACTTTCTGTCTCTCTCTCTCTCTCCCTCTCTCCTTCTCTCCCTGTACTACAAACATGGAGAAGTTAAAACCAACACCTGAGCCACCTCTACCCTCGTGAGTAAGTACTGACTTCTCTTCTCCTCTTTCTGCTCATTTCTGTGTTGCACTTCCTTACTTTACTGTCAGGTTTATTTATTTTTCAGTTTCTTTTACAATATTTATTTACATCACGTAGCAGGTTTCATATGTCGTAGAAGCTTCTGATTTAGTTGTTTGTGTACGTCTGCGTAACTCATATTTTTGGATTAATTTTCTTAGAAAAAGTCCCAAAAGAATTGGTGGTTATATCTACAAACGATGTTTTTACAGAGGTTTTATTATATTACATTACGTTTTCACTTCTAGTTACCTTGGTTGTAATACTGCTGCGTTACATCCTGCCCAAAATTACTATATCAGCATATCACCAATACTTGTTTAAAGGTTCCTCTGAAGCACACACACAGACACACATGCAAACGAAGCTGATGTCTCAAATTCCTGTGAGATTCTCTCCTAATGTCTATAGTTTATTTTTATATAGCATCTACAAGGTATTCCTAGGAAAGCGCGATTTTCCTTTCGCTTCATCTTAACCAAGAAAAACTTTTGCAGAAATAGTTCTATTAATTTCGTTGAAGATACAACGGGAATACTGCAGTATGGTACTTAAAAGTGAAATCTTATATGTTGGGCTAAACTGTTCCATTCCTTTTCCATGACATTATGAGAAATAACAGATAAGTACTTTAAAACATTGACATGTAAATTTTAGCCAACAGATACATCTGAAATTCCTGTTGCCACAAAAGTTATATTTAGGTTATGTACCTAAAAAGATTGTATAGTAGGTACGTTTCCGTGTATGTCTTTCATCATACAACACTTCTTCCGAATGTGGTGAGCTTCACTAGTTATATCCAAAAGAAAATTCAGTTGATTCTATGGAAAATAAAGCCTCTGTAACATAAGATATATGTATAATATATTTTTGGTTATTTACATTGTTCTTTCAAGGCGTACTAAGCCTGAGAACTACTTTTTGTCGCTCGGAGCAGAACAAAGTTCACTCACGTCACTACTGTGTGTTTAACTGGATTTGCCCCGTTGTATTCTGCAGCTGTAAATTCAAATTTACTATTTGCAGATGACCAGATTATAATAAGACAGGATAAAATGATATAGAATATATGACTAGAAAATTAATTAATGCATTTGAAGTAGGCGGATTAAAAATAAATGCCACTAAAACTGAATGTATGGTGATAGGAGGAAATTCGGAAGATCTGCAAGTAAATAATGGGACAATGTGACTTTGTGGGTTCGTGAAATAAAAAGTCGAGGTTACAAACACAAAAATTGCACTTTATTTTCGTAGCAATACACTGTTCACAATTACAATTTAATGTACACAATTAGTTGATTTTCCATTATCAATCTACACGTACGCTCGACGCTACTTACACAACGCACGCCATAACAACACTACACTCAACTGACTGTCGCTTCCGGTATCGATCGGCCCCGAAGTTTCCCGAGTTTCCTTTTATGGAGGGGAAAAACATTCTCGAAGCTTCGTGTCACTTCGAGTGGCAGGAGGAGGGGTAAACGAAGACTCAGCTACCCCTCCTGTCTCCCCTCTCTCCACCGGCCTACATTTATTGATCGGCATCGTGGGGCTGCCGTTTGGGTAACACTGCTCCCTCCTCAAGGCTGGTCGTCCCGAACAGCGCCATCGTAGCGGGCCAGGCGGTCCAGGTGTACCACCAACATCCTTCCTCGGGGCACTTTCTGGATGCGGTAGACCACGCCGTTAATCCTCTTCACCACACGGTACGGTCCTTGCCATGGCTGCTGAAGCTTCGGGCAGCGTCCCTTGGTCCGGGTAGGACGGTACAACCAGACCAGGTCACCTTGCAGGAGCCCTTGACTGTTGGCTTGCCTGTCGTATCGGGTTTTCATGCGGTCGATCGCTTTCTGGATGTTCTGGCGAGCCATCTCGTGCATGTTGTGGAGGTGGTCCACCAGGTTCTCCAAATACTCGGTCGCTGGCTGTTTCACCCCCGGAGGGCTACCAAAAGCCAGGTCACAGGGGAGGCGTAACTCTCGGCCGAACATTAAGCTGGCTGGCGTGATCCCCGTGGTGTCGTGTGTTGATGAGCGGTAGGCCAGCAAGAACAGTGGCACCTTGACGTCCCAGTCTCGCTGATGGCTGGCCACGACTTTCCTCAAGTGTTCCTCTAAGGTCTTGATGTACCTCTCGACCATGCCATTCGACTGGGGATGTAGAGGTGTTGTGCGGGTCTTGTTAACCCCAAGTCTCTCTAGTGCCTCCTTCATCAGGTTGGACTCAAAATTGGTGCCTTGATCACTGTGCAGCTCTAATGGCACCCAAAATCGGCAAAACACTTGCTCCACGAGGCAGTCTGTGATTGTCCTTGCCTCTTGGTTCGGGATGGCACACACCTCCGGCCACTTACTGAAGTAATCCACGACCACCATCAGATACTTGTTGCCTCGGTCGGATATTGGGAACGGTCCAGCAATGTCAACGGCCATCAGTTCGAATGGCGCTCCGACGTTGTACTGTTGCATGCGACCCCGGCTCCTAGTCTGGGGGCCGCGACTCGCCGGACACACGTGACACTGACGGCACCATCTCTCAGCGTCTGCTCGGAGCCTCAGCCAGTAGTAGCGCTGCCGTAGTTTGTCAATCGTCCGGTTCGCTCCCAGGTGTCCCCCTGAAGTACCGGCGTGCACCTCTTACAAGACTTCCGGGACCTTACTCCGGGGAAGTACCAACTGTTCTCTCTGCGTCTTCCCATCGGGTGATTCCCATACCCGGAACAGCATGCCCTCTCTGGTCTTCAACGAGTCCCATTGGGCCCAATAAGACTTGTAGGTGGCGCTCCTCGGTGCGATGTCCGCCCAGGTTGGTCTCATCCCTGCCTCCACTTCCCTCAAGAGTGGCGCCAAGTCTGCGTCCGCCAGCTGATCCCTCCTAAGGCCTGCGCTATCCCAGCCATCCGCAGGCACTGCCGTGACTACTCGAACTGCTGCGGCACGCACCTGCCCCTCTACTCTTGTGCATTGGCCGCACTCTTCTGGACAGGGTCTTCGGGACATAGCGTCCGCGTTACCGTGGCTCTTCCCTCTGCGATGTTCCGAGGTGCAGTCGTATTCCTGCTGCCTCTGGACCCAACCTACTGTCTGGCCTTCTGGTCGCGCCGTCACCATCACCTCGCTCCTCGCGGGGACAACCACGTCTTCGTTCAAGATGACCCTACTGTTTCCAAGGCGCTCTTCCGGTTGACGGAATATGACCTCTTCTCCGTTGAGCCGCAGGACCTTCCTGCCAACGTCGACCGTCGCCTCGTGGCTCCTGAGGGCATCTAGTCCCAGAATCACCTCCTCAGCCACCTTCGCGACGAACACCCACAGACGCACGGCACTCCGTCCCAAGGTCAGCTCCAGCAGGGCCTCCTTCTCCACAGGCAAGGTGTCGCCCGATGCCAACACAAGCTGGTATGGTCGGCTCGGCTTCCTCGTCGGCAAACCCTTCGCCACGTCAGGTCTGATGATGGTAACGGCCGCCCTGGTGTCCACTAGCACGCGGCACGGCTTTCCTCTTACCCAGCCATCCGCGATGAGGTTGGCATCCATCCGCCGGCTGACGGCGCGGATTGTCACTCGAGGGGATGGTGGTAATGGCACCGACGTGCCCCTCTCTACGCCGGGCCTTACTCGTTCTTACAGCTGCCCTTACTGGTGTGGGCAATCTCTCTGCAGGTGTCCGGGCTGTCCACACCCCCAACACAGGCCACTAGGTGTTCGGCGGCGTCCCTCAGCTGGTCTTCTGTCTCCGGTGTAGCGGACACTCCTTGTTCTCGACGTCGGGATAGATGTTACCTTGGCCACCTCCATCCTTAATGCCGCTGTCAGCGCCTCGTGGATGGTTTTATAATCGCCGAGCATTAGGCGCTGACGAATCTCCGTGTCCCGTACCCCGTCGACAAAGTCGTAGGCGGCTTCCCGGGATGCGAACTCCAGTGGCAGGTCAACCAAGGCCTTGCTAGCCAGCTGCTCAATCGCTATGGCGAACTCCTGCAGCGTCTCCCCCGGCTGCTGTGACCTTACCCTTAGCTGGCTGCGGTACGCTGCGGCTAAGCGGTGGTTCCCGAAACGATTCTCCAGGGCCTCCCAGATGTCCTTGGGCGCCGCGGTTGTCTGCACCGCGTTTTGGACTTCCGTGGCCCGTTACTGGAGGCTGGCTATTAGCTGTGTGGCCTCCTCCGGTGACCATCATCTGTTGTGCTTGGCCACTGTGTCGAACAGGCGGCGGAAGACCTCGAATGTTGACGCGCCGTCATATTTCGGACGTTTGACGCGCGCCGATGTTGTATCGCGTCCCGGTGCGTCGGCCTTGAAATCCTTCAACCTCCTGCCGACGACGTCCTCCACCATGGCGCTCAGGGACTTGACGCTGCTGTCGGCCTTCCCTTCCAGGTCGTTAACGCGGCTCGCCAGGTCCTAGACGCGCTCGTCCACTTGGCCCATCCGCTTGCCCAGCTCCGTCACGTTATCCCTTACGCCGGCCAACTGTTCTTCAAACTTCACGACAAGGGCCTCGTTTGCCGCTTTCATCTCCGTGGCCAGGCTGTCGTTCGCTGCCCTCATTTCTGTGGTCAGTTTGGCCATCTTTGCAGTCATTGTCGTGGCCAAGTTGTTGTTTGCCGCTTCCATCTTCTCGGTGATGTTGTTATTTGCCGCTTCTGTTTTTGTTGTTAGCTCGTTCATCTTCGCTAAAAGCATTTCCAATGCCGATTCCATGGCCGTAATGTTCAATGATGTTATCGTCCCGCTTCCTGACACCAGTTGTGACTTTGTGGGTTCGTGAAATAAAAAGTCGAGGTTACAAACACAAAAAATTGCACTTTATTTTCGTAGCAATGCACTGTTCACAATTACAATTTAATGTACACAATTAGTTGATTTTCCAATATCAATCTACACGTACGCTCGACGCTACTTACACAACGCACGCCATAACAACACTACACTCAACTGACTGTCGCTTCCGGTATCGATCGGCCCCGAAGTTTCCTGAGTCTCCTTTTATGGAGGGGAAAAACATTCTCGAAGCTTCGTGTCACTTCGTGTGGCAGGAGGAGGGGTAGACGAAGACTCAGCTACCCCTCCTGTCTCCCCTCTCTCCACCGGCCTACATTTATTGATCGGCATCGTGGGCTTGCCGGTTGGTTAAATGTCTCGAACAATTTAAGTACCTAGGATCTATAATAAATAAGAATGGCTCTTGTAAAAAGTATATTATCAATAAGGTAATTTGTGCAAGAAGGCGGTTAGAAGTTTGAAAAGTCTTTTATGGAATAGGACTCTGACTAGAAAGATTAAACAACAAATTTTAAAAACAATAATAGAAAGTATACTTACATATGGTTTCGAAAGTTGGACAATAAATGGAAGAATGCAGAACAGAATATTGGCGACAGAAATGGATGGACTTCGAAGAAGTATGAGGATATCAAGGTTACAACATGTCATAAACACCTACATTAGGCATGAAATGGACGCACTGGAAACTGTTATAGACAGAAGGTCCAGTAGAGCTCTACAGTGATATGGACATGCACAACGAATGCTGGAAGAATGCTGGCCCAAACAAGTGCTAAACTGGCAAGTACCAGGCAGAAGAAAGCGGGGAAGAGCTAGAAGAACGTGACACGAGGAAATATATGGTCATATGAAGAAGAGGGGACTGGAAGAAGACAATGAAACGATAGAAATCTCTGGAAAGCAGGAACAAATGGTGAACTGATGTAAAGTGGAAAACCTACAAATAAATAAATTTAACTTAAATTTTAAAAAATGCATGAAAGGATATCTTCTTATCTGATTGGGCTACCTGGTTTGTCGAGGTTGAGCATTTCCGGAAATTATAATTTTGTCTGAAACAGCTCTATTGTGACAAATATTTAGGTTGCATGTGTATTGGATTTCTTATGGTTGAACTGTACGTTGCACATCAGAGGAACTAATCTCTGTACTTGCGGTTTTGCACTATTTAGTGTTTTTGTTTCTGGCGTATGTATAGGCACAAGGCAACCCATCTTTCCTATCAACCACCATGACTTATTCAACAATAGTGGTTTAACCAACCTTTATAATTGACGAAACTCTGCTAGAAGAGTAAGGAAATCCTGTTGCCAGATTTAATAGGCCTTGTCCATATGAGTAACGTATAGTCATTTTTCATAAAGCATTACGGAACATAGTGAGCGGAATGGAAATGTTCCTTTATGAATCAACCAAATATCGAACGCAAATTTTGCCATCAGTAATGAACAGACGGAAAGATAAATGGACCTCGTCACTTTGTGCCACACCAGCAATGTTTTCCATTAGGGTGTTGATGAATAAAGTAACATGGCTGCGTTCATTTCTTCGCATTCTGCTTGAATTTGTAATGTAACCAAAAGCCACAGCACTTCGAGAGCGTAGCGATGATTCGGATCTGGGTTTTGATAATAACAAAAGTTACCACTTCAGTTGGTAATCGTAGTGAGATGTAACATATTTGGTACTACCTATGGAATGACCGAGTTCGTATTTTTCAAGATCTTGGAATGTATAGAGGCTCTTATGTGGAGTTCAATAGAGCCAGCGTAGAGCATACGTTTGTCGGTAGTCGCTGTCGGAATGCGGTCATTAAGAAGCCATTCGTGATCTGCGAGGCGACAGAACCAAGCAATTTTCTGAACAAGGTGATATTAAGGACCTTCATCTATAATGTTGAAAAATATTGGTTTATTTTGAATATAGCCTTAACATATTTATAAAATTTACGTAGAAATAAGATTATTTTTGTTGTCTCCTAATTCTATATCAGGAATTATTTCCGTTATTTTTAATTTTTAGTCTTAAACGATTGTAATTGAGCAGTTTCGGCAATTATTAGAATTTAAAATTTGTCATAACGATTAGACGGCAGTGACTTAGATATCAAATAGATATTAGTTGGAAATTTCACCTTCCAACGATCCTAATATATCATATTTTATTTGATGCCAATAGCGATTAATAAGTACAAACAATAAATTTGAATTATACTGTGAAAACAAAAGCTCATAATAACTTCATAAGCTCAAATCCGGCTTATTGGTAAATCCTTTTTCCTCCCCTTAGTTCAAGTCAATACCTACTGTGCATTCATTATCTCCTTGAATTCTCTCTGCAGAATAAAAGGAATACCAAAAGAAAATGGTTCAAGAAGGTGACATTGCTGTTCAGTATTGCAAATATAAAGAGCAATTTGCACTTCCAAATCTCAAACAGTCACATTCAACAAAAATCCGATAGCAACATATTAAATGGTACAGGAAGTCGAAATTTATTCCTTAAATTCTTCAAGCATTTAGTTCAGAACGGTGGCTAAGTAGCTATTGTGATTCATCTATTGAAACATGGACCTGACTGAACCAACTTACAATATCCGTCACGATATAATGAACAATTTAACATGGTATTAAACAACCAAAAACAAAAGAAAGCTAACAAACGCTTGCGTAGAAAATATGTGAGATTCAAGTTAACTTAATGTACAATAGTGTTTGACCTGTTACATATAACAAACCAAATGTTTACCTGGTGACCGCATTCACACTAATAGTGAAAACAAACTAACTTACGTGCTTGCATAATAAGTTTTCTACATGTGCTTATTGTCTATGTTCATTAAACCAATATTAACGGAAATCTATAGAAAAGGGTTTAAAGAACATGAAGTATTATAAAATTTAGTTTCAATAAATTTCATTGTTTCTTCTTGATATTCAGACACATTCTTGTCGCATAGACGTCCTTCCCCGACTTCGATGAGGACAACCGCGTGCGACCTGAGCTATGCTATACCGAGTATCATGACATTAGTGAGGCCATTGATTCACAGAAAGTAACAAAAATAAGCATTCGTGTACACACACGCAGACACAAACCATTAACAATTTTATTTTTCCTTCGATTTTGAATTGTTAGTAACAAACTGCTGCCAACGTTAATAACTGATAACGATAGTAACAAAAGTTCATCTGATAGCGAGAAGCACCAGAAACCTTTTGGTTCTTACTTCAAAACACGTGCACACATTTCATTTTGAAAGCATTATTTTGAAAATCATGAGGTATATAAGTTAACCTACTTACTTGTATTATCAACTTTACTTTAATCCAAAGATTTTTAAACTCTTTTACGTGACAGAAAGTTTTGGTGTTTCTTAGAATAAGTAGTTTGCTTTCTTTCTGAAGTCTATTAATAATTATATGTAATATTGCCCTTCAGACCCCGTATAACTACTCTAAATATTTGCTGCACCTCTATGTAGATGTTGAAGTAACGTCTCTCTCTCTCTCTCTCTCTCTCTCTCTCTCTTAGTTCCCAATTTCGGTTCAAATGATTTGTCCGGCTATGCTATTTACTGCTATTCGGCGTTTATTATAGTTGAGGATAAATATTAAATAATTTCAGTGTGTTAGGTTTTTGAGTTGGTTTAGATATCCATGTTTTTATTTTATTTATATGCAGAAGGAATTTGTAACTAAAGTCAGTTAATATCATATATTAAAGGTAATAGTAATTTTGAATCATCGGTTATTTCAGATGCTTAAAAACTTATTTAACGAATTCGGTTCTTTTACAATACATATTTAAAATACATAACCTTTAAAAATGCGAATATTACATATTAAAAAGAAAAACTTCGGCGCAATAAGACGTGTGTTTAGAAGTGCTACATTTTACATTTTATCCTGATTTTCTGATCAGAAACTGATCTGAACATATGTATATCCTGATACATATTTTCTGATAAATCTTAACACAAAATCTGGAGATCTCCGAATGAAAGTGAATATGTGTTAATATTGTAGTGTATTTCATTTCTGCTTTGAAAATTCTCCAACAGCAATTACGTCAACAAATGCCTTTTAAAGTATATGGACTTCGTAAAGATACTTAAAGATCTGTGAAGTTATTTAATAATAAATGACAGCATAAAATGCTATAGCTTTTATGACTATATCGTATTTTTGTGTTATATTTTGGTAGTGTTTAATACTTGCCTTTAACAAATGCGGCACCGCAGGCGGTGGAATTTATGATACATGAAACGGAGGTGCAGCACCGGTGGAATGATATGGCAGGGGAAACCGGGGCACCTGGAGGAAATCCACTCCTGCGCCGCTTTGTCCACCACAAATCTCACATGCAGTCACCTGGGATCGATCCCGGACCGCTTTGGTAAGAGTCGAGTGTTCTAACCAGTCGGCCATGGTGCGGAGCTAAAATCGGATTTATTTACACAATTACCATCATCGAATACTAATAATTGAACTATTTTTGACAGAATTAATGCAACAGATTTAGAATCTGTAATAATTATTACTACAGTGCGTATGATACGAAACTTGGCCGGCAGGATCACGGCTCATCTCACAGTCACGCACTGTGCAATACCGCTGACATCAGCACGGCGCAACTCTCAGGCCCATATGCTGGACGTCAGATGAAACCTTTAATCGCATTAACATCCCTTTATCATAGAAGTTGCATATGCCATCCATCTACATCCGACAGGTATGGCATCCACTGAAGAAATTTCTAGTCACGCTCATAAGTTCTGCTTCTGTAGCGTTGATTTCTTTCCTGAGTCTTCTAATGTATACACGATAATTTTGTATGCTTTATTTTTCACGTTGCCCTTAAACTAAACCCTCGAACCATAACATCGGTGGGACCATAAACTTTTATTTATGATTTTATTTTCAACAATTTCCGCAATAAACCTAATGACTCATCGGCTGTAAACGCAGTTATAGAATCCTGATGGAAATTCTGTGCCAGTCAGCTGAGCGAAATATGGTGTCACCGTATTATTTTTGTATCTTTCTGCAGTTATGGACACTCAATGACACACTAAATGCACACTCAGAATCAATGTTACCTATTTATTGCTCACTATTCTCCGAGATTTTTATCATGAACAACTGTGTTTGTAACATAATCTCGGTGTGTTGCGATGACACACATCGTATCCGTGTAAATGAAGGCATGCTTCGACACTAAACAGTATTAATTGTGGTGGATTGTTCCATCATAAACATTCCTTAAATCCAGTTACAGAGGTTTACTCCCTGCTGGTAATGACTTCATGACAGTTTCTGTACGACAGTAAACTTCTATAGTTTTAGTTTTAAAAGTTTTGTTCCTTTTCATGCTGAAACTTTGGAAGTAGGCTACTTGTGCAAGTCACCTAAGAGATTTTCGAGGTGAACGTTCTACCTTTAATCCGAGTTCGTTTAATTTCTGCTCCGTGAGTACACGCCTTCTTACCTTTATTTTCCCAATACGAATTGATCCCATCTCCTTTAATTTGCCTACAAGCAAGCGAACAGCCTGCGATCATCGGGACACTTTATAAACACTTCAAGCAAAACTAAACACATATATTGTTATTCTCATGTGAACTGGAAAAGGTAACCCAGATGTATGTTTGACGACGAGAATGGATGAGGACGTGCGCGAAAGTAAGTGAATATCACGCGAGCTTTCCTCCTGCCGGCCCAGTTTTGCAGTATACGCAGTGTATTATTACTATTATTATTGTTATTATGCCATATACTTAAAGTAAGCTGTGTATGAAGACTTAGAAAACGTTATAATACAGCTCCTTACAACAAAGATGAGACTTGGGATCAGGTGTGGTTCATTCATATGGCATTCTCTATTAATTGTTCTACAAACTATTCATAAAAAGCCTATTCTTCTATACACATTTTGTTAATAGAGTTGAGGGATACTAGTTCTGAACTTTTAGATGAAAATAACATGTTCAAATTTTCTATTATATAAATATTTAATAGATTCCTGTGACCAATTTTGGTTCAATATTTTTAACAAACAAAGAGCACAAAAAGCTTTCACAGAACTCAACATTATGTTTACATCACCCGCACACTTCCTTCAAATTACACTGGATCTTTTCTCTGTGATTTTCCTCAGTTTTGCACTTTTGCTCCCACATTGGTTTTCTTATAATTTTTATGTAATTTTGTGAGCAACGTCAAGTGATAATGTAAAGTTTGAAACATGCCTTTTGTGAGAGTTTTATTCATTATCTCATAATAAGTTAATTAAGGAAAACCTTTAACACCAATAACTTCATACTAACAAGAACGAATTTTTATAACTAATGAAATCAACTTCAAATAAATAATTTATTTTCACAGTGTTAAAACATCAGAGAGTCTCACTGACATAATTATTTGAGAAAAATTTTGCTGAGGACAGTTTTAGAAAATTTTCATTTTTTGACTAATTTAAAGTATTTAATTGTTTTATCTGATAAAGTATTCGAGCTATTCTGAGCTCTCGCGCAATCATTGTTTTAGTTGCTCATATTGTGCATCAATTTTAAGTCAATAGAATTACTATTGAAATAGAAAATTCGTCCCGATTGCACTTTACATATTCATACGTTTTGATGTAGGTGTAAGAAGAGAAACTAAAGTGAAAGTATGTGGTATTTGTTGGCTTTGAATTATCGCTCACTTTGGTTGAAAGAAAAAAAAAGTGAGGGACAGGAAAAAAATGAATCGCTAATCGTGATTGTAAAAATAAAATTAAGTATTTAAAAATTCAAACCAGTAAATGATACCAGTGAGGTATCATTTATTTAAAATTAGCCATGAAGGAAGCATTAACACTCAAGGAATGAGTTCACTGGTACTGCGCAAAATAGTTGAGTAAGGATGCATGAGAGCCCCTTTCTGTGCTATCGCCTTTAAAGTTCAAATTTGATGGCGTTATACGCTTTGCCTCGGGGTAGCTTTTGTGTCCTTAGATCCCTTACACTGTCCCTCTTGTCAGCAGTGCAAATATTTGGGTTGATGGTTAGGTATGTGAGACTGGGATTATCGGAGATAATATGAATAATCTCGTATAGATTACACAGGGACAGGTGATCGATGGAAATTCAGATGGTTAACTATTCGTTAACTTAAATTCAGTTACCTTTCGAGAAGCTTGTGTGTTTCAAACCCAAGCACATGGAAGCTTAATCTCTCGGTATGACTTACCTATAAAATGCTATGAAGTATGCATTCAAATGGATTTCTCTGCTTACAAAGAAGAAACAATTTGCAGCTGCTGAAAGTATAAGAGTTTGAGATGTCAAACAAATAAAAAAATACCTTGAATATGTAAACAAAATCTTATTCAATATAAAACATGCTCTACAACGATATTTGCATTTTTGTATAGTAGCATTTTACTCTGTCTCCTGCAGTATCAGCTCTTCAAACTTTCTAAAATAGACAGCACTTCGTGGTTATTCCTCGGAAATTTGATAGTCATATTTGAAAATAAAAATGAAAACTTTTCCCTCTAAATGGTAGTGTGAGTTAAGTGAATTTTCTTAGAAGCCTTTGTTTCGCATATTTAAAGATGAACTTAAATTCCGAGTGAACTCTTGAGCTCTCGGTATCGAATATTTGGAGTCGAATGTTGTGATTTCTAGATATGTAAACAGTAGAGAAGGTAACAAATAAAGAAATTTGCTTTAGTATTTTACAAATACTTTTGTCTGAGCAACGATGACGCAAAATTGCTATGCGAGTCCGGACCATCACCTCACTTTTCACCCAGGAAGGGGTTTCATGCAAGTAGTTGTCTTGTCGCCTCAACTTGCCAGGTAATAAGAAATTAAATGCAAAAAATGGAAGCTGACATCTCATTTAATGGCATTTCAATACGTTCTGATATATGCCAGCTATGGATGCCGAATTATTTCATAATATATTTCCTTTAAATCATAACACTAAGATTCCATTACTATATCCAATTTGTGGATAACCTTAATAACGTTCATTAGTGCCACCATTAACCGGAATATCCATTTGTTGATCACATGTCCAACATTTGCTCTTTATCTTATTCAAGTATTGTGTAACTAAGTTTCGTACGTTCCAGTTGACTACTTCAAACATTTTTTGTTTATTTTGTTTATTGCTTTGTTGTTCCTATATAGATTACGTGCTTTCCAAGTTATTTGTACACTTTCATCCATTTTCACATCCACACTTTTAAATTTTATGGAAGATAGGTAATAATCTCAATTAAATTCCCTGAATTGAATCTGACACCTAGAGCTCTTCTATTTATAATAACTTCTGAGGTATGGTCTTGCCGAGGGCCTTTATTCTGTAGGGGAGTTTCAATAATACGGAAATAAATCACATTATGCTTAAAGAGTATTAGCAGGAGAACATAAAGATTTCCTTTAGTTGCGTTTTTGCATTAGCTTGCTATGATGGTGAAACTGGAAATGCTGGCTCTGTTATGTGAGGCAAAATTTCTCGACTGGAAACTAAAATAAGAAATAAAGTTTATCGCGTTTGGCGTTTGTTTTCCGACAAGCATTTTGCATGTTGGTACGTACGCACACGTCCCCTCTCATTGTTGTATGCAGTTGCCGCGTGATACATGGTCTCTTTAGTCAAATTTTGCCAGTAAAAAGAGTTATAGCCTTCACAGCTAAACGACACTTAACTATAAAATATTAGGCCTGGAGCTGTGCGAACCGGGTAGCTGGGACAAACCAACAAAACTAGGCTCCGATAACTTCTCCACTCATAAAGCTGGAAAATGAGTGCGCTATGGTAAAGGACAACACGGATTACTGTTATTGGTATACAGTTAGCTAAAGAGAAAAAGGGTACATACGCATATTACGGAGGGGCTCCCAAAACCACGGTGGAGAATCCCACGTAGAAATTCTACGTTCATAGAACATAACCCTTGAAAGCAAGAGAGAGAGGGAGAGGCCTGAAAGTTTAACAGATCTCAGAGATATCGTGCGTAAACATGGACGGGATCCCTAGCGTTTCCAAATTGAATGTAGTCGACGTCGTCTAATCCCGCTCACAAGTTTCGAGTAGCTGGGAGTAACCTGAAGCAGACCCTTCTCAGTATGAAGTCGGAAGAATTTTTCATGAGCAGTAGTATCCAGACCAAAGAGAAAGCTTAATAAAATAAAAAATAAAAATAAAAAAAAACCGAACCTCCACCGCCCAACAGCAGCACGCCAAATACCGTCATCGGGTTCCTCAACTCTGAAACATATGATGATGAAGTAAATGATGGAACGGAAAGTTGTGCTAAAAGAGAAATTATTACTAATGGGAGCTTCCAATGTTGCTGCTGAACAATATTCCTCGCTAACAGCAAAAGAGGACGGTCTTGGATATGCCGTGCTTCTGCTTCTTCCGGTTCAGTTTATGTCGCTTAAAAATATATGGTTTGTACAAATACAATTTTATGTAAACCTGAAACTGTAGCATCACTAATGAGATATTTATTTCATATAATCGCAGATTTATTTATTGTAATTTACGTCCTCCAACCTTAAGTCATATCTGACGATGAATGGAATGTATGAAATGCTCAAATGACTCCGGGGTCCATGGAGTTACCCAACATTCGTCTTTAAGGACAAGGAAATACTCCGGAGAAAACCTTATCCAGGTAACTCTCCCTGACCGAGATTCGAACTCGGGACCTCTTGGACGTGAGGCAGAGTATAATATAAACTACGCAATCCTCTCCTTTCATTCAACTGTAACTTACCGACAGAAAAGATGAACTTCAGTTACAGTTACTTCTCCTTTTTAAAAAAAAAAAAAAAAAAAAAAAAATCCAATGTTAATTCACATCGGATGCTGAATAAAACAGGTAAAATAACGCTCAAATAAGTCCAGGGTCCCCAGAACTTACAGTTACTCGACATGCAGCGTTAACTATAAGGGAAAGAGCCGAAAAAAAATCCAGATAAGTCATCCTCACCGAGATTCCAGCTCCGGACCTCTTGAACGTGAGGCAGCCACGTATTATTTCAAGAATCTCGTTTACCAAACTAAAAGTAATCCACATATGAGTAGAAAGTCCATAAAATATCTAAAATGGTTTACATAATAAAATAGTTGAATGTTGTATATCTGGTGCTATAATGCCCACAAGCTCAAGAGTTTAAAAATAAAATGTAGGTTTGGTCACAAAAATGGCATATAACTAAGAAATTTAAATAATAAAGCTAGACAAGAATTATTAATTTAAATATTGAAAACGACAACCGTGGCAACACTAACATATAGTGAAAGTTTGACTTTGACAGAAAGATTAATTTAACAAATATAATCAGCTGAAATGACATTCTTAAGAAGTGTTGCAGATACCAAAGGCAGGCCATAAATGAAATAACAAACAAACCTAAATATATGCAATTTAAATCAATGTACTATAGATAAGATGCAACGGTAAGTAACTTTAATTAGAAAGACAAAAACTGACCCCGCGACACAATAGCCCCTTTACGGGCAAGGTGTATCTCCCAGCTGCTGCGTCCTCCACCTATGTTCCTAACAAAATGAATGAGGGAGGGACATGGTCAATGCCCCGGTCCTAGCTACTCAGGCATCTAACGAGGTGGAGTGCATCCCGGTCTCCTGTTGGCAGAAAATTCCAATCTTGGTATACCGAAATCTAACCCATGTAAATGTGTGTAAATCTAGAATATCCACTACTTTACTTCGCTTCTAAAGGAAGCCATGCTGAGAACCTTTACTCTTGCAAATATCCATCTAACTCCACCGTTTTTAACCCTTGCAAACAGTGAGTGGCAACAGGTGACAGTGCAACAAAGCTAGCAAAAATGGTTTGCAGAAGTCGTGACTACGGTTTTATGGAAATTCTCATGGTGTAGTGCTGTACTATCTACAGAAGGGCAGAAACCTCACTGGGAACGAGCAAAGCATGTTATGCAGGTTAAACGCCCACGCCTTACATAAAACAAAAGTTTCAGCATGTAATAGTGGGAATTACACACTCTGGGATTGTTAATGCAAACGTGCATACGTTTCGCTTGCAGAGTGCTTCTAACTCCGCCATATTCCCTGAATTTAGTTCCCCAGTATGTAATTTGTGTTATAAAATAAAAAAAAATGGTTGAGTGAACGAAATTCACATTAAATAATGATTCTGAATCTGCTTCGTACAGGCTTCAACCTCTACCTCGCAAACTATAGCATAGCAGGTTATTTCAGAATAGATAGGGCAATAATGTTGGTTGTTGTGGTGGTGGCAGTGATAGTTGCAGTAAATAAGAAACAGCCAAAGGTATCTTCAGCATACTGCAAACTAGTCAATAACGTAAGTATACCACATATATTAGGAATCCAAAACTAAAACAAATAATGGTGAAGAAACTGCAAGGAATATTTAAATGCTGTTTTATAGGCCTTATGTTAGTTTACTTGAAACCATTTAGTTTACTCGTACAATAACTATACTTAGCTAATTACCTCAACAATTGTTCAAAAATTACATCCAATGTATGCAATTTCCTTGCCATCATCTCAGCGATACACATTTGTTGCCTTTCAAATAAATGCATTGTGTTTCCCACTGCGCTGCCTGTTTGTGTTCTTTATTTTTATCCAGCAATCAGACGTCAATACCACTCACTAGAACTAGGCTGAGCTTTCTATTCAGTATTCAATGGACCTACACGTGACTGAGGTGGAACATATTTAAAAAGCAGGCAAACCCTATTCTCAATAGAATCTCTGTGAGACATCAAACAGTCTATTCCTTTTGTTTTAGAAATATATTTACTATATTGCTTTAACAAAAATTTGTTGATTTTAAGACATACAAAAATGTCAGAAGTTTCAACACATAAAATGTAACAAAAATTAATTTGTTTCATTTCGAATTTTGCTGTTAAAATAACTTTCAAATTAAAGGGTTTCATTATTTTACTCTTTCTTATTTTGTTGCATTGTTATTTGTATATGCAACTGTATGAAGAGAGAAAACGTGGTGTGTGTGACTCTCAGATGATATTCTCTGTACGTTACAAATCCACGCCATTGTTTTTCATATAAAAAGTAAATCTTCCTTCACGCTAGATTGGATATACAACTTATGGGAAAAAAATATTCAGTTGTTTGCATTACTAATAAGTTGTTGTTAGTAATCTGTCTCTAGGAATCAAATGCTACAGAAGATGACGCAAGTAAAAAAAAATGAAAACGCCAAAGGACATGTCTGAATTCGCTAATCTTATGACAAAAATAGCTGGATAGAGATGACATGATTCTTTATTTCAGCATTTCTACAGCAGGAGCTGTTTTTCCCTTACTATTTCTCAGATACATAAAGTATAAAAAATTGAGAGGATTTCACACGTCGTTAGCAGGAAATTTACTATCTATATTATATTACTCAATATTTCAAACATATGACATTTTAATCGAAATCCTCGGAAATATTTGGAGATTTCAAATTTTTAGTGTTTAAAAATTTTTATTTTCAAATTAATTGGGGGTAAGGTTTCAATGCAAATTTTCATCTCGTATCCTAAAAGGATTGCAAAGCTGGTACGTATCCAAATTTAAGACACCTTGTCCTTGGTCTCTCAAACAGGTTGCACATTCCTTATTAATTTCATTTGGGGGTATCTATAAGGGATCCTAAGATGTGTATTATCAGTAAATTCACCGTATATTTCATTTTTAGAACTGCGATATTCTATCATAAAAATCATCTTTCAAACATATATCAATTGATAAACTTCAGGAAAAATAAACATGCAATTTGGTATACTTTGGAAACGTCTAACGCTGTAAAATGCATACGGTGATAAGGACTTCCTTCTCCAAGTCTCAGAAACAAACAGCCTGCATGATGCTACTTAAGCAGTACGTACATAACTATAATGCAAACTGAAACAACTCCCTTAGAAAGGTATACTTTTTGAAATTCTCTGTAATCGTATTATATGTTAACACAAAATTTGTCATTTTAATAGCGGCCCAAATGACCTTGCTGTCGACGGGCCCTAAAACACCACACACTCACTCACTCACTCACTCACTCAGTCATTTTATAGCCGACAACCCCTGCATATTCACTACCTCAAATTTCGCCCTTAAGAATTAAAGTATAATGAAACACATCCATTAGAAATAGGAAAATAAGTTGAGCAAAGTGCCAGATGATAAAACAAAAACCAGACTCTAAAACAAAAACATTTATAAATGCAATTATCTTTCCAAACTCTTGCATACAAGGATAACAAAATTATTAATTAACTAACGTGTTTCGATTACAACCAAACACAACGCTTTAAGCTATGAGAAAATGAAAGCTAAGTATACAAGTTGCATACAATCCAAGTGAATGTTTGGATTTCCATGCTGAACAGATTTTGCATGTTGTAGTATCTTTAGCTGACTGAGAATATTTTTTGTTTGTTTGACTTTCAGTATTACATATCTTAAGTACAGGTATAATTTCATTTCACCGAGAATGTGTTTCTAAGATTTCACCAGAAATATATGCATTTGGAGATAACTTGAATACATGTGTTTATGTACGTGAAAATCATAAATAAGAAAAGTAAAGTAGAAATTTAACTTCTGCGTATCCCAAGAATATAAGACGAAGATTTTCAAGATGGTCTCTCCACTTCATATTATCCTGTAGGTGTACAATTGTTTGAACATATTGATTTTCTCACAAATATTTTTGTCAGTCTCAGTTAAAAACAGCATTTTTCAAATACTTTCACTGCAAATAAAACATTTTTTAATTTTCTGGGAATAGCCTGCTCAATGCTCCTCATTCTCAATGACTTTTGTATCATTCGTAAACCATAAGAGATACAAAAATGCTTATTACATAGAAAATTTATATCTCGTTCAAATACAAAATCTGTATCAAATTAAGCGTTTTATGGTGTTTAGCAGTTATTATGGGTTTGAATTTTCAAACACTTACAATTTTGTGAACTTGGAATTGTTACTCTCTCTCTCTCTCTCTCTCTCTCTCTCTCTCTCTCTCTCTCTCTCTCTCTCTCTCTCTCTCTCTCTCTTTGTACAAATGGAATGCAAGATAATTGCCGTCGAGAAAAGCAAAACACGAAACATTCAAGGAGAGCTGTGACTCTCGTAGAAGGTGACTCTCCTTGAAGCCGGAAGTAGCTTCTTCGTGGTCCGGCGCTAATTTTTCAGACCTTTCGATTTCGATAGAACAGGAAGATTCGACTTCAACTGTGTCCCACTGCTTCGATTCTTGAAGTTTTGTTCCCCGAACATTCTTCTGTTACCGAGATGTATAACTGGGAACCGCAAACGCCAGCCTGCAGTTCATTTGCTACTTATGGGTTAACCAGTGACTATTAGAACTGTTGCATATGGCTAAGTTTGTTAAATCATTACGCAGACCTCCACGACCATCGTACACTACTTCTTTTGGGCTTCCGTTATGGGCCGCGTTCTATTGGCTTTTTGAATCAAGTAAGCTAGGAGGAATAAAGGCTGTTTACTGTCGACAAGCAGAGTAGCGTAAAATGGAGTTTTAGAGAAACATTATGTGTGCATTGAAAAGCTACAAGCATTGCAATTTCGTGCGTGCAACAGTGGCATAAAGAAACAGACTGACATGCGTACTCTCTATATTGGTAAAAAGTGGAAGTGATTGTAAGTTACACTGCGTTTCTAGTGACAAATAAAATAGGTTTGGTGCAGCATCATGTTATCATTTAGTCAAAATATTATTCTACCAATGTAGTAAAGCTCAACTTTTAATACAGTGCCTCATATTAAATGTTCTAGACTTATTTCTAGCTACGGAAAACTAAATTCGTTCTATACATAAGCATATTTTGTCTCAGCAAAAGAACATCAAACATACACCTGAATGTGTTTTCCAAGGCTTGCATATGGTCAAAGAATATTAATAGGCGTTTCCTTGATGGATAAGAAGAGATGATTAAAGCATAAGCACTTTCTCCAGGAGAAGTTAGCGCAGTGCGCTCTTTGTTCCATAAATTTACTTGTCGCACTTGCTTTTTGCTAGCATTTCCTCCGCGTATATGAAATAAGGAAAGGATATGACGACGGGCGCATAAGAAAATGAACACGAGGAATAGTGGTTTGGATAGCTCATATATCACGGCTCCTGGGATTAAGGGTAGATATGCGCATGCTCTGACTAAGCTAGAGAATTTAGCCCGAAGAATTATTTCTCAAATGATGCATGCTTATTCCTCTGTCTGACAGTCTCAAGCGGTAATATAATGTGGCATTGCAGATATCAGGGACGTAGAGAGAGAAACAGCATGCTCAAAGAAAGGACTTGATTTATTTTCAGTCAGGTTAGTTTACACATTTACATGAAAACATAAAACCTGGCGTTACACTTACGTGACTTTTTCTGTCTATGCTTCAAGAATCTATTTTTAAATAAACTTATTCTTATTACCTAAATTAACGCTAATCGACATAAGGTTTTACAAAATGCTTTTATAATATATTTCGTTGAAGGTATAATAGAAATAAAAGAGTTCAGTAAGAAACAGCAAAATCTTTCAAGGTATAACCACTGTGTGATGCTTTTAAATGCCATTCTCTTTGCACCACTAGAAAGGGAAAGAATAAATATTTACTTTCTATCTAAGTAAAACTATTGAACATTTTAAACAATTAACAATGAATATGTCGGAAATAGCTAACTACGCAAATGCTACTTAACATAAAGTGCGTCCTTTAAGAGATCTACATTTTTATGTGGCCTATTACACAAAACAGCTAAACAAGGATCGAGAAATCTTCAGAGGCTGTTCAAATAATAATAATAATAATAATAATAATAATAATAATAATAATAATAATAATAATAATAATAATAATAATAATAATAATAATAATAATAATAATAATAATAATAATAATAATAATAATAATAATAATAATAATAATAATAATAATAATAATAATAATAATAATAATAATAATAATAATAATAATAATAATAATAATAATAATAATAATAATAATAATAATAATAATAATAATAATAATAATAATAATAATAATAATAATAATAATAATAATAATAATAATAATAATAATAATAATAATAATAATAATAATAATAATAATAATAATAATAATAATAATAATAATAATAATAATAATAATAATAATAATAATAATAATAATAATAATAATAATAATAATAATAATAATAATAATAATAATAATAATAATAATAATAATAATAATAATAATAATAATAATAATAATAATAATAATAATAATAATAATAATAATAATAATTAATAATAATAATAATAATAATAATAATAATAATAATAATAATAATAATAATAATAATAATAATAATAATAATAATAATAATAATAATAATAATAATAATAATAATAATAATAATAATAATAATAATAATAATAATAATAATAATAATAATAATAATAATAATAATAATAATAATAATAATAATAATAATAATAATAATAATAATAATAATAATAATAATAATAATAATAATAATAATAATAATAATAATAATAATAATAATAATAATAATAATAATAATAATAATAATAATAATAATAATAATAATAATAATAATAATAATAATAATAATAATAATAATAATAATAATAATAATAATAATAATAATAATAATAATAATAATAATAATAATAATAAAAAGGGCTTAAATATATGGTAATTTAATCAAAATATGTATGCACAGTTGAGAAAATAAATATGTAATAAAAAGTTTGCCATGTGAATGCTTAAAATGTTGGATATATGGGGGAGGAGTACCCAGTATCGGAAACTTAAGTGTTTTTTTTTTTCCATAGTGACTTTGGAAATTAGTACAGTCAATAGTAAAACTGTTTTTGAACACTTGTTTTGTATGTGTTTACTTGTGGCAAATATTTTATCCAAAATAACTACTGACAGGAGAGTATTTTAAACATTTATGGATCCCACAGTTTCCCCAATTTGGAAACAAGAAATCCTGTATCGGACAGTCTGAATATTATAAGACAACTTCGTTATTTCAATGTATTTTTGTATTACTTTGGGAGACAAATGTAACCTTTATAATAAAGGGAATCTCCTTCAAAACTTGGCGCAGATTTCATTGGCCAAACCTAGCATATGCATCACTCCATCCAGTCTTCATAAAATTTTTGCCAGAAATGATGCAGTGGGTTTTTCCATAGACAAAGCTAAGTACTTTTTTTTTACTCTTTGTGCGTGAAATCGCTAAAAATATTGCGGCTCAAGGGGTAGATGGCAGAATAAGAAATTGCTGACTTAAAAGGTCCAATGTGCACCTCTTAGTGCTAATTCCTTCTTTTTTTCCTTTGTTTGCTTCAGTGACATAGATAAGGTGAGAATACGTTTGTCCGATACATGTTCCGAATTCTCGTCCGATATTGGGTGCGTTACACATAAAATGTGAACGAGTCACCACAAGTAACACGTTCAAACAAAATCAATCTCTTCAACTTTATTTTTATATTAACATACGGCAATTAATTTGCAGCGCTTAAAAGTATATTTCACTCATTAGATTGTAGTATCAGGTTAGGTTCACAAAATAATCTTCGTGCAGCAGGAAGCAGGTGAGAAATAAGAAATATCTCTTTTACCTGATTAATTGTTTGCTCTCAGTCACACGGTGGTCCCTTTCCGGCATGCCACTAGATTAGGTCTTACCACTACCTGAGCTAAATTTGCTGACACGTCGTACCGAAAACCAGAAAGTGATACTGTCCAACATAGGTTCCGTCCGATACCGGGTGACCTTCCTTTTTTTTGTAATTGACGTCCTCCAACGTTAAGTCATATTGGACAATGAAAAGGTTGAATGATGCTCAAATGAGTCTGGGGTCCATGGAACTTAGAGCTACCCAACATTCATCTTTAACTATAAGGGAAAATCCCCGGGAAAAACCCTTATCTAGGTAACCATCCCTAAAATTCGCTAAATTTTAATGCTAAGTTTTATTATTTAACCGACGTTTAGTTTCTGAATTATTTTATACTCAGAGCATTTTCGAAAAATATTTATTTTTTAATTCGGGTCTCTCAAAACATGTATTTATGTTGAAATCTTGATATGGAATTTTGTGTGGAGTATGCAATACTTCCTCTCCTTGCTGCAAGGGAGAGAGAGAGAGAGAGAGAGAGAGAGAGAGAGAGAGAGAGAGAGAGAGAGAGAGAGAGAGATAAATGAATGGTGGCTGTAGAGCTTTTTAATATATAAGCTTAACTTCTAATACCGAACAAGTTCAATGGATTCTTAATAAACCCTTAAACTACCAGTTATGAGATCCCAGCGCTTGCTAAAAAGTGACCAGTTGTGGTAAAATTTGTCGCAAATGCGCTTTATATTTCATGGGAGCCGTCACCTGTATTTTGTATTTTTATAGGCATATGAGGGTAGCTATATGACTCTTCATTAAATTATTGAGGTAAAGGGAACTGTTCACCCCAAATTAGTTTTACATGAACCGAAAATTAATACAGCGTAGCCATACAAGGCAATACAAATGAAATACAATCGCAAAATGTATCAATTTTGTACAGTAAATTGTTTTACCGCAGTAAAGCACAAAGGTCATGGGCGTGGCATTTAGATATCATTCCACTCAACAGAGACATTAATAAAGTTGTCGATTGGGTGCACACATTACGGCTTCCTGTTGCTGCTCTAGATAGCCTCACAAAGGCCGTTATATGACCAACCAAAGGAAGCTGCAATAAAGGCAGCACGAGGACTTCCCGGAATGGATCGTAAATACCTTTACCATGGGACAAAAATTCATCTTTACCGCCATCTCACTCGTTTTCTCTGTTCCCTACTACAATGGAACCCTTTTCACGTGTGCCAGGACGTATTACTCATAAAATAAAATACAATACAATGGGACAGTATTTCAGTTTAGCTTCTAATATTGTTTAGATGTTTAAACCCGAAAGATAGAGAGAATAATCCAGTCATTCTTTAAAACTAAATAAACTTCACGAAATGGAGCTTGAAACTTAGATTTTACGTTACATACTTTGATTTAATCTGTTTATATTCAGGGCATTATGATGTAGAGCTGCATATATCAACAAGAATTGAATGACAACCGTATTTCTTCTTTGTCACACCATCTTTAAAATGATGAAATTTATGTAGAAAATTTGTAGATCAAAAGTGGCACTTGTTATGGCAAATAAAATGTGCTTCTTTTCCGAAACATCATGATTATTGAAAAGCAATAAAATAACTATGTTTATTGAAAAGTAAGTGGCACTGATTTGGAAAGGAAACTAGAATCCTATGTTTCGTTTTGTAACTTGATGCATGCTGTCCCTTTTATATACTATACAGAGAAATGGTAAATGTAACTTCATAACTGTGACATTCCACAATGAGTTTTACAGTTTATGCCTTGCACTCTCCGCCTTTTGCTTTTTCCATATTGATGATAGAATTTGACGTTGCAATTTTTTCAGAATATTAAAAGAACAGGTGCCTCTCGCTCAAAGGTTGTGATAAGGTTTGGATAAACATTGAGTAGAATGGCAACTGTTTGAAAAACATTCGTATTGGTATTTGTCTTCCATTTCCAACACGTGTTAAATAGTCAACGAAATTTACAGCCCATCTCTTAACATGGTGATAGCATGTTTGCCTCACATTTTAGAGGTTTCGAGGCCGAATGCCAGTCACGGTGAGTTATCTGGATAACGTTCTTCCTGGTTTTCCCTTTTTTCTGAAAGTAGAATTTCGGGTAACTCTGAGCTCTTTGGACCCTGTGCTCATTTGAGCATCATTTCTCTCATTTCATTCATTATTGGATTCGGCTTAACGTTGTGGGAACTTAATTTAAAAAATCAAAACAACAAAAAGAGTTAAATTTGCTTACGTCTGCTATGTTTCCTTTAATAACAGGCATTTCTAAGACTATGACATTGCTGATATATCCGACATTACTAAACGACCGAGATAATATGTTAAGTTTTGTTCCGATCGAGTACACTTCTACTTACATAGAGCAAAACTATTGCGGCAACAACGAGGAAGAAAGGAGAAAGTGAAGAAATCACAGCAGGCTTACAGTTCGGAAGCAGTCAAACCAGAGAGACCATAGGTCAGAGTAGGTGGTTGGCGGAATAAACAGAGACCTTCTAACCTGTTGACTAACATAAATTGGTAAATTAGCACTTCAAGAATTTCGTGTATAATAACTGGGTTACAGTTCCGGTATTATTATTTCAATTTACTAATATTTTGTTACATAATAGCTGACTGTAAGTTGATTTAATTTGTTTAATGAACTTATTTGTGTTACTAGTGTTCTTTTATTAATTATTAGTTGCATAAACTAATTAAGAATGTGGAATGTAAATAAAACATTTAGAATATGCTACTAGATGCCACGTGGGAGTATTACAGACTTTTATTTATTGTTTGTACGTTATAATATACCCTAATAAACCAGTATATTTACTGTCATTACAACCAAAGTGTATCGAAAAGCTCTGCTTAAATAGTTTGGCCATTATTTGTGTTGTATTTACTCGTATTTTAGTTAAGTATATTATATTTATATTTATGGACGCTCTATAACATTTACGATTTCTTCAGTGTTCCATATTATATGTTTACTTTCTCTCCAACAGAAATCTATCGCCCTTCGAGATTCCCTAGTTAATCCAATGAAATGTCTCCCCTAATTGTTGAAATATTTGATGAGTCTCGTGTCTTGAATGCGGTATAATAGATATAGAGAACAAGAACTGATAATGTTGAGTGCTTCCTAGTGCACAGAACTAAATATTTAAGCTTATAAAACGTGACAATTTTATTGGTTACTATAAAATGAATGTGAAATAAGAAATACAAGAATGGAAGCACTAGAGTGACATGGTTTTGATTTATGGAAGAGTGAAATAGAGGGCGAATGGAGCAGTGACTGACAGTCCTGAAATGGGTTCCTTTGAAGACCATATATCAAATAACTGTACACGGAATAAGCTATGCATTGTAATTCAAAATATCACAGCTCTGAATGAACGTAGCAGTGGAAAGCATACGAACCACAAATACGATTGACCTTCAGCTTAGTTTGTCTGTAAAGAACTTATCGTTTTCTCATATACTTTATGCAATTTTTGCAATATATCAATAAGGAAGCTATGAAGGGAAGAAAATAACTGTTGGAGAAGATGGTTAATAGCGTTTTACATTTTATACAAATTATATTGAAGGAGCACTATACAATGTTAATACATTAAATAAATAATATGCAGTGCAGAGTCCGCTTATTTCTTCCGATATATTTGAGCTACCCGCTCAGCCGGATTTCTTTCGTTTGTTCTGTTTTGAGCTAATTCTTACTAATTTACCATTATCTGTTCAAATAAGATTAGAAATAATAATGATGATGATAATGATAATAATAATGGATTATTATTATTATTATTATTATTATTATTATTATTATTATTATTATTATTATTATTATTATTATTATTATTATTATTATTATTATTATTATTATTATTATTATTATTATTATTATTATTATTATTATTATTATTATTATTATTATTATTATTATTATTATTATTATTATTATTATTATTATTATTATTATTATTATTATTATTATTATTATTATTATTATTATTATTATTATTATTATTATTATTATTATTATTATTATTATTATTATTATTATTATTATTATTATTATTATTATTATTATTATTATTATTATTATTATTATTATTA
This sequence comes from Mantis religiosa, assembly GCA_030765055.1. Taxonomy (NCBI): domain Eukaryota; kingdom Metazoa; phylum Arthropoda; class Insecta; order Mantodea; family Mantidae; genus Mantis; species Mantis religiosa. The sequence continues at coordinate 140,689,342 of CM060951.1, forward strand.
TTATTATTATTATTATTATTATTATTATTATTATTATTATTATTATTATTATTATTATTATTATTATTATTATTATTATTATTATTATTATTATTATTATTATTATTATTGTTATTGTTATTGTTATTATTATTATTGTTATTATTATTGTTATTATTATTGTTATTGTTATTATTATTATTGTTATTATTATTATTATTATTATTATTATTATTATTATTATTATTATTATTATTATTATTGTTGTTGTTGTTGTTGTTGTTGTTGTTGTTGTCTTTAGCATTGGAAAGCAAAACGGTCTGTAAATGAGATAAAAACACACCTGATAAAATCAGGTGTACTTAATTCGAAACAAAGTCATAGAATATTTCGTTTCTATGATATATAAAATACATGAATACAATTAGGTATTACTTGCATTTTATAATAAGAATAAATATTTCTGGAAAATAATATACTTTTCTTAAATGGCTTTACACATGTGGACTTTTCTTCAAAATATTTTCAATCCTACATCTTAGATAACGTTTTCGGAACATATGTAAAATACAGACAATAGATTTGAACACATTGCCTATATACATCATGACCTGAGTATTACTTTCTCTACTACATAAACTAAACAGAGGAGATACTACTTTCTCTCAAAATTCGATACAGGAAATACGTATTTTGAAACTTGTGAAACTAAGAAAGTGTGCATGCGCTTATGCTTGTATATCTATGAAGACCGTAACCCAAGAAGTAAAAGTTAGCTTATTTTATTTCAACACCTTCTAAGGAAATCCTCTTCAAACTATGCGTTACATGGAAAGTTAATTCTAAACGGATTTTTCATGAAATTGCAAACCAAAAAATTTCTTACAATACAAAAAAATATATTTAAGCAAGATTTATAACAAAATAAACTTCATTGTACAGTTAACCATTTTCAGTATGTATTGCTATTGGTTGTTATTTTGTTTAGCCTTCCCTCTTTATCCTTATCTCTCCCTCTCTTTCTCTGTTTCATGCAAAAAGAACAGAATTTCAAAGAACTGGCACAGCAGTTTGCTCTAAGGGATTTCATTTTGCCTTATATTTTGTACCTTCAACGAAGTATGCAGTAAGACAATTTATGCAAAATATTTATGTCGACATACTTCACGAAATATAACAAGCTCTCTTTAATAAATTAATGACAATTATTTTCCGACAAAGAGCATGGTACTTAACGTATACTTTAACTTTGCTTAAGCTTAAGCTTTAACAACACGATAAGAGCATGTATCACAGGGAAAGAGCACTCAGCCCGAGGTAGGTATTAGTATATGTTACAGTAGATGGTAGTAATGAGAACCAAATTCTCACCTCCCCCCGCCCCAAACCACGATCACCATTTCGAAGATCTCTAGGTAAACTCTCCGCAGCGCCCAACAAAAGCAAAACATACGCAGGAAAGTTAGGCTCCCTCCCATATTTGGCACGCAGCACCCGAGCCCTATTGGATTTTCCGAAACGAGATAATTAAACCAATAAAGCGAATAGAATCTGAATGTCTCCCAACTTAGGAAGGTGGCGGCAAACTTATTAAAACACTAAGCCTGCGTTCTCTTGTGAAAGCCACTGTCCTCGAAGTAAGTCAAGTAGACTCTGAGAACCGTTATGGAAACAAAACAAAACTGTATTACCTAGTATTTCATCATCATAAAACAGTGCATCGTCATCTAATGCACGGACAGTCATCCAATCGTTACGAATTTATTATTGTACATTTGTTTCTTTCTAATATTTCCGACAATTTTGTTCATCTTACCGGTCCACGGGTTGTGCTAATGATAGAGTAGTTGATTTTCCAATGTGACTTTCCTATACTCATCATGAACATCATTGCAGTCTGTTTAAGGGTTATAGGACTAGGCGACGATCTTCCGCGGGTAGCACCTGAAGGATGAATAAGAATTTTGTAGAGTTTTCTTTGCTTGTGTGAGTTATGGGTCTGCGCATAACTGCCGGGGGTTAGAGTCTCGTGGATGGGATCTGGCGGCGTCATATGCGTTGAAACTGGAAACGTGAGGTGCCCCATTCGTACTTCTACTCTTGTTATTCATCGCCTTTCGGGTCTCTCCCCTATCATTTTCTCTCAGGACTAGAGGTGGAAGCACCGTTAGTGTTTTATGTTTCCACTATATTGACCAAAATACTATCTATGCTCAAATTTACGCTGATACAAACATTTTCAATATAACATTTTCCTCCAATGAGTCTAGCAATTTCTGCACTTTATAATTTGTTAACATCCAGTGGCTGACCTACATTTTTCGAAGATAGTACTTTTTTATTCACTTCCCGTTCATGCTATCATAGCGGAAAGTTGTCAGTGTGGTAACCTAACCTACGTGTGTGTTTTCATGTTTTAATTCACATATGTGCATTAACTGCACATTTAACGCTTGATGTAATTAGTCTTGCAGACTTGTTAACATTTGGTAATTCAATTTTATGTTAAATTCGCTACTTCCTTTTAAATAGTTAAAATTATCTGCAATTACATTTAAATATTAGGTGCCAGATATTGATTGTTTTAAGATCAATAACCAAATGTAAATACTGGAACAGAGTTGGCATCCAAAGTTAACATTGTTGACCTACCTTGAAATGACCATGTTGAACCTACTTAATAATTAGTTTTGTTTTCGATAAAGCATTATTATGGTTAATCCATGTCGTCCAAAATATCGCATTACACAATTATGATGAAGGGGTGGGCTTTTCTAAAATTGCATTATTCCCTCATATTGGACACCTTTCGTTGCGTTAGGCTTCCAAAGTTTAAAACAGTGTTTCTCACATCTCCTCCACACATTGTTTATTTTATTGCGTCTAATTATTTTTCAGAACTTTAGGAGTTTCTACAAATATGATTTAATTGTTCAAAGGCTGTTGTGTCTTTTACTTGGTATGTTTATATTTTGAGATTATCTGCGTCGTGAGAACAGCATAATGGGATGTGAATGAATCAGCTCAGCACTTTGGAATGTTCTGGAATAGGTTTCGGGAACGAATCATTGTTACTGTGATTCAGTTTCATCGCAGAATGCATAGACATTTTCTTAAAAATGGTGGACAATTGTTCGACTGCTGCATCTACGGTCTTTTGTTTTGCTTCATTGCCGCTGTGTATACGTATCTTGCCACGTAACAGTATTGTCTCATTCTCGGTACACATATCTGACACTCCGTCCGCGTCTTTGTCTCTTTAGCTTGGAACGGCTTGTCTTCTAACGGAGGGGTCACTTAGCACCTCGACTCACAATTGTATTTTTTGTAAATGCAACCGCATGGAGAACGGATGAGATGAAGAAACTGCAGGAGACGTCTCGGCTGCAGGAACGTGGACGTAAGCAACAGAGATGCGCCGTCTGTATTGCCCTCACCACTCGACTGAAAGGCGCTCGGCCACCCACCGTACTCGCTTTGGCATACTCAGAGATTCTTCCAACAGGAGCCGAACAATCCGGTTGTGGAATTTCTAATAGCCAGTCTCTGGCGGAGCCGAGAAATGCTCCAGATCATAAGCCTCTGCTCACAGTCGACTGAAACACAGTCAGTCTGAAAATTGAAAGAGGGAGACGGAAGTAGAGAAAGTTTGAGACAGGAAAGCAATGGAAGAAGGAAACCACTCCAGCATTCGCCTTGCCGACCAGAAATAAACCAAGCAAACACCCACGATCAGAGTAAGTGTACATCAATTGTCTCGTTCATTACAATGGAGGTATCCTTCTGTCATTTGTGTTTCACTAATTCATTAGTGACTGTTCATTAGTTCTGTTTTAATGACTGCCTCAATTTCTGTACAGCGTCTTTTTCTTCATTTTTTTTTCATTTATAACCCACCTTTAACTGCAGTGGTCACATCGGCGGCAGTTCTAATGGCGGTGGTGCTAACTCGTAGATGTTGGGTTGCTTTAGATTTCTTTTAATCATTAGATGGCGTACATATTCGCACTTCAGACTCTGGGAAGATGGGAAATCATCTTGGTTGGAGAAAAGTCCCCACCTCCAGCAGGACATCGAACCCGAGACCCCTCGCACGGAAGGCAGGTGCTCTACCGACTGAGCTACGGAGCTCAGTGTACAGTGTTGGTCTTCTCAAAACTAGAACTTGAATCCTGCAACCGCCTTTACACGAAACTGATAACTTATCCCTTATTGATCACTTTCCAAGTTTCTATTTGGAACCCAGCTTCATACTTGTGAAAGACTGTTTAAGCGTTATTGGGGGGGGGGGCGCTTTATTTTAATGCGTGCAAGCTATTTTTTCTTATTCCCAAAACTCGTGCTAAACCGGAAATTTACCTAATGGAACTCCAATAACAGCTACATGTCCCACGTTTGTTGTCACAGTCTTCTACAAGTATTTTTCTCTGTCCCGTTGAGATTTAGTTGGAATAACATTTTTAATTTGCTTGTACCACATATTTTGCTCATTAGTTTACAATATTCATGTATATGCACATTACAATTATTATTTATATTACTATTATTATAAACATTATCATCATCTTTCGCTACGTGGAGCGTACAATTCATATTAGCGCTGAAAAACAATTTTCATTATTTTCCCTGGGGAAGAATTTGATTCTCAGTTTTACTATATACGTATATAAATTACAAAGTTATCTAACACGCACATAACTATGTAATCGTTATCAATTCTCAGTTACCAAAAATAAGTGCATATATTATGCTGTAATGTTGTTACGGACAAAACTTGAAGGTAAGGGGAATAATTTATGAATGCTTAAGACTTTTATATCAGTGAATTAAACAACTACTGCTGCCTTATAATTTCATTGTAATGATTATTAGTGTACTTAATGGCAAGTTAAAGACAGGTGTATGACTCCTTAGAGGGATGCAGGGAACCCCGGTACGCACTTCCAATTTGATGTTAATATTTCACAGAGACTAGGATATTTAAGAGAAATACAACTTTTTAACAATGAATAAGGAGTTCTCATACATGTATTTTTGGTGATAACTCGATTTCATACTTTTAGGTGGAATAAAGGGAAATTTAAAATGAAAACGGAAATAGGTGATGGTGAACCTAGCTTAGTTAGGTTTCTTTGTTTCATTTGCTTTAGCATAACTTAGTTTAGCTTAATTCATAGCTGACATTTAAAACAAAAAATAAATTATTTGAGACAAATTATAATACTTTCCGTTTAATTTTCCGTGATTTAAAAGTTTTCAAACATGCTACTTCCTCCCTCGGGCTATTTTGTAAACGCATAGCTGTCAATATATGCTAAAACCATTTAGTGCAGCCGAAGGATAGGATGTGCCATTACGTTAAGTTTAACAGAGAGATGTGTTTTATTATAACATGAGTGAAGCAACGGGGAAACGCAGCCATTGAATCAGTGTTTAAATACCAACGATGTAGTTAGAAATGTGGTTATTGCGCATCACAAACTGAGTTGTAATGAGGCGAACATCATTGCATTTCTTAATTATCACTAAAGCAAGAGGAAGAAAAGGAACAAATCAAAACATCGGTAAGACAGTGGATTTCGCTTCTCACTTAGGTTGCCAGAGCCCATGTAGCCGGTAGATGGTCCTGTTTATCTCCTTTCACAATTATTTTCCTTGAAAAGTAAACGTCATAAGAAGGATGAGCGGGGAGGTGGGTGGTGGCTCTACAGGTAATACTCCTAAGGTAATTACATCATTGCATTTCCTTTTAATCCTTTTTTAATGTCGGATTTAAATGATATTCATTAGCCACAATGGGCTGGTGTCACTCCATTTTAAGGATCAAGCGCATGTAAACAATTTGCAAAATTCCCTCAGTTCTAATCTTCACTCGCGTTCTTAGCATGCAGTCCAACTAAAAATAAATGCGAAAATTTAATAGCGCGCAGCATATCCGATCATCAATACAAGTTACTTTCTGCATTCTCAATATGTTTAAAATTGATACGAAGAAGAATTTCTGGAGCGTATTAGGCAACACCTAACTATTGCAGAAAGTTCATAGGCTGGTATAGAAAACAGATATAGCGGAGCAAGTGGTAAAGTAATGGATTGGTATATACAGGTGTTTTAATTTACTTCCTCCAACGTTAATTCATATCGGACGATGAATGAAATTGGTAAAATGATGCTTATATGAGCCCAAGGCCCATTAGGGTTACATGACATTCGCCTTTCAGGATAAGGAAAAATCACGGAAAGAAACTTATCCAGGTAACTCACCCTGACCACTCACCCACATTCGAACTTGAGACCTCTTGAACGTGAGACAGAGCGCTACCATCTACGCTACCGAGGCGGGCGCCGGTGTATCCAATTGACTATAATGAAATCACTGAATAGCTGTGAGTTTCTGACGTATCAGTATGTCATCAACTGTTTGGTACCAAAAACAGCGAATTGAGTACCCAAGTATATTCTGTTGTTCATAGGATTACGTGGCACAACATGCTCATATGCATTGACGGAGTCTCGCAGACTTGGACAATAGTTATTTTTAACAGAACCATCGTACAAGTCCTGTTCCAGATATTTGATAATCCTGATATAAGAAACACTTCCATGAAATAGCCTATAGGTATCGCAACGAAGCCGGAATGGCTGAAGGTCCACTTCATTACGTTGACAAGACACGTGACTAAGAGAATGTATCCAGGAGATGGAGAAAACGTAGAATAGATCGTGCTCTTTGGCCCTTTGACTTCGTAACATGGAACTCTTGATTCCTTTAAGGACGTCGTTGACACGTGGCCGTTTAATTCTTAATTCACTAGAGGGTGAACAACCGAGCTATAAATTCACCGTTTAGAATCTTGTTGCACCTGCCTTGTAATGCATTGCTTCTTAATTCTTTAAATAATTTTTGACACCTGTTTATGTCACAGTAGTTAGAATGTTAAAATGCACACCTTATGTTGTCCAACAAATTTCAAGACTTCCGAAATATTCGCCAGCTCTTTAATAGAATTTTCAAGTGGTTTAAGCTTAACAGGTTTAAATACTAAGTGATGTAACATATTGAGATTTGCAAAAAGAAAAAAAAAAAGAAGTAATATCATGACATAAGGAAACATCTGACTGTCGCCACTGCAGCTTGTATAGTCCAACTTATTTATAATGAAATATGTATGAAACACGCATCTACGAAGAAGAAACAGCCATAATTCCTTGTAGAATGACTACTAAGACTTTTTTTAATAGCTACAGGTTCGATCGTTATGTCCATTTCTTCTAGATGGTACGTTGAAAATTCCAAATCCATTTAACAGAGAAACATTGTTGGTTTAAGGGTGAGGATGTAACATACAATGACAATAATTTGGTCAGAACTTAGGTTGTTTGACCATATTATCTCCAGTTTCGGTGTTCACAAACTACTTACTTCAGGCACACTGCAGCTCCAACTACTTACTGCAGACGCACAACTGTAGCTAATTTGATACGTTTAATTTTCCTCTGTAATCACGGTGGAAATGTAGTTCTATGAAGATGTATACACCGCTTTATAGCAGAGTTGCCAACTAATTTCTATTACAGAGATGCAATAGCATTCAGCGCTAGTTCACCGAGTGTGAGAAAACCTCGATAACATTGAAACCTTGGAGCGCTTGTTCCAATCAACACCTCTGTGTAGACAGAACAATTAACGTTGCCACCATATAGGTAACCGTCAGATATAAACGGGTCTATGTTCCTCGCTACCAGGAATGTAGCACCGCAGCTTTGCGCATCTCACATTCCAATATCGTTAATACCTACCGGTCTCAAACGAGCCAGACAATATGATGGTGGTTGAACCAGAGACCTGGCGCTGAGATGAATTTTTAGCACTCGTTAAGGACCTCATGCTGACTGGCACCCCTCTTCCGGATTCTTGCATAACCACTGGCATTCCCATCTTCTCCCTCCCTCCTCTCCTCCTCAAGGGATCTGATATACTGTCCTCCACAGGAGAGTAAGTCTCCGAGGCCTGAGACCCAGGAGCGTTGGCGAAGGTTCCCACACCCTCCCTGGACAGGTTTATAACACCCCATGTCAATATAGTTGCAGACCATTCAACAACATTCTGACGCCTTCTACGAGGGCCGTTCAATAAATAAATTCATTCTTATTGTATTCTGTTAGCTCAGTGTCAAACATGCAGTAGTAGTTTCATCGTTGGTACTCGTGGTTCCCGCCTATGAGAACCAGTCAAGTTCAGACACGATCAGTATCACCTACCACTGCAATGGAGGTAACACGCGATGAACAATATGTGGCTTTGAAATTCTGCTTTCGTCTCCACAAATCTTCAGTTGGGGCATATATATATATATATATATATATATATATATATATATATATATATATATATATATATATATATAATGTTACAGTGGGCCTACGGAGAGTTTGTTCTTCCCTACAGCAGAGCTTGAAGGTGGTTTAAAAAGCTTAAAGAGGGGAGACAGTCAATTTAAAACGAAGGTGGACCCGGTGCTCCAGTTACTGTTCTTAAGGAAGAAAGCATAAACACTGCTGCTGCCATTGTGAGAGGGGATCAACGAATTACCTTAAGATCACTTTATCAAATAGTGAACACTTTATTGGATGCCACCCACACGTTGCTGACAGAAACGTTACACATGAGACGTGTTTGTGCGCGTTGGGTTCCAAGGCTGTTGATTCCCGAATAAAAGGACATTCGCGTGCAGGTCTGCAAGCAGTTAAACTTGAGGAAGATCCGAATTTTCTTTCAAACGTAAGCACTGCTGATGAAACTTGGCTACATAATTGTTTATTCTGGGAGCAAACAGCAAAGCTCAGTGTGCCAATCTTCATCGCTAAACACCAAAAAAGCAAAAGTGGTTTCTTCTGCTGGGAAAGCTATTGTCATCTCATTCTTTGATATTCATGCAATGGTTTATTAGCATGTTGAACCTGCACGCACATCAATATCTGGAAAATACTACATGGATGTCCTGAAAACATTGCTAGTCCATATCAGACGCAAAAAGCCACATTTCCGTGAAGCAGGCTGGATGCTGCACCACGATAATGTGCGGCCGCGTATTGCCAATGTTGTTGCTGAACATCTTGCAAAAATCAACGTGAAGCGCATCACTCACCCTCCCTATAGTCCAGATTTATCCCCATGTAACTTTTTTCTATTCCCTAACTTGAAGAAACGCCTTCTTGGGAGACATTATGCATCATCAGAAGCAGTGGTGAAGGCTGCGGAAGCGATTTTGAAGGAACTCTCAAAACTGGTTTCCAGCATGTCTTTGAAGACTGGCAGAAACGCTGGGACAAGCATCGCATTCAGAGCAGACTATTTTGACCATCAAAATTATGAGGATGAGTAAAGGTACGTTGAAAAAAAAAAAAAAAAAAAAGATAATTCTTTATTGAATGGCCCTCGTACTTTTGTGAATGAATCTTCTCGGTTTTAGTGTACAGAGTGAATAGGGTACATGCTTTTTTTAACGGTTCTGCTCCTTGTGTAGCAGGCGTTGCCTGTCACACACATTCGCTGTCCTTGTTTTATTGTGCTGCCTTACACATTCCTTTCAGGGACCTTCTTTGCGTTGTTGGACAGTACAATTGGCTGTTTACAGGGACAATATGGAATCCTTTCGGTATACTTCTCCTAGCTATAGAATTTTTGTGTAAAATCCAGTACTTCCGCTACTTACACTAAGTACGTAATAGAGAAAATGGAAATAAAATCTTGCTGATCTTAAATATCCATCCCAGGTAGTTACCAAATACTACCATTTTCTATGTGTAGACATAAGTATCTCTTAACTAGAATTACGACCAACTTAAAATGCTGCATTGGCACATTATCATTCATATTTTTCACTAGATTAAGAGTGCTGTATTCGGTGGAACGGATTTACCATTAATGAGAATGTATGCGACCTATATATATATATATATATATATATATTCAAACAAACACAGTAATTTCATTGTGCAGTCCATTCTATAGTTAATCTGATATCGCAAATAATCATCATATCATATTGTGTGATTTCCTCCTATTGGGAAGACATTTACCACTGGAGCAGCTGGCAGAAGTTTCAGCGAGGACCTAGATAAAGGAGAAGGCATGAACACAGTACTCAAAGTCTGCATCTTCACCTTATAACATACACGCGTGTAGGGAATTTGACCCGAATAACTGATACTCATTGTGAATAATTAACTCTGAGGATGTGTAAATATTTCATAGTCTTTCAGGAGTCAATAAGGTGCATTCAAAACCTCCATGCCTCTAATGTTTGCATCTTCAAATTCTACATGTAATACTGAACCTCTATTTTCGTATTATGTTTATATAATCACCTTTGAGTTCCATCGGTGTCAAAATAATAACCCCAAAATCTCCTAGGCTGTACTATGTTACTAAGCCAAATCTCTACTATCGTTCATTTTTAAACAGTTTGCAATCAGTCACTGCATCATCTGTAAAATAAGTATTATAATTGGCATATAAATTTCACTAGTTTGCGAAAACATAATGTACCTAGTTATAGCTATTGAATTGGCAGTTTTGCGTTACTGGAAATCCGGGATGACGAAGCACGAGTTCATTACAAGTTATCTATCTTAATATTAATTTAATCAAAACATTAAAACACAAGATGTGAAGCAACAGTGTTCAATACATAGGATATGAGTGAAAAGTATAGCAGAATCTTACAAATAGTATTTCTCGATTCTGTAATAAAGCACTTACTCAACGTACCCTACTATCTTTGTGTGCGTATGCTGTTAATTGTTTGCCCTAGAAATATTCAATACTACTCTAATTTGAGATTCTTGCTAAGCATTTAAGCCCATAGTATCACATAAGTAGAACTGGAAGACCTCATCCTCGAACTAGCTTCTCTTTGTCCCTGGTTCCCAAGAGAACCAGAGCTGATCTGAATTCGGTCCTTTTGCTTGCAAACTCCGGTCACCTTTGATCTCACAATCTGCTTTACGAAGGACGCCTACCCCATGTAGGAATTAAGACGAACTTTAAAACTCCAACAAAAGGGCGGGGGAGGTGACACAGCACTGCCAGGAACAACTGCCTCCATGGTCCACTTAAGAATGAAAAACGTCTCCCTAACAGTGAGCTTTATAATAACGGAACCCTCCCCATTAAAATATAAAATGAAATCTTATCTCTCAGATTTTACCAGACCAAGGGAGTGGTTTGTAGATATTTGGATCAGTAAAGAAGTAATGTCCCATTACGACAAAAGAATTCTCGTGTGACAATAACCATAACCAACTAAAGAAACTCAAGCATTTAAAATAGAAATTCTCGTGAACGTATCCCAAAACTGCCTAATGTTATGCTATTAGTTTAATAAAGTCTTTAGCACAGATGTCTTCGGGTGTAATCGTGTGCCCTTGTTTGTTGTTAGATATTTCGTTTTATTTACCTCACGAGTTCTGAGTTTACCTTTATGTTCAGAAAAGCAAAGAAATGTTGTATTTAAGTTACTTATTTTTCAGTATTGACAATAGTCGAAAGTCTGTAATGCATTTTGTTGAACATCTAGATAGTACACTCAAATAGCTTGCAATACTTATGATAAAATCCAACAAGGTAACTACCACTCACTTGAGAGTTTGATGGCATCATCTCTGCTCTATGTGGGGCCTGCTTACCAAAATTCGGGTGCGGAGTATAGCTGGAAGTACGCGAAAATAAAGTCCAGAATATTTAGGAACATAAAGGCATAGTAACTCAGCACTGTGCGTGAGTTATTGTTTACCCCTGACGGGTATGCATGCTTACACATGGCATAGGTAACGAGCGTCGTTCCCCACAATGGACATAGAACTGACGAGGGATGTCCAGCAGCTACTTGCAAGTGGTTGCATGCGGTACTTTTCAGGCTCCAGTTTTGGGCGTTGTTGCTCTACTCCTCAGCATATTTTTGGTGCACATGGTTTACATACAGCAGGTACTATACCATCAAATTTTCAGATGCATAACACAGAGATAGTTCCCTTGTAAGATCAATGTTCAAAAAACTTAAGGGCAAGAAAAGAACAAATACACCGCTCTAAAACTATACAACTTACAAAGCTTTAAATATTTTATTGAAAAATTAAATAGCTATTTATGATTTGAAGTCCCACGCTTTATAAAGATTTAGCTTAAACAACAAGAAGAAAATAATAATGATTTTCATTTGAGAAAACTGCATATTTGAACATTTATACAAATAACAAGGAATACCTCAGAAATAATTAACCCCACAAAAACTGTATAAAAACTCTGAACATCTAGATTTGTTGGTTAGTAAGATTTGGTCTATTTATTAAGGTTTACCAAATGTACCGAAGACATTTACAATGAACATGACTTTAGTGTGTGTCCTTGGAACTCAGATGTAGGTAATTTTATTTTTAGGTGCACGTTATAAACACGCAGAATTTCAATCAAAATCAGTATAAAGTTTAGTTCGAGGAGAAGAGATTTTCTTGAAAATCTTCGTGTCAACTTCTTGTCAACTTCTTCGTGTCAAATAACATACAAAGTTTTATACTTAACATGATTTTTGTTTCTGAATCATGCTGCTAGCACATGCTTATTAATTGGTAAGAAAAAATTAATAAAGGATCAACATTTGTCTTTATTTCAACTTTCTCAATTATTATATATAATAATTTCATAGGTCTTTTCCCTTATGTTTTTAGCGGTATACAAGAAATAAACAGAGAGTGAAAGAGAGACCTCCACAGGGGTTTTACTAAAATGCTTTTTAGGTTCAGGGCACCTCAAAATACTAATTTCGTATAATATCTTTGTATAGAAAATTTGTCGGTGAAATAATACTTACTCTTAAGTATGTCTTAGAGAAACTAAAACGAGTTAACCTAAGTTAATGGGCCTTTTGAAAATAAAAACAAAATCACGTTCTTAAACATAACAAAAATTCCGAACACTTATTTCAGAACTTATAATGACATTTTTTTTTTTTTTTTTTTCACATGGAATAGATTTTAAACAATTTATTTCTCCTTTTCTAAATATGAAAAAGGTTTTGTGCTCCCTCATCCCCGAAAAGCCATTTTTAGAAAAAAGAAAAAAAAAACATGTGCGTGCGTGTGATGTGATGTGATGTGATGTGATGTGATGAGGAAGAGGGGGAGGAGGAGAGAAAGGCATAATTAAAACTGCATGGTCTTAGAACTATTGAACTTGGAATTTTAAGCTCACAATCAGTGTATTTCATAGATGTCACACAAACATTTTCAAGAGAATTCCCTACTCAAACTACCCTTTAAAACAACCATTTTTATTTTTATTTCCTAAAAATGATGAAAGACCATAGGTATATATTTTAAGATAATTAAACGCATAATAATTAAAATAACATGGATCTCAAAAACACGTATTTCCTGCAAAAAATCGAAATAAAGATAACTGTTGAATGGAATTCTGTACTCCCTCTAGCTGATAGACAGAAAGTAGAAAAAGCACTGAATGTGGCAATACGAAAGTTCTGTTTCAATGGTCAATGCCAGTAGTTGACTAGGTTAATTAAAGGTGATACTCCCACGTGCTTATAGGGAATACAACCTTAAAGTAAACGCTTGGTGTTGAATGAGCAAAGCTACTTGTTCCTGAGTGAATGATGACACAACTGCCATGAAATGTTTACAATTGCAGACTCCAAGCCCTTTGCTAGGAAACGGAAGTCATGCCTTCCAAAATACGATCCCTTTCCCGTTGCAAATGTGCCGAATAAAAACTCTCAGCACAGCAATACTTGAAGCTGAGGGTAGATTTCGCACGGGGATTTTATTTTATGGCTCTATAAATATTAAAGAAAGTAACGCTTAATACATGCATCCAGGGGTATCTAGGAAACATCCGGAGCTAGAGTAAAAGTATATGTATGGAGTATCTTTATTCTCTCTCACGCTAAATATGTTTCACCAGATAGGACGTTTATCATGTGACTATTGATATCAATAAATGTAATAGGTATCTGTATAGTATGTACAGTCAAATGTATGGAAATATATCGATGCTTTTTGTTTCTTATAGTGTTTTATTTATTGAATGTTAGCAGAATCTCCTTTTCAAATGTGTTACAAAGTGCCCATGGGTGAACCAATCTCTTATTCGTTGTAGTTTATATCTGACATACACACACATTAGAGTTACATCTAGGCAGCTCTCATGAAAGCAAACCGACCTTCCCATTTCCAATTCAACATTTAAACTGTGTCTCTGAACACTATTGTGTGCTTTACAAAGGAAATATCACTGTACTCATAACGATACCCACCTGAAAAGTGTAATGGTAAAATGCTTCTGTATATAAACCATGTGCACCAAAAATCTGCTGCAGAGTAAACCGCAACGCCCAAAGCTGAAGCCTGGAAAGTGTCTCAAGCCACCACTTGCAAGTACTTGCTGGACATCCCTTGTCAGCTCTGCTGCCGTTGTCGGGAACGGCGCTCCTTACGTATGCCATGTGTAGGCCGCTAGCAGTCAGTGGTAAAGAATCACTCAATGCAGTGCCGTGTTATTATGCCTTGTATATATTCCTACGTATTCTGGACGCATTTTCGGGTACTACCAGCAATACTCCACACTTGAATTTTGACACACATGCCCCACATAGAGCAGAGATGATACTATCGATCTCTCAAGCGAATTAATGTTTGAGCATCGCGATAGTTACCTTGTATTATTTATCAAGACACGTATGTCATGGCGATCAACGAGCAAATGCTTCGTGTGGTAAAAATCTAATAACATATAACTATTTAAAATGTAAATATGAAAACAAAATTTGACAGCAGTTTTGTGTAACTAAAATCAAATTCTATACCCTATAATGGTTGGTCGATTAATAAATGAATTATATGCAGGAGCGTGTGATGACTTCAAATGAGGAAGAAGGTTAGTAAATACTTATAAATATGTATAATTTGTAGATGCTCACTGAATCTTTTTTTTTTTTTTTTTTTCATTTGTTCCATTTGCCTTTAACTGCAATGGTCATAGCGGCGGACATTCTTCTCTGGAACATATCGAAGGTGTTAATCGTTGGGTTTTAATCATTAGATCACTCATACATTCGTACTTTCATTCATACTTCCAGACCTTGGGGAAGATGAGGAATTATCTTGGTCGAAATCCCCAACCCCACCGCCAGCAATCGAACCCGGGATCCCTAGCACGGCAGCTAGCTGCTCCATCGACTAAGCTACGGGGCCAGCCTCACTGAATTTATTCACTCTTTAAGTGATTTTTTCAAATCCTGTAAACCACCTCCATTATTATTATTATTATTATTATTATTATTATTATTATTATTATTATTATTATTATTATTATTATTATTATTATTATTATTATTATTATTATTATTATTATTATTATTATTATTATTATTATTATTATTATTATTATTATTATTATTATTATTATTATTATTATTATTATTATTATTATTATTATTATTATTATTATTATTATTATTATTATTATTATTATTATTATTATTATTATTATTATTATTATTATTATTATTATTATTATTATTATTATTATTATTATTATTATTATTATTATTATTATTATTATTATTATTATTATTATTATTATTATTATTATTATTATTATTATTATTATTAATTATTATTATTATTATTATTATTATTATTATTATTATTATTATTATTATTATTATTATTATTATTATTATTATTATTATTATTATTATTATTATTATTATTATTATTATTATTATTATTATTATTATTATTATTATTATTATTATTATTATTATTATTATTGTCATGAAAATGTCTTTAACAAAGCTTTGAACAAATTAAAATTGTCGTAACCTTTGTCTATATAAACAGTAACTTTTAGTGGGAGAGAGTCTTTTAAAACCTGTTATCGCATCCTTTGAGATGATGCTGAGCTAAATATTAAGATATTACGACTTTTCGCTTTTTAGATACGATGGTCAAGCTAACCAAAAAAAATGTTTTAGTTCAGGAAACCTAAAAGTGTGCCCTCCCAGTGAAATTGATATGTAATTTTTGAGTGGAATGCAACACGTTTGTTACTTACTATGTACGTTGAAAAGAAAATAATAAAAGACCACTGCAAACGCACGAATTGTCCAACTATTATCAGTCGATTATGAAGTTATTGCTGCCATTATGAAGTAGATGTTTTGTTGTAACCTAGTAGTTGTAGAAGTTGCTGGGACATAATTACTTAAGTTATATCCATTGTTTGATGTTAGGCTTCTGACACAATTGCTGTTTAGTTGTATTTTGGGAAAGGATTACCTTTTCACTACAATGTCCCCTCTCCCTGACAGCCACTCACAAAGTCATTAACTCAAGAGACTGGTGCCTCTCTCCTCTTCGCTGGCTTGTAAACAACGTATTGGTACCAGAGAAGTTAACGTAAAGTTATGCCGGACGCCTGGTTATTATACTCAGGGTGAAGATGACAAGAGAAATAAATGAAACCTCGAAAAAATCTGCTTAAGGGGAAACTTTGCGCAGCGCAACCTTCATATACTTATTGTGGCTGACCCTTACCCTAGAGTAATGAGTAAAGGATAAAGTAAAGCACCTGCACTATCTGTCCATCGCCACCATACGGCGGCAAAACTTAGAACATGCCTGAAGCAGAGGCAGGAAATAAAAACGACCGTCGGGCCGCACCGCGAAGTCATCTTTCTGAATAAGTGCGACCTAAAGTTTTATTTCCACTTTTCGGTGCAAGTTTCAATGTGCTGGCTTCTTTAAGTGTTAACTGTGATAAATCTTCTATGTGTGATTGTCATTAACGTACTGGAGTATAAACATGTATCTTGTGCTTAATTGGCCTATTGGAACATACAAAACAGTATTATACAGTATTGTATCATCTATCCAGGTTGATAATACATGTATTAAATAGTTCTTCTTTGATTAAATCATTGACTACCATGATTCCTCATAGCAGGACATTGTTTATATTATGTTAAAATGGTTTTGTTTAGTTTTATCCTTATTGGCATTATTTCAATTAAAGTTTCATGTAAAAATAATATTCATAATACATGTATGCGTATATGCAAAATTATTTTTAAGCTGAAAGCTAATTTAGTCATACAATAAACCAAAAATTCATTTTGTTCATCAATTAAGCTGGTAAATTTACCATTTAATTGTACTTATAATTTAAGCGTATTTATATCAACCAGCTACTTTTTCAACAACTAAGATGATATATACTGAAACAATTGTTTAAATTTTAAAGCTATACATGGAAAACAACTTGTAGATTAATTTAAGTTGAATAATTTTATATTAGGTTTTCTTATAAGTAATTGTTTAATGTTTTGGAAAACATATTGGGTTTCTTTGGTTTGGCAATGCTATTTACAGGATGCCAGAGTGTTGCGTACACTGCGCGCATGTGTCATTCTTCAGTTGTTAAAAAAACAATAAAAAAATAGGAATCTGTGCCTTATGAACTGACACCTCAACAGGCTGAACTTATAGTCGATACCTGTCACCAGCGTAATCCCAGGATGATAAATTTGTCAGGAGAATTGTCACTTGTGATGAAAAATTGTTATATTAGCGAAATCTTGTGTCGAAACAGTGGCTTGATCCCCGCCAACCTGCCAAAGTCATCGTTTAAAACAAATAGGTTCGGTCCCAAGGTAATGTGTATCTGGTGGAATTTTGGAGCTGTGATTCACAGGGAGTTCGGGCGAGCGATTGATCCGGATCTTTATTCTCAACAACTGGAACGAGTTCGTGCAACTTTGAAACAGAGCTACCCAGAATTAGTTAACTGAAATAGAGTTCTATCGCAACATGATAATGCAACATCTCATACTGCACGAAAAATATGGAAAAGCGCAGGAAGCAATCGAACTGCTACCACACCCAGCATACAGTTCTGATCTCGCACCATGAGATTATCGTCTTTTTTTATCCATGACACATTTTCTATGTGTAAGAAATTTTGCCAACTATGAAGCAGTGCAAGTGGGTGTCACCGAATTCTTCGCATCAAAACCATAGACGGTACCACCGTAGTATATTAAACCTGGCTGAACAATGGTTCAGAACCATAAAATCTAATGGTCTATACTTTGAAAATTGGTTAATTGCCTGTCACAACACCTTTCAAGTAATTGTTTTTTTCTTAAAGAACTACATTACGTATGAGACATCTATATTTAAGGTTTTTTTTTTTTTTTCATTTACGTCCTCCAAACTTGTCATATCGGACAATGAATGGAATGGGTGAAATGATGCTCAAATGAGTCCGGGGTCCATAGAGCTTAGAGTTACCCGATATTCGTCCACCAGGATAAGGGAATACCCCGGAAAAGCCTTATACAGGTAACTCACCCTGACCGAGATACGAACTCGGGACCTCTTGAACGTGAGGCAGACATAATACCACCACGCTACCAAGGCGGGCTAAATTTATATTTGATATTTTTATTCACAGTACACGAGTATGAATTATTCACTTAAATCACCAATTACAGTTTAAGTTATCGAACAATATGATAGCAAATGCAGGTACCACAAAATTTACCAAAGAATACTGTTTAAGTTATAATTATGGTTTTAAAATTATGAATAATAAATAAAAATAAAGAATATAATAACAATACAAATACAATGCCCTCTCTTGAATATAAAATGCAAGAAAACGCTACAGATAAATAGGAAAACGTAACTAGGGCTTCACAGCAAATAAGTAATTAAAAATGGATCATAAATATAAAAAAAAACTCTATGTACTACGAGCATTCATATGACTATGTGTACCCTCTGGTGTTTACTGCCTAACGTTCAAGAGGTCCGGACTTCGAATCTTGGTCAGGATGTGTTATCTGTATAAGGTTTTCCCGGCATTTTCACTTTTTCTAAAATTGAATGTCAGATAATTTTAAGCTCTGGACCCTGGGCACATTTGAGAATTATTTCATACTTTTCATTCATCGCTCGATATAAAAGAAAACGCTGGTGTTTATTTTCATGAATTTCCTGAAGCTATTCTTACAAGAGCTCGTTTTTCTCCATTTCATTTTTATTGAAATTAAACGCTGAGAGAAAGTTTCACTACACTTTACATTGTTGCTCATTGTTAAGATGAAGCGAAAATGGCACATAGCTTCTATTAACAGCTGAAGTGACGGCAGTTGAAGAGTAAAACTGTTGAAAACTTTCAAGCGAGAGCAACGAAAATCTAAAAAATGACTCATCCGATAAAATAGTTATTAAAAGACTACGTTGTTAAAGTAGAAATATTTTCTGTACAAAAATGTTTCACCTAATTTTCTGACTTAAAAGTTTTACAAAATCGGAACAATTTAGGGAAAAAGAATGAAAGTTAACGTTAATATATATTTTAGTAGCTTGCAAATATTTTACCTATACTTCAATAAAAACGTTGAAATCCATTTTCAGTAAATGGAAAACAAACTTGCAGGCAAAATGTTCTTAGGAAAGGTTATTTATTCAACGTATTCGTATGCATCTTCGGTAGATACAGTAGTTAAATGGGAATAAGACATCTATCAGTATTTCTTGTTTTAACCCGTAAATGGTGAGGTGGGGTTTGAGCTACCCTACACAATTTTTGAAGTGACTGTACTCTCAAACTGGACTGCTGACAAGCCTGGAATGTGGTGTACCCTTCAGTCGCCTCTCTAGCAGCTGAGACACAGGTAGTTCTGCCAACCAGTGCAAAAGTTTCAAGGCTGATTTCGTGCTGGGGTAGCATACGCCCCACCTCAGCAGTTACGTAACCTTTAATTGGGTGTTGTAGTTAACTGTTAGATATCATTACGGTGTAGTCAATGAATACTATTAGGGGTAATGATCCTAATTGTAGGGATTGGCTTAATGATATTCTCAAAGACTTAGAAAGTCACTTCAGTGATGAAATAAATAAGAAGATTCAGTCATGTATGTATTCACAAATGATTGCACATAGATATCTTTTGTACCAAGAAAAAAGAGGGTCGTTTTGCTTATCTCATCTATGCACTATACAAAGTCTACTGGCAATATAATAAAAAAGAAAAAAAAAACAGAAATCGTACAGTTCTATAATGAAACTAAAGGAGGCGTTGATGCTTTAGATGAAAAGTCTGCAAATTATTCAACAAGCCGACGTTCCGTCCGGTGGCCATTGACTGTGTCCTTCACACTTTTAAATGTTAGCCTAGTTAATGCTTACATTATTTTTAAATCATTTCCGGGAAATCCTGACCAAAGCAGACTTGATTTTGTGAAGTCTTTAGTGCGACAAATGATTGAGCCACAGTTGAACGCAAGATTCCTAAACGGACATCTTCCACCAGAGTTACGTCAAAATATAGGGCGCATCCTCAGCAAAACTCATCCCACAGAAGCCACGCAACAATTACAGAAACAAGTAAGATGTAGCATGTGCCCTAGAAACAAAAACAGAAAGACACTAATTACTTGTGCTGATTGTGAAACTCTGATCTGTTCAAACGTGCTCTAAAGTACTCTCAGCAAACTTCCCTTCATATACCATTTCAGTATTGCATTGATATTTATTACCATTTCCTTGTCACCTTGTTTAAGTTCTGGGGTTTGTCAAACCCCACCTCACCAGTTATGGATTAAATTACGCCCTTCACAAACACACGCACACATAATATACAGAGACCGACAGAACTATTCGAATAATGTAACATTGCACGTACTATAAATACTGTAATATTTATTTGGCAGCGTTGAATTGTTTAACATGTAAGCATTAACCTTTTGTGTTTCGAAAACAATATTTCAAATATCACTTTGCATATATTTATTATACAATCTATACTATATTTATTCTATTGTCCCTCTTATTGGAGAACATAAGTATTCGAACGTACCCAATTGAACAGAGAGAAAGGTGGTTGGGAAGCAAAACTACAGTGTTCTCCATAGTTCGACGCTTCAAACCGACAAATACGGTTGTAAATAAACCTAGAAATGGCACTCCTTCTAAACTCACCACCAGAGACAGGAGGCAAATAATAAAAAAGGTGAAGCAGTATCCGAGAATCACTGCACCTGAGTTTAGAGGATGCCTTGAGTAATATTCTGGCACTGTGGTTCACACAGAACAGTTGAACGGGTTTCAAATAGTACTGGGTACAATGCCTGCGTTCCTAGGAAGAAACCATATGTTAATAAGGTGAATAAGAGAAAGCCTATAGAGTTTGCTAAACAGTATGTGGTGAAATCAACAGAATTCTGGGATAAGGTTCTCTGGCCGGACGAAGGCAAATTCTACTTATATAAGAGTGGTGGATGTCTTAAAGTGTGGAGACGGCCAAATACAGAATGAGAACCTAAGAACATGGCAGCTACATTTAAACATGGTGGCAGTGGTGTGATGGTATGGGGCTGTATAGCTTCATCTTGCTTTGAGGAACTGGTGTTCATAGATGGGATCATGCACAAATTTGAATACAAGAGGATTCTTGAAAACAGTCTTAAAAAGAGTACAGAGAAGCTGGGATTAGGACATTATTATTACTTCCAGCAGGACAATGATCCGAAGCATACTGCAGAACTTGTAAGGCTTTGGATCGTGTACAACACTCCTCACACTTTGAAGAACCCGCCCCATCTCCAGATTTAAATCCTATAGAGAACATCTGGAAGGAACTCGAGGAGCGTCTGAGGAAGCATCACATCAGAAGCAAGGACCATCTGAAAGAACTTCTTCAAACAGAATGGAGAAATATGGACTCTACAGTCACTAAACAACACACACAGACAATGCCCAAACGATTATCAGCAGTAATTCAAAGAAAGGGGATGATAACTAAATACTAGCTGTTCTCTGTTCGAATACTTATGTCCAGATGTACAGTAACCGTTTTATTTCTCCTTGTAGTGGAAATTAGTTTCAGTTGCTATTTATGAGTTTATATGTTTAATGGAAGACTCAAGTTTACTTTGTTCAAGTTGTGTTTACGTATGCTTACTATGCGTAGCTTTAAAATAATGTAAGTAATAAATATGTTTATGTTCGAATACTTATGTCGGCTACTGTACATACAAATATATACAATGATATTCTTCATTATTTTTATATTTCATTTAAGGAACCTAAAAGCAAACTTTTTTTCATTTTCTGATACATAGTTTATGAGTACAATACAAAAGTACTTCCTCGGTTTGACTATATAAAACTAGTAGAGAAAGCAATGTATCTACTGCTGAAGAATTCAAACTAATGAGAAATGGTTAATGGTGCAAAAATGTATTTGAACTAAGCAATATTGGTAGAGAGATGGGCATTTTACAAGCAATCAGGTTTTGTATATCTCGTGTGGTTTCCCAATTAGGCAGAGTTATTCAAGGTTAATTTAGAATGAAGAGTACTTCATGGATTCCATGCAGGAATTGGAAATATATGGCTTATTTATCATACAGTTACCAAAATAATCTACAATTTTAATTAAAAATCGTTAGATCAGTTATTTCTAGCAAAACAAATATAGCTAAAGTTGGCTTCAAATGTAATGATATTGTACAGTCACGACATGATCAAACATGCAAAGCAGTTGAAGTAAAAGAGTAGTTTCCTCTCCCAAGTCTAGTACAAATAACACTAATACAATTTTAACGGATACAGTGCTACAACGTGAGGCATTGCTTCCGCTTACTCTTGTACAAAACAAACTATAAAAACACTTGTCTGCTATTGAATTTATATTAATTAAGATAAATACAGGTAGAAATGTTTTTATTGTATGTTTCCTTTTAGGTACAATGAGAATATTATGAGTTCGTTATGAGCTGATCGCTATTTGGTTACTTGACATTTAATTCTCTTTCTATTTACAGGACATATAGAAGACTATTTACTTCCCACTTTAAACATCTAACCAAATAACAACTAATATCTCGGAAATGGTTCTATCCGCAAAAACGTTGACAATTCGATCTGTACTCTAATTTCATCTGCCGCTTTATATATTCAATTTTTCTATTTGTTCTATTATGAATGAAACTATACCTGCATTTCATTTGGCAAGAAACTGTTCTAATCAAAATTATTAGAACCTTATTTATTGGAAAATAAATAAGGTGTAGTCTGGCGTGAGGACGTTTTTCTTGAAAATATTAATGTTACCTATTATTGAAAGATTTTAACTTAAGTACTAATTTTGGTATTTCGCCGACTGTTTACTTTTCTTTATGCTGTTCACAATCTCGTATACACACTAACAAACACACACACACAAACACACACACACATACATACATACACACACACACACACACACACACACACACACACACACACACACACACACACACACACACACACACACACACACAAGCGCACGCGTTCCTTTATCTGAAAATGTTTTTGGTTTCAGATGAGTCCAAAACGTGTATTTCTGGCGAAAAATTTCGATACCAAATTTTCATGTAAAATGCAATACTTCCCCTTATTATTACACGTAATAAATAAAGTAAAAATAGTCGACATTTTTGTCAAGAAAGTACACCTGAGACAGTCAGAAAAGTGTAGAGGAATGTCAGTGACACAATAAAATGTAGAACTTTAGTAACAAATGTTTGGTATTTCTAACTTTGAGAGGCAAAAGGAGTAAATTTTCGGACGTAAAATGCGGAATTTATGATGTCCTTTCCGTGGCTGCGTTTCCTCAACAAACAGACCATAATAGTCTCTCATTTCAAATATATAGAGGCCTTTTGTTACCCTTTCAGTGAACAAATGAAAGCGGATAATAGAACGGAAGAAAACATTTTGGTAAATCCCTCTTCCATCACTAAAGCATTGGACTGAGATGGCACATATAAGAAAAGCGACAAATAGGCATGAGTCCCTAAACTTGCTGTAACATTATGATTTATCTAATGTGTGCCTCAGTAGTAGTATACTTATTTTCTTTATAAATAATTCACTACAACTATGCTTATTCATTTTTAATCTTAACTTCAAACTCTATAAAATTATGAATTTGAACAACAATTATTGATTTCCTTTGTGTTTTATTTATGCTCGTAGTATTAAATTCATCTTAACATTTACTTAAAATAAAAGTTGCTCATTTTCCGTAAATAAACAACTCGTAATTTTACTGAACATACCTCGTTACTTTCCAATGAAAGGAAATACTCACAGTTAAGGAGTACGATACACATTTATCGTTTTAAACACTTGTTTAGAAAATGAAGGTTACATTGTCGTCTTACTCTGATACGGGAAGTATCAAACGCACTTTAAAGTTACTATTTCTTATGATATAGTATAGGGAATGTCCAAAGCTTCAATTGCCAGTATAGCTGCCAATCCTCGGAAAGGAACGCCAGAATTACGGCGTATTTATATAACATCATAGGATTTAGCAGTTGAGACAGAGCTAAACAAAAGTGAATCTATTACTTTTTAGCGCTTCGATACGCATGCGATACCGAGACCACAAGATTGTAGTAACCTCATGTATGAAAGGTTTCCCTGATCTCCTCTGCGTTTACAATATAGTGTAGGCTCGGAATATGTGACTTTCTGTGTCTAAGCGATCGGTGTTCAATGACAATAAATGCCTCCTACTACTACAAAGGCACTGTTGTTCAATATTCCTCGGGACATTCAGCAATTTGCGTAGATTCGCGGCGTTGTTATCGTGTTTACATACGCACAGTATACACCGGTTAGGCACAGTACGAATAGTTCCTCCGTTGGCCGCAAATAAACAAACTCGACAGCATTTGTCACGAGTAATACACGTTGTTTACATTATACTGACCGCAGCGCACATCGGGTGCCAAGTTACGAGCCTTAGGAACCAACTTCGTTAGCAAGTCATACTAAATATTTGAATAAGGGAGAATATTGCTAAACTTAAAATATGTGAACCAATATTTTAAATTAATATCTGAAAGATTATATAAATTGATGGTCTTGCCTTTTTCAATAGCTTAAAAAGGAGCAACGTGCAATCTACACATTCGATTGCTTCTTCATATTTCATTTTGTATGCTAAATTTTTCTGCATTATTTAAAAACTGGGCACCGTTTTTACGGGATAAAGGAGGATATTAAAATCATCTAACAAATTATTTTACCATCCCCAATGATATTTTACCACAGCTAATGGTTATTCACAGGCTATGCAGAATTTTCAGAACGGAAAATACTGTAAAGGAGGAGGGGGGGGGGCAGAGTTCAAAGAAGGCGAAAGTTCCATTGATTAGTCACATTCAAATTAGAAGAATAGTTATCAGGCGGTAAAGAGCTTGATTTTATGTAAAAATCTTAGATATTGAACAATAATTTCGTAGTGAATGCAGGAGGGGGGAAGGGTAAGTAAATGAAATAGTCGCTCGAGTAAAGAGCTGCTCTTGGAAGTCAGAAGGTTGGCTAGTTTAATACAGGATACACATTGATGTAATAACATGTGTTACCTAGTTTGTCTGAATATCCCCGACAGCTTGTCGATTATCCCTCGTGGTATTCTGAAACAGATTCCGATTATACATATTAAACGTATATTATGTATAGTAAGTAATGTAAGCATATGTAAGTATATATAGAATGTCCTAAAATTAGACCGAAAACTTTGAAGGCTGACAGAGAACATTAGTTTTAACACTTTTTGTTATGAAAAAGTTTTTGCAGTGGTGCTTCGTTTAAGCGCTAAACATGTTAATGCGAAACCAAATGCTGGAACACATGTCCATTGCGAGTAACACAGAGTGCATCGGCGTGCTATATTCTGCCGTACTCTCGCAGAGACCAGTCATTTCTCCTTGGATAGACCAGCAGAAGTTCCAGGACGGGTTCTTTAGAGACTCCTGAGAACGAGCATGTTGTGTTGCGGTCCATTGAGAGCAATCCTGCATCTAGTGCTCGTACCATTGGTTGACAATTGCACCTAAGTCGTAGCACTGTGGAAGAATTCCTTGCACCCTTTTCACCTTGAAAAGTTCCACGCAGTTATTCCTGAGAATCATTCTCTGTGACAGCAATGTTGCCAATGGGTATACAGATAAAAATAAAAACAATGTACTGCTTGCATGAATCAATTTACACACGTGAGCAGCTATTTACTATCGGAGTTCGCATATTTGGGCCTTCTAAAATCCTTATGCCACATTTCAGAAGTCACATCAACTGATATTTAGTGTTAATGTGAGGGCCGGTATTGTGGATTACTTCTTTAATGGACCATATAATTTGCCAGCCAGACGCAGTGCTTCAAATTAATTATTTCTGCAACAAGCTTTAAATGATCTGGTGGAACCTGTTTCCCTTCATACCAGACAGGACATATGATTTCAACATGATGGGGCACCATTTCACTTTGGTGCTGAAGTATACTGCCATCTTACGTCCACATACGGCAATCACTGGATAGGGAGAGGTGGGCCCATTTCCTGACCATCGTGCTCCCCTGAACTTCCTCCACTTGACTTCCTTTTGTGGGGCACATGAACACCGTATGAAACACCTGCTGAATCTGAAGACGTCCATGTGGCAAGAATAACCTGCGCAGCTGGCGAAATCAGAGAAATGGCTGATGTATTTACGAGAGTAGGTCAGAATATGGTATGTCGATGCACTCTTTGTGTTAATCGCAATGGGCATGAGTTCCAACATTTACTTTAACATACACTGTTGTCTATCAGCTTCCAAAGTTTGTAGGTCTAATTTTTGGACACACTGTATAGTAAGTAATGTATGTATTTATATGTGTATATATATGGAAATAAGAATAGTTTTTCCATATAAAATATACCTTTAAAGGGTAAACAAGGAAGTTCCCTTGCTGAGAGTTTCTTGCTATTATCCGGAGATATTTCTTAAGGACTGGGAAATGTCTTTCATTACCGTTTCTGAAACAATTTGGACCATGTCAGCATGCACCTAGTGCTGGTAGTTGATCAGTTTATACATCTGACATGAGCTATTCGGTAGCATTTCGGTAACTAGACTTCGTTTATTGTAACGAGCTTGCTCGGTCACTGACTGGAAGCGAAAATGCTGTTATCTGTCTACCATTGCGGGAATAAATCCATTATGGGAATATTACATACTTAATATTTGCTGCTACAAATCCTTTGTATTAACTCAATCTTTCTAGCGGTTAAAATCGTTTCTATGACGGCCCATTATGCTCCTTTGGTAGCAACTAAGTATACAGCTTAGCAGTATCCAAATGATGCAGTTACTTACTTGATAAACCTATGGAGCAGATATCTTGAAAAATAAGTTCAACTAACCTCAAATAATTCACCTGACACCACCATGTTTAAGCTATCGCACGAAGAGCATTTCCTTTGCCCTTTTTCGTTCTATTTTGTAGAAATATGGTTTTTCATATTTTTTTAGTATATTACAAGCAGACTAGTTATTGAAAAGCTCCCTGCATCACATCTTATCCTATTCAACGTTTTCGAGCTGTTTACTAGTTTGTATAATCGGAAATTAGTTTCTTAAGGGCAGAGTTACTTTTTACAGATTGAAATCACCTTACGCCATATTCTTCACTAGTTAGGTATATTACGTGAAGGAGTCAATGGTTAAAACTTGCCATTATTTTACTTGATTTACTGTTTGCAGTTACTTGTACAATATAAAAGAAGAAAGATACAGACAATTCCAATATGATGTAACATGTTCCATCTCTTGTACAGCCTACATGATTACAAAGAAATTTCGTTAGTTATTGTTGTTCATCTTGTCGGAAGAAAACCCACTGCTATCCTCTTCTAGTTGGAAAGATTAATAAATCCTAGTAATGATCTGATGTGTGGCGGTTGAGTATACATTAGAGGATCTCAGGTGATATCTGTTAATCTCTTAATCACCTGTTTTTCTTTGGGATTAGGTTAATTTAAGGTACCCTTTACTTATTGTATCGCAAATGCGAATATTATGATTGTATTGGAAATCTCCTGCATACCCATATAATTGGCTTTGTTATTTCTGAATTTCGTTTTCTACTTCCTTTTATTTTTTTATTGTTCTCGTCTTTCTCGCTCTCTTTTCGCAAATAAATTGTCTATCCTTATAACAACCCCTTGCCTATGTACTAAAAACTATGCAATGGTAATGAGCTCAATTATTCTTCCATATCTGGCCCTCCATTCTTCGGCTTCCTTATATTCTGGTATACATATACTTGGTTTACAGTCCATATATTGAGAACATACCAATTCATATCTCCCTTCGCCAACACGGTGACTGGGGTATGGAACTTGTGATTGGAAGCTACACGTTTCAAATTTCGAGATGTCCCCCTCTACTTTAAAGCTTTTTATCCCGTTTTTTACATTAGCTCCCATAACAGGCGAATGCACGCGAGGTACCCTAAATTTAAGGGCATAGTGTTTCCCTTCCAGATTTCCTTTCTAAATCATCATTTCATTTCATATATAATCTGGTTTTTTGTAATTTTACGTCCTCCAACGTTAAGTCATATCGGACGGTGAATGAAATGGGTGAAATAATGCTCAAATGTATCCCGGGTCAATGGAGCTTAGAGCTACGCGACATTCGTCTTTAAGGATGAGGGAAAACCCCGTAAAAACCTTATCCAGGTAGCTCACCCTGACTGAGATTCGAATTCGGGACCTCTTGAACGCGAGGCAGACACGCAACGATCTACGCTACCGAGGCGGGCATATATATAATCTGTGATCATATAGGTGATGCTGGGGGGCGTTAAGCAATATTCCAAAAATGAAACACAACGATATTCCTCTGTTTTTTATCTCTCAGTTTATCTCATTTGAAATAACTTAAGAAAACATTTCTCTTACATAGGTATTACATATATGGAACCTTACTTTCCTTCTTTCCTTACTTCTTCCTTCCTTTTTATTTTCATTTTGGTGATAGCGCTTCTTCACAGATTTAAGAATTTGTATATCTATAACTCCATTTTCCTTATGCAATATATATTTATCAATATTCACAGCAGACCACCATTCCTTTAAATGTAATATCCCAAAAGCCTGTACAATATTTTAAGAGATTACTGTAAGGACAGACGTGTATACATATATGGTGAAAATAAAATGATAACTAAGGAGATATCGAAAGGCTGCCCTCAGGGATCAATTTTAGGTCCGACATTTTGGGACATACTAACCGAGCCTATGTTAGAATATATGAGTAAACTCCCATATGTGCTTGATATAATAGCATATGCAGATGACCTATTAATATTAGTCGAAGCAAGCAGTAGATCAGAACTAGAAGAAAAGGCTAACAACACTTTGGAGCGTTTGGATAGTTGGTGTAAGGAAGTTAAATTGCAAGTTGCGCCACAAAAGTCGATGTTCATGATAATGAAAGGGACGCTAAAATGGGATCCAATAATTAAACTGGCTGGAGTTAAAGTATGCAGGAAAAAGGTAGTAAAATATTTGGCGATTCACATAGATGAAAAACAGCTTTATAATACACATATAAATGAGGTTAAAAATAAAGCTAATAATGTGATGATGAAATTATCTAATCTTACGACCAGAAAATTCAAGCTACCAACGGAGATAGTCAGTGTTTATCACATGAGTTTTATGGTGGGCATAACCGCATATGGAGCTGGAATCTGGGCACATAGATTGAGTAATACTAAAAATATAAAAGTACTTAGATCAACACAGAGAAGAGTTTTGCTTAGGATGACCGGTGCAGCTTCTACTACGGGAACAATGGCTCTGTTGGTGATTATGGCCATTTGGCCAATAGACTTATTAATTCTGATGAGAGCGGCATACTTTTGGTTGAAGAAGAGAGATCTAAAAAGAGTAGAGGATATCATTGGAGAATGTTGTAGGACCAAAACAGAAGTACGATGGTGTTTAATACGACGATGGCAACAAGAATGGAATGAGATGACAATTAGCAGACGAACATACAATCTATTTCCAAACATAAAAGAAAGGTTGAATCTCAAAAATATATTGCCCGGAAAGGGTGGCATATTATATATAGCAGGGCACGGTCCATTTAACACATATTTTAAGAAGATAGGGAAGATACCTAGCTATATCTGTGATGTATGTCAAGTGCAAGACTCACCAGAACATGTCATTTTTGAATGTATTAAATATAAAGAGACTTTACAGGAATATAGAGAGTTACTAGCTGGGACACAAGTATATAACATCATTAGATACGAATACGATCTTAAAATCTTAGAGAAGATGGTTCTCACAGTTTCTGACGTAGTAATGGAACAATATAAGATCAATAGACTTCAGAATCAGCCAAGACGCATACGTCAGCATAGACCCAATGGTGAACAGTCTGCAACTAGAAGTTCCAGTAGATTAAGACGGCATCGGGAACTAGAAGTAGATAGGACACAGCTATAAGTATCTCAGGAAGAAGGATTAGACACAAATCAGGAAACTGTTTCGGATATAGAATGAAGACAGGTAGAAGGGGACGCAGTTATCAGAATCAGGAACAGGAAGCCAATATAGAGGAGACAGGCTAACAAACTAACAACTTAATAACTATTGTAACTTCCCTTGTGGAGGATATTATATTAAAATATGTAATATAGGATTGTATCTGCAAAGATTATAATTTGTTATTGTTAAATCATATTAAATCATTAAATAAATCAAATAAAATTGTAAATAATCGTGTCCAGGTTTAGCATCTAGATGCCTGGACAATAGATTAGCAGATAATATGTTTTATATTTTTTTATTCCTTTAAATGTCCCACTTCGGTATTGCCACATAAAGATGAAAAAAGAGTTTTCAGCATTCGCAACGTTACAGAAATGACTCCTAATCTCTAAATATGGTTATGACGTATTACTGTATAGTTTGCTGTCAGCCATATTTGAAAGGAGTTCTGTCAGGTCATGCAGGAAAATTAAGTTGTCTACGTTATATGCATAACAACTGAATATGTCCTATGAACATGTATAAAGAAATGCTTCAGTTCCATGTAAGTGGTCGTTCAGCATAAAGCTTCAGAGTACACATTAATCATGTAAAACGAACAAGGACAAATCGTACAAGCATTCCATTTGTAACATGGCACGTTAAAAGTGACCTTTTGGTTACGTTGTTTAAGTTGCAATTCTTAGGTTCAACGCCGGTGTTCTGTACTCATTTCATTCTCTTACAGTACATAGCACCAAGTTTCATTACGAACGTGGCAAGCAAGTATTGTTTACTAGTACTAATCGCAGTGTTGCTTTCCGGTACATTGCGATGGAACTGTACGCTAATGCGGAGTTGGCACATGCTCATTTGATGTGTGGATTAGCATACGTTAATGGCCATGCCGCTCAACGTTTGCATCGGGAGAGCTTTCCAGAACGCAGATGCCCCGACAGGAAGACGTTTGAAGCAATTGATCATCGTCTTAGGGAGCATGCGACGTTTAAGCCTTCTACTCGCTTCTGGGGAAGGCCTAGTAAAACGAAAACTCCTCAACTGGTGCTGGCAATTATTCATGAGTTGACAACCCTAGTGTCAGCCTAAAACAATTAGTTGCAACAAATAATATTGACCATCACAGTCTGGAGAGTGCAACATAATACGAGTTGTACTCATAATGCTATTTGTAGCTTGTGTGGCCACTAGCAGTAGCTGCTTTTCCTGCATCAATATACATCTTTGAATGGTTTATTCAACATTGCGTCAATAAGATTTCAATGCAGCTGTACCGTTCACGCATGAGGCGCCGTTTCAAACTGATCAAACTGTAAACTTTACAGTCGGCACATATGGGTTGATATGAATTCTCGGGCAAATGACTCATGTTGTCAATGAGGGTTTCTTGACAATGTTTGGGCCAGCATCCCTTGCAATTGTTAAGACTTCAATTTTTCGCTAGGCTCAATGCACAAACTTCTGTGGTTTCTTAAAGAATCCTCCACCTGTTCTGTTAGCACATGTTTCTTTAACAATATACGTAGACACGTGTTTCATACACGGTGTAGCTGTTCATCATTTCATTACTTGACCTCAGAATAACAGATGAATAGGTTGAGGTTCCTGGTTCCTAATCTATATGCTCTCAGAACTTAAGCGTAACTCGAGCATAATGTGTTCGTGCTCGTATTGTGAACGATTGCGAAACAATACGCGATTCTTATGGGTTCATATAATTTCAACCACGGTTTAATGCGACGGCTGATTTATGCCTATATTTACTGGATCAATCTAAACTGAGGCATTTTTAAGATTTCCTTTAATAAAAAGTTTCATTTAGTATTCTGGTACTTTCTGTTCCTGTGTTATTTCAATTATTTATCTGGTGTGAATAGTTGAGGGAAATGAATTCTAAAATGTGAATAAAGCATTTTGGGCTCATGCTCATAAAACGTTTTCTTCTATATTTGGGGAATGTGTTGGCCTTTTATTGTTAAGCTCTGTATATCTTCTATGTGGCGTTAGGCCATGGGCTAAAAGCACGCATATATTGCTTAATATTTGTGGTTTATAACTCTATTAATATAGTTTAAAATCTTCATAATTGTGTAAATAATAAGTAGTTACACGCAGTGTAATTCCAACTTTGAATGTAGCAGTGAAACATTATAACTATAAAGCTTCGAATATTTTCTGGCTAGGAATGATTTTGACATGTCACCGAGATCACATCAGAAATGTTATGGTCATTACATTCTACCTCATTCGTTCTCAAACCCCTCCATTTACAAGAGAGATGGTATTTCCTCCAGAGAAAATCCAAGACTGGATAGAACGCTAAGATATTTCGTGGAATGTGAAATCGTTTGCTATATATTTATGCTCGTAAATAATATATTCAAGAAACTCAAAGAATGACTGGTCCACCAAATATAGATTTTTATTTTGCATCCATCTTTCTCTATAGATGTCTTCGCTTGATTTTAGAACTGTAAATATAATAGCTGCATTCGTGCTAGTTGGAAGAAGTACGGATAAAATGGCATTAGTGAAACCAATAAATTGATGTTCCAACCGTTTACGAAGAGTAAAGACATTTCATTGAAAGCAATGTTTCCAGTTTAAGTTTTCACATTCCTACAATTAATAACTCATTTATTAACTTATGTATTGTGTTATACTGATCTGTAGGTGTTATATACAAAATTTCAGAAACTTTGAATGTCATTTTGGGGGGTATCAGTCTCGGCTTCGTTTTGTGTAGCTATGTTACATAAAATTGTAATATATCTGTTGTATTATCTTTATCTCCTATTAGTTATACTTAGCTTATATTCCTTAGGTAGTGAAAATTAATACCAGAATAGGACTTTGGTACTTGGAAAGGTACAAAGTGGTGAATTTTTAAAAAGTCAGTTCTCATCCAGAGAACAGTTGCTTTCAGTTTTCAACAACTATCACAGGGGAGTGAAAGAAACACTTTATCAGTTGCAAAGTAGGGCAGAATAAAGGAAAAATCTATATCACGTGAAGTTATACAAGGAATATTGAAGTTGAGAAAACAAGAATGATGAAACACGGACACTGCATGAATATGAAGAGGCAGGTTTGGAATGTTAATCTTGAGGAACTATTCGATAGCGCAAGGGAAAACGTGAAAATAATAAAAAGTGATAAGACGATCCTTACCCTACAGGGAATGAACAAAATGCGTTCATCGGTAATTTTATTACAAAGGTTACGCCCCCTATTGTGAAAGAAAAACTGAAATACAGAATAATCTTTTGCTCAAAAGAGGATATACTTAGTATGAAAAAGTGTTCTAATTTAGCAAGACAGTGGAACTTTAACTAAAATATTTCTAACCACAAGATACCCGTATTAACAACGGACATTTCTTTGCAGTATCAAGGTCCACCCAATCAAGGTAACTATCACAGTAAAAGTGTTTTAGGAGATAATCACGCCTACAAGTACTTGGTTCGAGCAAAATTATGCCCAATAAACAACTAGTTCAATTATTGCTGCTGCAATTAGATTTTCACACGAAATTCACAGATTTCCAATGAGTTCAGAAGACAATTAGAGTCAAAGCGCAAATAACAGTGACATGAATTATTAAACATTTCTCTGTTTTCAGTCGTATACTGAAACAGCAAATATCGGTTAGAAATTGAAAACTCTGGAAGGCCGAGATAGTACTATTGTAAAATAATATTTTGTTGGTCATTTGTACTGAGTGAAAGAAGAGTATTGAGGAATAAATGAGAGTAGTTTTCTTCCAGAAGGTAGATCAACGTGAATTATATGTCTCTCATTTTATACAAAATAATTAAAGACAGGAATGATCTAAGGAACATCTCTGAGAACTGAGAAAGAGTTTATATGACTCTGTTGCTGTTGACTAGCCACCATCATATTTTTAAATTTCGATTATACGATCTCATTAAGGAGTGTTGCTACATATCATCAAGTGGTTCTAATATCCTTATTGTCGTACTAAAATCTGTTTACAACTATTTACTTGAAAGAAAGCCATATAAAACTACGCTGAATGATAAAGGGCCCGCTCCAGAACAGTTATGTGTAAAGAATGACAGATTACGTTAAGATGGTCTTAAAGAAGGAAGCTTCCTATAACAGATTACAGAAAATTTTTAAATAATTTCTCCATTAGCTTAGAAGCTGTTCTAAAAGAAATTTCAAATCCTGGGTTCCAACAGTTCTTTATTAGGTGCACTATATGGCGAAGATTATATCTGCACTTAGGATTTTCCTGCTTCATAAACAACTGGATACAACAGATGGAACATTGAAATAGGTGATAAAGTTTGCAGTGTTGACAGTCTACTATGCCCACTTCTAGGATGAGATGTATATGAGTCCCAGCTTCAAAGATAGATTTTAATATGGTGCAACTTATAAGTTCACCCGGAGGCAGGTGACTAATGACGCTCTGAAGATTGCAGGGAAACGTATATTAGGTAGATACCTGCCCGAAATAATAAAAAGTTGAGTAGCTTTGTGTCAGTATACAGAAAAAGAATTTGTTTGAATCTGTGGTAATAAGGAATATTGCAATGCTACGCCAAAATGCTCTTATTGCTCTAGAAATTTTAAGGGATGCAGCAGGAATGGAATTGTGGGATAAGAAAGATGACTGAGTCAGCAGTAAATGAAGGGCAGAAATCTTATTTGAAAGTTTTCGTGCACCACACAAAAATATCACCAAGGAAAACTAAAATATAAGTTGCTTCATTCAAATTAAGTAATGCATATATATTCAATCTTATTCTTAAAATAAAGTCTTCTTTGAGGCTTAGTTTTATTTTATTCTAGAATAAAATATTAATGGAATTCTCGCACTCGTTTAGTTAGCTTCATATAACTGCAAAACAGGATATACACCGAGAGCTGTATCCTTCAGCATCAGTTCATTTCAGTTGGTGTCAAGTGTACACTGAGGTGTCTGAAGTATTAACTATCGATATTTGGGTCTGCCTGAGTGGAACCAAGTATCTGTAATGTTTATAAATACACCTACATAGATATATCTCCGCAATTCAGACACAAATGTGGGGAAGAGTTTGCTTCAAAATGGCCCTCCAGGACACTCCCAAACTTAAGCAATATGTGCGTAACTTAGAATGGCTTCTTTGCATACTTTAATCTTTCTTTTTACTTCCACTCTTATTAAAGTTATATTATTTTTGTAGATCAAGTCTTAATTATAAAAATTTCTGACACACACCTTCGTAAGTTAGTTCTCCAGGTAACGTCCATAATTCCCTTCCAGTTTAGGGTGTTAAATGGTACAAGAGGCACCTGCTTCACATTTATCGCCAAAATGGGCATAGCTACCACAAAAATATTCGACCTAAGTTGTTTCATTTAGGAGATTTACATTTTGTATAGCTACTAAGTTCTTTTTTTCATATGTTATGTTTACATGCTGTCGTAATTCACCATGTAAAGGAATTTCCAGATATACATTTCATTCGTCATTCAAATATTTTAAACATGTGGTATTGTAATCAAAATCTTAGAGCCTTTGTGAAGAAATAAAAGTATCGTGAATTTGTTCATATGAAATGTATCTTGACTACGGATTTTCTTGAATATAATAGGAAGACGCTGAATTTAAATATTAAGTTTGGTGTTTGAACGAGTATCTCTCTTTATTTATGCTCTTCCCTTATGACACCCACCATGTGCACACATAGACAAGTGCACACGCGATACACGTTTTTGCAGGTATCGCGTCGAAGTATGTGTTTAACTGAAATTTTGTTGTCGAATTTTTCGTCGGAATACACTATTTCCTCTGCTTAATGTATATATGTACGTATGTAACGGGGGATTGTTATAGAATCGTTGGTCTGCACTTCACTGGTGCAGTTCCCCAGGAACGCCGCTGGATGTCGAGGGCGTGTACTCTCACAATCCAATCTCCTCCTAATGAAGGCGAAATGACGGGGGAATTTTACGACGACGCAGACTGGGAAGTCCCATGGCGGGGCGTCAAGCTCTGCAATACGATTATTCAGGATGAAGTGTCTGTCTCTCTGTCTGTCTGTCGGTCACCACGACCACCTGCGCCTGATTCAATTCCTGCCTGCTCATGCCTTCATACACCAAGCCTGTAATTGTAACATCTGTCATTTATTTACTGTTGAATTATTTTCCCCATTATATGCATGATGTGCAAGAGAAATTACACTTCCTGTGTATTTCTTTTTTTTTTTTTTTTTTGGACATTTTTTCATGCTAATGATTTAATAACTGTGAATTTTAGTATGGAATTATGCCAAAAGTGACAAATATGATGTAAAATGAATGTTCGGGGCCAAAAATCTATAAATAACCATAGCCTTCTTCTTTCTAGATAAATACAGCATCTTTGGAGAAGTATTTTAAATTATGCTTAGTGGTTAAAAAGAGAAAATTTCTCAATCGCGCTTCGTATTTTCATTAAAGTTAGGAATCGCTCCAAAATTACCAAGTTAGAATTATGTACAATAGGACGTATGAGTAATAAATATATTTAGTTACTATAGGAAGCTGAAGATAATGTTTATCAAAGTAAGTCTTCTTTTTTTTTTAATTTATGTCCTCCAACGTTAAGTCATATCGGACGGTGAATGAATTGGATGAAATGATGCTCAAATGAGCCCAAGGTCCATGGAGCTTAGAGTTACCCGACATTCGTCTTGAAGGATAATGGAAAAAGCCCGGAAAAACCTTATCCAAGTAACTCACCCTGACCGAGATTCGAACTCGGCAACTCTTGAACGTGAGGCAGACACGCTACCATCTACGCTACCGAGTCGGGCTTTCTTATATGATTATATGGTTTAAATGACGTAGGTATAGACAATGCATTTACTCCGAATCCCGCCCTCTGTAGCGTGGATGTAGTGTGCACGCTCACGTCCAATGGGTCCAAGTTCGAATCTCGGCTAGGTTGAGTTATCTCCTTAATACTCTTTCTGGAGTCTACCTTATTTTGAAAGACGAATTTAGCATCATTTCGCCGAATTAATTTACCCTAAATTATTTCAAAGAAGGAGGGAACAGAAAGAGAGATAAAAACTTTCAAAAGTTTAATCTGTAATAACACATTACGTTGAATTAATTTTTCAATTTTACGGAACGTATAAATCATAGAATTATATTCAGTTCAAGCTTGTTAAATATAAATCTTTCAAATAAATATGGAATACCGAAAAACTGAAGGAAAAATTCATGGGGTTCTCGTAGCTCCAGATCCTTTGATTCAACAGGCATCCCAAGCATGGGAAGAAAAATATCTCTTGTGAGAAATATCTTCTTTCTGTTTCTAATTTTTCAACATACTTGTAACATACTCGATGCATTTACTCCAACGACCTGATAAGATAATCTGTAAAATAGTATTTTTTCAACTGTGCAAAATACTTCTTGCCCCAGCTTCAAACTCACTGTTTAATCTGAATATTCCTCCAACTAGCATTTCTTTAAATTTGACAACATAAAGGAATCGCTGGGAGCTAAATCCAGGAACATGGCGGAAGCAGAAGTTTTGGAATTGCCATTCAGTGTTGCACTAACCATCCCAAGCTGTGTGTACTACATTACTGTATAATGGAAGCTTTTGTTTTCATCTTGTAGACGGTTAACCTGAATAATATCTTTCGCCTGATTCTCATTATGAGCACTACATAATAACGATCTTCAGAGATGTTGATTCGAATATGAACTTGGCCCATGTTTAACAAACGCGCCACATGTAAAACGCCACGAGCATTTCCTACTGTGTTATTTTTAAGATCAGCCAAATCTTGCTGCTTCAATCGGTTATCATTGAGCATAGAATTGTAAACGTTTCTCACATTTTCGACGCTGTAGTCATTTTGGGACGCTCTTTTTAATGGGTGTACGACGGCATTAAAATACAAAAGCCCACTTTTTAAGCGTCTAAAACAAAGTTCCAAAATGTTTTTAATGTTCAATCTCTTGTTTATTTTATCGCTTTTGGAGTCAACATTTCAAAACGACATACTTTTAACATCCTATACTTCATTTTTATCCGTTATAAAACAGATGTAACCGCGTTACAAACTTGTATGAAACTTTACACGTGCCATCTAAAGCATAAGTTAGAAACCGTTACTATCATTTAGGCATTTTCTTAACATTCTGTATAAGGTCGATCACTCAAAGAAAGTTCCTTATATATTTTGTCAACTAAGTTGTTTTAATTCGCTCACTTTCTTCTCGTGCAGCCAGCCAGGTGAAAAGATGATTATATAACAACGTTTCGGGAGAGTACATCTCTCCCATCATCAGGATATTTATAAAATGTTATAACCTCAAATTAATCACCGGATAAAACACCACTATAAACAAAGACAAAAAAAAAACTATCATAATTCGCATTACTGAACAAAAGACTATTTTCAGTAAATTAAATGCCAGGTCAGGAGATGACGTGAGTATAGAAAATTGTGTCAAAGAAACGTAACTACTTAACCTGATTATCAAGCTGTATTGATCTTTGCTTCTTAATTCGATGGATATCCATTTTAAGGCCGGTTTCCAAGAGGAGCTGAACTGAAATTCTGCATCAGGATTAAGCGTGCTCATTTCAGAGGAAATGGCCAAAGCCTCCTGAATTCTCCGCTCCCAGTAACTGTTGCATTTTGCCAAGATGGTCGTCTCCCGAAAATTGGCTCAATGGTCGTTATCAAAACAATGCTCTGCCAGGCCAGAATTCTCAGGTTGCATTAAACGAATGCTCCGTTCACGTTCAATTATTCTAGTAGCAATGGTCCTTCCGGTTTGTCCTATATACGGTGTCCCACATTCACAAGGAATGCGGTACACTCCCGGAACTTGGAAGTCCAGTTTGTCTTTCACTGGTCTCAACAGATGCTTAATCTTCGGAGGTGGCTTTTGGATGGTCCTGTTGTTGTATTTGGCGAGAATTTCG
The DNA here is from genome assembly GCA_030765055.1 of Mantis religiosa. NCBI lineage: Eukaryota > Metazoa > Arthropoda > Insecta > Mantodea > Mantidae > Mantis > Mantis religiosa. The sequence goes on from CM060951.1 coordinate 140,728,748, forward strand.
CTGATTGTGCCGGATATATTGCCGGTAAACGGAATGCAGGTTGTAGTGGTAGGCTTATCTGACACTTGCTGTATTACAGGTTTCCCTTTCCTAGCTTTGGTGATCGAGGCTTCAAAGTCATATTCGGAGTAGCCGTTTTGACGGAAAGTGAGCCTCAGGTGTTGTAATTCTTGTTTTAAGTGACTGGGATCAGAGATAGACAAAGCTCTGTGGGCCAGTTATATGACGTTGAATATTACAGGATATAAAACATCTCATTTGAAATAATTATATTGGAACATTAATTGCAGTGTATAAAATGCCTGTAATGTGTTTCAATATCTATAACACTAAAATATTACAGGAAATATACTTCTGGTCTATTTCACCTATTGGGTAAGCAACCTCATTGTAAATTTCACTCGTGCCTCACACATTATATATATATAGTTTACGTCCTCTGAACGTTGTCATATTGGACGATGAATGGAATGGGTGAAATGATACTCAAATGCGTTCGGGGTCCATGCAGCTTAGAGTTACCCGAAATTTGTCTTTTAGGATAAGGGAAAACCCCGGAAAAAGCTTATACAGGTAACCCACTCTGACCGGGATTCGAACTCGGGACCTCTTGAACGTGAGCCAGGCAAGCTACCATCTACTCTACCGAGGCGGGGTTACACATTATAGCAGTTTGTGCCTTTCGCTGGGAAAGATATGTCTGTTGATGCTAATTGTTTTTCAACAATACAAAACTCACAATTTTGTAGATACTGTACACTAAATGAAACAAAAAATCATATTTTTGCTAAGAGTAGCCATTTGATTATTCTTCTCAAAACCGTCTCACTCTTTATGAAAGAGACTATGAGTAATTCAGCTTTTTCCTTTTAATATTTAAAGTTTGTAATGAACCGCTAACCTCCAATATGTATGTAATGTAGTTTTAATCGTAAATGATATACCTTCAAAGCACAGACTGCTACGTCTGGAAAATTACACTCATGTCAAATATACAATAAGAGCATTCGCAAACAGACAATGATGATAATGTAAACCATTCTTGATTTGGTCATAATTTTCATGTAAAAATCCAGTACAGTGGTTTCATCATATAAAGAAATATGAAAGAGACAGGCATGCGATTCCTGGTAAACAAGCTAATAGAAATTTACCAGACACCTAGAAAAGAGATTGAAAAGTACAGTGATATTGCTCGGTTTTGAACCGCGTACTTGGTGGTTTCCTTTCGGCTACCTGATATTATGTCGGGATGACATTTGATTATCCAAGTAATTCCAAATTTCTAGTTAACCATAAGAGACCTCTATTCATTCTGAAATAGCCCCCTTCAGTGAAATAGTGTTTTCGTCGTAAAGGAGCAGTGTGCAACACATTCTATAGCTTTTGCAGCAGCTTCTTGAAAGCATATAAACAGTTTGCACCACAATTTACCTAGCAGGGTGAAAATTGGCTGAACTGTACACACGTGTGTGATTGATGATATGGACTCCACAGTTGCTTTTGCAGTTTCCTCTCTGGTGCGCGGCAAACTGCGGTTAGCAATAACTTCATATTCAAATCGGCTTTCATCGGTGTTAAATACAGAGTCCTCTTCAGAGTAATTGCTCACTATGTATCACTGGACCTCTTCAACAAAAACATGTACTACGTTTATGACGCTCCATTGCCCTTTTTTCCCCTCTGCTGTATATTTTCTTTAACATCTGTGGCTAACATCGCGACTTTGTTTTGGGATAATCACACACATGTAGAGAGACGAACACTCCCCGCGCCTCCCCCCCCCCCACACACACACACACACATCTGCTGCCACTGAAGCGTAGGTGGTAGCCTGACTGCCTCACATTCAAGAGGTCTCGAGTTCGAATCTCTTTCAGAGTGGGTTCTCTGGACCATTTTTTCCAGGCTTTAGACTGAAAGATGAATTTCGGACAACTTTAAGCTTTATTGGACACTCGGCTCTTTTGAACACCATTTCACCCATTTCATACATCGTCCTATATGACTTAACGTTGGAGGACGTTTAATAATAATAATAATAATAATAATAATAATAATAATAATAATAATAATAATAATAATAATAATAATAATAATAATAATAATAATAATAATAATAATAATAATAATAATAATAATAATAATAATAATAATAATAATAATAATAATAATAATAATAATAATAATAATAATAATAATAATAATAATAATAATAATAATAATAATAATAATAATAATAATAATAATAATAATAATAATAATAATAATAATAATAATAATAATAATAATAATAATAATAATAATAATAATAATAATAATAATAATAATAATAATAATAATAATAATAATAATAATAATAATAATAATAATAATAATAATAATCATCATCATTATCATCATCAAACCACACCCATCGATATTCTCAGTCATACTTCCAGACTTTAGAGAGAGAGCTAAAAGACAAAGCTCCCGTTTTTCAACCAGAATTCGAACCCAGTACATCCGAATTTGGAAGCTAGCATATTAACCACCAGAAAGAAACGTATTCGAGATTATGTTAATCTTGGCAATTGGAAGCATATTTTGTAATATTTCTGGACATTATGCTGGAATGTTATCTAAGATCTACTGGATGCTTTGAAAGTGCTTCATCGAAAAGAAACTTCCATGTCCAATTCTGTAAAAGTCAATAATTAAGAATTATGCCTGCATTGCGTTCCTCTATAATTTTGGAAAATATTAGTTGTAGATATTCGTGTAGTGGGCGCTGCCTTTTGCCTTAAATGTCTTTTAGCAAGCTGTATTATTTCTTTCACAGTATAACTTTTCTCTTTTTCTCTGTTTGATTGTTTCATTCTTTGTTTTTTTCTTTCTTGTTTCCATTTTTATTTTGTTTTACCCACAACTTTATATAATGCAACTTATTAGTTTCAGATAATTTATGTTCTGCGATAAACTAGCAGGAGGGCTGAATGACAGGGAATTGGATTGCATTTACATTGTTCTTCTAAAAGTGGTATGGACATTTTATTTAGAATAAAAATTTGCTTGCATATTGGGCAAAAGCTGTTCAACTGTTCAACAGTTCTACGGTCAGTAATGGATGGATCTCCATTGATGAATTCAAATTCCTCCTTCAGAATATCCACCACATTATAAGAATTGCATCCTCATTCTACCTCAGACAACACTAAGGTTCTATCACCCTTTCATTATATTCAGTGGCGATAGCAGAACACTTTCTGAGGCGTTTGGAATTTACATCATTAGTGAAAGTTGGGTTCCATGTATCCCAGGTACAGTTCAGTAAAGAAATATCATTTTCAGGAGTTTGTATAGTGTCACCCTGGTGGTAGACTCGCGAAGCCGATAAAAAATGATGGCCGATCGTTACCGGAAATGAGAGACAGTTGAAGGTAGAGTAGAGAAAATAAACAGTTTTAGGTCAGCTAGCAAATTGTGATGTGACGAATGTATTTGCTAGGAAAATAAAGTGCAGTTTTTTTGTATTTGAAACCTTGACTTTTGATTTTCACGAACTCACAAAGTCACAACTGGTGTCAGGAGTGGGATGACATGGAGGCGGCATTGGAAATGCTTTTGCAGAAGATGAACGAATTAACAGCGAAGTCGGAAGCGGCAAATAACAACTTGGCCGCGAAGATGAACGAGTTAACAACAAAAACAGAAGCGGCAAATAACAACCTGGCCGCAGAGTTGAAAGAAATAAAGACCGAATTGACCACAGAATTGAAGGCAGCGAACCACAGTCTGGCCACGGAAATGAAGGAGGCGAACGAGGTCCTCGCCGCCAAATTTGAGGAACAGTTGGCCGGCGTGAGGGATGACGTGACGGAGCTGGGCAAGCGGATGGGCCAAGTGGACGAGCGCGTCGAGTACCTGGCGAACCGCTTCCCTGAACGCCATGGTTGAAGACGTCGAAGACCTCGCGAACCGCGTAAACAACCTGAAGGGAAAGGCCGACAGCAGCGTCAAGTCCCTGAACGCCATGGTGGAGGACGTCGTCGGCAGGAGACTGAAGGATTTGAAGGCTGACGCACCGGGACACGACACAACATCGGCGCGCGTCAAACCTCCGAAATATGACGGCGCGTCAACATTCGAGGTCTTCCGCCGCCAGTTCGACACAGTGGCCAAGCACAACAGATGGTCACCACCGCTTAGCCGCAGCATACCGCAGCCAGCTAAAGGCAAGGTCGCAGCAGCCGGGGGAGACGTTGCAGGAGTTCGCCATAGCGATCGAGCAGCTGGCTAGCAAGGCCTTGGTTGACCTGCCACTGGAGTTCGTATCCCGGGAAGCCGCCTACAATTTTGTCGACCGGGTACGGGACACGGGGATTCGTCAGCGCCTAATGCTCGGCGAATATAAAACCATCCACGAGGCGCTGACAGCAGCATTAAGGATGGAGGCGGCCAAGGTAGCATCTATCTCGACGTCGAGAACGAGGAGTGTCCGCTACGCCGGAGACAGAAGACCAGCTGAGGGACGCCGGCGAACACCTAGTGGCCTGTGTTGGGGGTGTGGACAGCCCGGACACCTGCGGAGAGGCTGCCCACACCAGGAAGAGCAGCCGGAAAACGAGTAAGGGCCGTCGTGGAGAGTGGCACGTCGGCGCCATTACCACCATCCCCTCAAGTGACAATCCGCGCCGTCAGCCGGCGGATGGATGACAACCTCATCGCGGACGGCTGGGTAAGAGGAAAGCCGTGCCGCGTGCTGGTGGACACCGGGGCGGCCGTGACCATCATCAGACCTGACGTGGCGAAGGGTTTGCCGACGAGGAAGCCGAGCCGACCATACGAGCTTGTGACAGCATCGGGCGACACCATGCCTGTGGAGATGGAGACCCTACTGGAGCTGAACTTGGGACGGAGTGCCGTGCGTATGTGTGTGTTCGTCGCGAAGGTGGCTGAGGAGGTGATTCTGGGAGTGGATGCCCTCAGGAGCCACGAGGCGACGGTCGACGTCGGCAGGAAGGTCCTGAGGCTCAACGGAGAAGAGGTTATACTCCGTCAACCAGAAGAGCGCCTTGGAATTGGCAGGGTCGTCTTGAGCGAAGACGTGAGTGCCCCGAGGAAAGATGTTGGTGGTACACCTGGATCGCCTGGCCCGCTACGAAGGCGCTGTTCGGGACGACCAGCTTTGAGGAGGGAGCAGTGTCACCCTGGTGGTGGACTCGCGAAGCCGATAAAAAATGATGGCCGATCGTTACTGGAAGTGAGAGACAGTTGAAGGTAGAGTAGAGAAAATAAACAGTTTTAGGTCAGCTAGCAAATTGTGATGTGACGAATGTATTTGCTAGGAAAATAAAGTGCAGTTTTTTGTATTTGAAACCTCGACTTTTGATTTTCACGAACCAACAAAGTCACAATATGTTTACTAGGCTTTAGAGCCAATTAACGAACATCTGTTGGTCTTCGCTAGCTATTGTGCGAACTTCCTTTGGATCTGAAGCCACCATATCACCGGGTTCTTTTGTGAGCGTCAGGTAGTATATCACCCTTGCTAAAAATATCTCTATCAAACCTTGACCTGTCTGAAACTGATTATCTTGGAGATAAACATTCATATACATATTTTTTCTTGTAGATATAAGATGGATAATTTAGTTTTATATTTTACAACACGTAAAATTCCATAAAAAAGGAACCTTATCCGAGCAATTATCCTAACCGAGATGCGAACTCGACATCTTTTGAATGTAAGGTGGGAATGAACCTCTACATTACAGAGATGATGCTGAATGGATTGTTAGATTTTTAAAAAGCAGAATGTTATCTGATGTCTTTGAAATTCTCTATTCTATCAATGATCACGAGTAAAAACGCACAGCGACTAACCACTTTAAAAAAAAACATAAAAAGAATATTTAAATATTCAAAACAAGAACAAAGGAATTCCTAGTTATCATTAATTTCACAACGCCACAATAGATTAATTTGTGTCTTACTTGATAAAAATAAACTAATGAAAATTAATCCATGGCCTCTAAACCAAAGAGAGTATAAAATTAGCCAATTCTCCAAACACTGGTCAGTGTTTGCTGCAACAACCTATCGGCAACTAAATTGTTTGGGCTTCCGAATGTCGCATTTCGTCAAATCAGAAGCTTACATCAGTGCCACCATATTATATGTTATACTGTGCTGAATTACAATCATATTCAGCTTCTGTAATGCTAATCATCTTGCATTCGCGACAGTAAACATATACGCCACATACTCACCCATCACCACATAACTAAAATCTTCTGGAGGATTTTCCATTTTTGACGTTCTGGAACTTAGTAGAAATTTGCTATGGCCATATATGTAAGCACGAGTGAGTGAGTGAACGAGTGAGTGAGAGAGTAAAGCGTTCTTTCCAATATTTTTTAGCTAAGGTTGTTCCCCAGCTATGCTTCTTTCCCCACTAAAAGCTTGCAGCTGTATAGATATCACTGATATATAGAAAGCTTACAGACATTCATGAAGCAAAATTTATATTTTTTTTCTAACCATAAACATATCATATCATAAAGATTACTAATGCATAAATATTGTGACTTTGTGGGTTCGTAGAATTAAAAGTCCAAGTTGTAGAAATTAAAAATGTTCTTTATTTCCGTAGAAATACACTTTGGTCAACCGTTACAGTAGCAGAATTACGTCACATACACAGTTAAAATCTTCCAAAACACACATCAGTTCCAATTACAACTCTCGTTACGACTGCGTTTGTCCGATAAACTAGCCACGGCTTCTTTATATGCACGACCATTCATGATTCAAGAAGGTTGCAGAATGTTCCCTATCAATCAAGATGTCACTAGAATTTTCCATTTATCTAATTTTATTTGTTTCGGCAGACATTTTATCTCCGCGCTATCTTTACTTGTTTCGGCATACTCTTTAGCTCCGTGGTGCACTATCAGTCCCTTATCTCTCCGCGCCGCACTGTCTTTTTATGCGCGTTGCCGCCAGTCGCAAAAGTATAAAACTTACAGCATTATCTTTATGGAACATGCAGTGGTGAAAATAAATAAGAAATTACTTATTAGTGAATAAAAGTTTTAAGAACATATATTGGGGTGGATTATTCAGAATTTGAATAAACGCTAGGTGAAACAATTGAGCTTTGAATAGAGAAATATATACTTATTTTAGCAACAACAAAAAAACCATCAAATATTTGCCCAGATATTATATGATACAAACGTATGGATGATACTAATGATTTTGACTGTGGCAAAGAACTCCAGAGACAGTCACATAAAATTAAAAGTTTGTATTATGTAAATATCCCAATTACTGGAAATTTCTTAATTAACAAAAACAATATGATATAATACATCTTCCCTGGTTTACAGCTACCTTGCAAATAACTATTCAAATATGAGAATGAGAATCAACAAAATCAGTAAAGACGTTTTATTGACATCTGAATATTCTGTAAGAGGAAGAAAATATCTCTACATCATAGATATGTTTTACAAGGTCAGTGCCTTATTTTTCACTAATGGTCGGTTAGCAGCCTTCTGCAGCAGCACTAAGAGATTGCAACCAGTGAAAAATAAGGCACTTTTTTGTATCTTTGTGTGCATGACAGTACAAAATTGATGCGCTACTTTTCCTTATTTCTCTAGCTACTATCCTTACTTTTTCTGTAGAATTCACTAATATAAATCGAGGAAAACCTTAGTTAAGTTACTCTTATTACACATTTTGTTGAATATACGAATGATAGGTATTTTAAAGCTAATCACTGAATGTATGACATCCTCAGAAACGAATGAGAACACTTTTAAAATTAAGTATTGAACATTTTAAGGAATCCAAATACCAAAATTTTGAAGTTTTAATGCCCAAATTCAAATGATTTTAAATCATGTTGATCTTATTTAATTTGTTTCATTTACAAACTCATGTTTTGTTTAAAAAATTATTATTTATATATGATAGGTTTGATTGTTTATTCATACAAGCTCATACAGATGAGTGCACTGAAAATGCTTCATGGAAGATTCCCAGAAGGGCTTTGACTAAAACCACATTTTTGAGCAAACTCAACATTTCGAAAATTCTTCAATATGAGGCATAACTTTGAATGTTGGAAATTTCTTTAAATATTTCCTGTGTGATCTTTGTTAGATGCTAAACGTAAGTACCTAATTTGACGTTTCAGACTTTGCTGTTTACAAACACACAATTTATTTGTGGGATAGGAGGCTAGAAATTATGTACCTCCAGGGTAATACAGACATTGAGTTCTTGGGTGACCTATAATAATTCCTCCAATTAGTCTAACACCGTCATAGAACAAAATAAATCAAATAGTTCCTGGTAATAAGCACATGAAGCAATAAAACGTAATGTACAAGGCAAACTGAATAAAATACTTTGCTTGCTACTGTAGCCCGCCAGGATCATATTAGAGCCACCGATACACAGTTACACAAGAATTCTTTATTATGTCAGTACAATATACTGATGCGAAGCTATCCCATTTGATAATACTTAAAAACATTAGCCTGGGCGGAGTTTGAACCCGTAACAACAATATCTGTAATCCAGCGCCTAAGCAATTGAGCCATCCAGACTGACTGAGAACCATTTAAAGGTAGACAAACTCTCACAGTGTTTTAGATCATCTATACGGTTATGGAGAAGCATGTCAGCGTATTAGGACTTTGGAAGTCACGCACCAGAAAAGGAACCAGCCTGTTTGTTGCTTATAAAAGAAGAAAGAAATATAGCAAACAGTTGAAAGTGGAGATAGTAGGAAACTTAATAACACGCAGTGGATTGGGACTCAATACTACCATAGTGCACAAATCTTCGATATTTTGTTCATATATTTTCCCACAAGTGCCGTTTCCAGATGCATGCATTCTAATCTGATCAAAAGATATGAACCCTTAGAAGCAGAAGGAAAAGAGCAGGCCATATCTGGGTAATGACTCCTTTCTCTGAGGGAGAGGGCCGCAGCTTTTCAGTATGCGGTAAGCGATTGTTTCCACATCTCCTCCGGTGATAAAGAAGTGTATTGTCTTTCTGCAGTGCAGGGCAGGAGCTCAGTTCCTGTACACCGATTTTCTGCAAGCATTCACTCTCGCTTCTAGGCAGTTCTCCTTTAAAATTTGCAAATACTTCAGGCACAAAGGTCTTCTTTTCCTCTTAGTTCTTTCACTTATTGCAAGCTGCAAAACATAGTACAGGTGGTAGACTATGGTTCTCAAAAAAAAAAAAAAAAAACGCTTTTAAAATATGTATGTAATTGTATGTAGCAAACATATAAGGCTACTTTCCATAAATGGCTTTTTTAAATATCTGCATCAGTTCAGAGTGATAATCTAAAAGGCGGGAGTTGCCTAATGTGTAGATACGCACTTACAAAACGTCCAACAGTTCAGTATAAAACTTCCGATATTTCAAGGCCTATTTCCCAGAAAATTATTTTTGTAAATTTTGTAAAACTTTTCTGTGACGGTTCAGAAACTACCGAAAGTATTTAAAAGAAATTCCAGTTGCTTATTACTGTCTCCATAATCCTGGGAACTAGATAGAATTTTACCTGTGTTGACTAGGTTTAATAAAATAAAAGAACTTATGGTTAAATATGCTTTGATGTTTTCAAAACAGGTACCTATAGATATAATAATGTCTCGGAAGATAGAATACTGTTTCCAGTTATATCCTTAGGACAAAGTTTATATTTGAAGCAAAAATATTTGAACTGAAATATGTTTTAAAATATTGAGTATGTTAAGGAGGATCATGATTTCAGCATCTTGATTTTCAGTTAATCTGAGTAACTAATGTACGTGTTGTAATACTATTTCTCTGTATGACGCTTTATGGATTGCCTGGTAGTGATGTGATGTGAAGCTATGTCGACTTTTGTTAAGTTCTATTGATATTTGACGAAGTTCGAAGAAGTTTTTAATTTTAGTTAGTTGTATTTGTTTTGAGTTACTTTAAAATATGATTTCCCCGCTAGAACATATACTCATATGCCAAGGCGTGTTCTTGGACTGATATCTTTCGAGTAATTCTCGGAAATCATTTGCCAAATTGAAATAAGCTATTGAAGTAAACACGTTGTAACATAATTGAATGAATTACTCTTGAAGCGCCCTTTTGCTTTAAAATCTCAAACTTTAAGTTCTTATATCTTTACACAATGAAACTACGAGGACTGTTCGATAAAGAATGGTCATAATTTTTTATGGTCATAGTGTTTCGCACTAAATTTCAATCTTATTATATTCTGAGTCATTCCATGTCAAAACGAACACGTCTGAGACATGACCTTTTTGTATTTTCTCCAATTTTTTTACGTAACACCTAGAAGATATTAAATAACCCGTTTATTTTGTTTTTGGTGTGGCACGGTTATTTAGAGGTTTATTGAATATTATATTTTCCGTATATTCGCCTGCTGTATTCTATGAAAATCGTTATAACAAAGATTATATGAATAATAAAATGTTAGTGTTTGAGACATTATGAAGTACACATATTGCAGTTTAATATGCTATTTTTTTAGGTTCGGTGAAAACAAAATATGGGCGCTATTTAATGGGGTAAGTTTTTCAAAATGTGTTTTAATTAGCGACTTATTACTTTATAAAAACGAAAAAATTTCATTATAATCTTTAAATATTTTGCATGGAATTTCATTGGTTTCAGAATGGGATTGAAGTAAAACGCGGTGTTATAAATGCTTTACTGGAGGCGTGTGAGGTGATTCACGTCGGGACCGACAGTGCTGTGAACACATGGGCGAGCTATCATTTTACTTCCGGTGTTTACCGTTCAGATCTGCATCTATGCATAATAAGTTGAAACCTCAGTATATTTTCAACTGACATTTCATGTAAGTTCTGAAGTGTGGAAGTTTATTTTCATCATGTCAGATTTGGTTCAAAGGAGTTATTGTTGCTGTTTTAATCCATTCAAACTAGTTAACCACAGAGTAGGACATAAATAGTTAAGGCCAGTAACCTCAATAATGCTCATTAAACTCAAACTGGAAGGCGTAAACCTATCTTGTGATTTGAAAGTGTGTGACAATTGTCGCAATTTCTAAACTTCCAAAGCAACAAAGTACAAGTGAGTTTATGTGTACCAATTGCAAGTGAAAGTGCAGGACTAGAAGAATGTGAAAACACAGATAGTGATAGTTTTTCCTGATCCTCCAGTGATGCAGTAAGTATGGACACAAAAGACGCAGCAAGAAAACTGAATGAGAGTTTAGTGGCAATAGGAGAATCGCCTATAAAAAAAAAGAAAATTTTCGCAAAAACGTTATCCTCGGGATAAGTTTCAGAAAATATCGCAGGCAATGAAGGATAAAGTATTTCATATTGCAGACTCCACTTCAAATGAAAATTCACATCATTCTGAAATAATACAGAAACTAATAATTTTTTTCCCATGAATCTGATGACAAAACTCTCAAAATACAAATACTGACGATTTTTGACAGCTGATGTGTCAACTCACATGATACGAATATCTAAACAGGTGGCTAAAGAAAAAGGAATTTTAGGAACTCCAGACACCAAATCAGGAAAAAGCCTTGACCCATCTACATATAAAGAGGTGTCTGAATTTTATAATTCTGATGATGTGAGTAGGGTTATGCCTGGCAGAAAAAAATGTAGTTTCTGTTATAGAAAATGGCAAGAGAATCCATAAACAGAAAAATTAATACTTTGCAATCTTAAGGAAACTTAACAAAGCTTTAAAGATATGCATCCGGATGTCAGAATAGGGTTTTCAACATTTGCGGAATTAAGGCCTAAGGAATGTGTACTTCTTGGAACTAGTGGATGCCATTCAGTTTGTGTTTGTGCTCATCACGAAAATGTCAAATTAATGCTTGATGATATCAGTATTTATCATCTCACTGCAAATTCAAATCCCATTTTAACTAATTATAAGGACTGCTTGACACACATCGTCTGCAACCCCCCATTATCTAACTGTTTTTAAAAAAACATGTAAAGCTGGTCCAGGAACTGAAAATATAACAAATCATTTACAACAACTGCTTGATGAACAAGATACTCATGAGATTACCTAAAGACAGTGGGTGACTGTGGATCGCACAAATTTAGAAACCTTGATATCGCCCGTAGAGGATTTTTTAGGCAAATTCTCAACAAAACCCAGCAATTTACTTCCACATACATCCATAGCTCAGCAGCAGAATTTATTTTTGCGGGAGTGTAAAGAAATTTCTGGCATTAGGCGAATGCATAGTGATAGCCGATTTCTCGGAAAATTATGCTTTTGTTATTCAGGATTCTGTTCAGGGGGTACACTGGAACAATAGTCAGGCCACAATTCATCGTTTTGTGGTCTACTATAAAGACAATAGTGACATAAAACATTTTAACTTTGTTGCTATTTCTGAATGCTTAAAACACACCAGAGCTGTCCAACTTTTCCAAACAAAACTGTTACTGTTTCTGAAACAGAAACTGAGAGTACTGCGTAAAGTAATATATTTTTAAGATGGGTCAAGTGTTCAGTATAAAAATGAAACAAGTTTTTCAAACATCTATTTACACGAAAATGACTTTCAAATCCAAGCAGATTGGCACTTTCTCGCCACATCCCCGGAAAAGGACCTTGTGATGGCATCAGTGGTACTATTAAAAGACTTCTAATGAAAGCTAGCCTACAGTGTGGAATAGACCCTATCACAAGTCCAAGAAAACTGTTCACCTGGACCGAGAACATTTGTAATGTAGTTTTCAACTTTTTCTCCGATAGTCAACATAAGGAGCTGTAGCCTTTTCCTCCCCCGCTGCGTCTGCTGATACTCTGTCTCGGATATCAGCCACTCTGGATGTGACCTTAGCAGCCTGGATCCCGGTGATCTGGTCGCCTAGTAGATTGCTCTATGAGTTGACTATTCTTTGCCCTGGCTAGTCATTAGAGCTGAGACCACGCTATCTACAGGGTATGCGTGAGATAGGTTGACGAAATAAAAACAACACAGTTCATAGTATCAGCTTTACTATTCAGTTCGTTTCGTGCTTACAGTTCACCAGGAGTTGCCGCCGCGTTCAGATCGAATTACTCTAGATTTCCACTATCACGTTAAAACTATATTGAATTGCTGAAATCTATCGCGATGGAATAAATTACTAACACTGTTTTGAAAGTATACTTCGCCGCTTAATTCGCTGCTGGGAGATCTTGTTCACTTAATAAGATTCTCATTACTGATTGTACTTCTCGGCGCAATCCGACGTTTGTGTCCCCGGCAGGCAAAACACGTCTACACGGTATCACGTCTCAGACTAGAAGACCGACGCTAAAACCTAATATTCCTTACCAAAACAGATATAGCCTCGCCTCCAGCTGGATTTCTCTGAAAAACTCTAGTTAGCGAGCTACAACCACGCGGACATTTCCCCGAAATACTGGTTTGGGCCAGGTTTGGACCGGTCTACTAATGACCCAGGTAGCGACCCTCCCGTGACCACAGCCTTTCGACGGAACATTTTCATCCATATAGACCAGCAACTTTATTATATAGCTCTGGGTTAAAATAATTATTCGCATTCTAGTAATTGAATTTAAATGCTGTTGCTTCGTTTCATGAACTTATCCATCTGTAATATTCATTATCTTAAATTCTTTCACCTTACTTCCTCATTATAATTTAATTATCATTTTATTCATTGTTAAAATCGTATTCAATCATACGGCTGATAAATACGGCATCAGAGCACAATAATGTATTTCAATCAAGATACTAACAAGCAAAAGTGGTGCGAGGCACTTTACAATTGCATTCTTTTGTGCCAATATCTGTATCTCAGGAAGTAATAAAAAACTATTCGTTGTAAAGCGAAGGGAGAGTGGTGGATATTAAAACTCTTTAACCAATCTATGATTAATTTTAAATCAATGCAACAAAATATGTGGTGACTGCAAGTGTAAATTTGTGACTGGAATTTCAAACTATGGAATGTCGTGTGATGAATGTGATCAAAGAGAACTATTAATAGTATCATCACCAAGCTTTTGGAAACAGAAATCATAATTGACCTTGTAGGTGACGATGGCAGTGCAACGCAAGATGTGCCGTCAGCTGCCACATGGTAAGTGTGCGTCTTGACCTTGTAAGCAGCGCTGCACGACTTGGTAAGTTACTTAATTTCTCTCTTATTATTTGGAATCCCAATCTGAATTTCTTCTTGAGGTTATATGACATCACGAGGTTAGTTTTAAATTTTTTTCGGATTTTTTTTAGCAATGTGCTAAAATTGATTGTGATATTTGTAACCTTAATGCCTTTCTGAAAATGTAAATATTACACTAAATATTTTTTGTTTAATGTGTAAATGAAGTATACATTTCAATTCAGTAAATGAGACAATAATTATATTTTTCTGCCAAAAATAACCAGATATATTCACATTAATGTAGAACGATGCGCGCAAAATACCCAAATGTTTAATGCCCTTTATTGGCCAAAATAATTAAACCAGAGACTAACAAAAAAATACGTGTATCATTTTTTCCTTCATAGAACATATAAACTCAATATCAATGAAATCGGAGACATGAAGGTCAATTTTCCCTGAAATTTGTGCAATTTGACATAGAATGACTCTTCTGTTAGCTTAATGTGAAACAAACACGCCGCAGTAGTTTCATTGTTGGTACTCCCGGTTTCCACCTGTGAGAACCAGGTATGTTCAGTATCGCCTACCACTGCATTGGAGGTAACACGCAGTTAAAGTTGATGTTAGAGGAAGATCCAGAGTTTCTTTCAAGCGTAATCACTGCTGATGAAACTAAGAACAGCGTTCGGTTATTCGGTTTTTGAGTAGTGAAGGTGTGAAACCTAGGCTACATCATTTTGATCCTGAGAGCAAACAGCAAAGCTCGGTGTGGAAATCTCCTTCATCACCAATCTCCAAAAAAGCAAAAGTGGTTGCTTCTTCTGGGAAAGCTATGTTCATCTCATTCTTTGATATTCATGGAATGGTTTATCAGCATGTTATACTTGCACACATATCTGTAACTGGACAATACTACAGGGATGTCCTGAAAACATTGCAAGTCCATATCAGGCGCAAAAGACCACATTTCCATGAAGCAGGCTGGATGATGCACCACGTCAATGCGTGACCGCATATTACCAATGTTGTTGCTATATATCTTGCAAAAGTCAAAGTGAAGTGCATCCCTCACCCTCCCTATAGTCCGGATTTAGCCCCATGTGACTTTTTCTGTTCCTTAACTTGAAGAAACGCCTTCGTGGGAGGCGTTATCCATCATCAGAAGCAGTGGTGAAGGCTGCGGAGGTGATTTTGAAGGGTCTCTCAAAAATGGTTTCCAGCATGTCTTTGAAGACTGGCAGAAACACTGGAACAAGTACATCGCATTTAGGGGAGACTATTTTCAGAAGACCATCAAAATTATGAGGATGAGTAAAGATACTTTGTAAAAAATTATGGTCATTCTTTATTGAACAGCACTCGTGGTAATCATGTTCCTTTACATCAATCTTCTGCAACTTTCAGAATTACTCTTTATTTAAATTGGTAACTTCTATCTAACAAAATTATTTACTTAAATTCTTTTCATTAACACATATATAACTGTCATATTCGATATCCAGACTGATTCTGATTTACTTCCATTTTCTACGACGTTTGAACTTATCCAGTTCCTTTATAGAGGAACGTTACTGATATTTTACTTCACCAAGGCAACTACACATTTATTTTTGACTACTCCATACGTAGCGACCAATACAGGCCTCTTATTTATTTCATCATTATATAACTTCACTTTCTAAACTTAATTTAAACATAATTCTAACTAATTTTAAATTTAAAATAGCATCATAAAACATGGTAGCAATATTAACTCTTTCACTACTGAGGCTGGATTAAAAAGGAACTGTTACCATGTCTAAATTAATTTTTAAATAAGAATTGGTTTAAGTAATATGCAAGTGCAGTGTGCAAGTGTTATCGTAGTATATTTACATAGAAATTTTGTACGATCGATTTAAAACGAATAATTACTAATGGAATACCAGAAAATTTTATACGCCCTTCTAATTTCTCATGTACGGTGATCAAGATTCTGCCAAAATTACAGGAAATGAAACAGAAGCTTCTAGATTAACTTTAGCTAATACATTGGCTTTGTTTTCTATTAACTCCTGTATTTTTAGAATCATTCACATTCTTCTTTCTACTTATCAGAATTTTTTATTTTTAAAAAAATAATCCAATCTTGGAACAGCTATTTTTGCAACTATCTTATCTATATGATTACAGCTTGAGATCAAAGTAAGCAAAATTCAAAGTCATTTATCTCTAGCATTAAGTGGATTTTTGTGTAGTCTATAAGTCCATCACAGAAAAAGAATTAAACGCTATTGTTCAATGTTTATGGAGAAATTTGGCGCAGAGAAAAAAGCAAATGTTAAAATGCAATAGAGATGGGTGAACTGCTTAAGAGGTCGTTTAGGTAAAATATAACGCATTCCTATTAAAATAACAAGAATAAGTATGAAACAAGAAGAAACGCTGACAGAAAGATTCGTGAAGAAGTTCGCTGCTGTCCAGTGGATGTGTGAAATAGGTAGCCCAAACAGATTCTGTCATGTCGTCATCTGAGAGGAGGAAAAGGCAGGGCCTTTCAGCACCTGTAGAGGTGGAGCAGCCTGGGTAATACAGGCAAGGAAAAATAATGTGTAGCTCTTACACATTGCTTAGCCCTTTATTCTGATCCAAGAGCCTATGGCTGTCTGAGCTGGTGGTGAAGTTGTTCCTTATGCACAAATTACTAAAAGATCGAACGCCTCTGTTTTCTGAAAGGTCAATATTTTGTTAATATAGATTCACCAAACTGATTTAAATATTTCTGTGATGTGGTCACTCTTCGATACACGAGGTTCGTTTCCAATCCTGGGACTAAAATATGGAATTTATGTAATAAGAATTAGGATTAGGATTACTACGGAGGGGATTTGGCACTGCCACCAGTCTTGATCAATTGTACCTCCCCCTGTAGGCCAGGACATTCTCCCCTACTGTGGTTCGGAAGATGTCACAGGAGCCGTTTCGGAGATCATCCTGCCGTACAGCGCTGAGACATCCGCCGACACTTCTACCCTGAGAGTGACCACTAGAATGAGATGATTTGGAATGATAATGAAGGTAAATGGAGTATAAGAAAACTCGGTAGATGTAAAGAAAACTTATCCAGCATACATCTGGCGACCCGGGAAACCCCTAAGAAACTGTGGGTCAGGTAGGTTGGCCACGGGAATCGAACCCGGACATTCCGAGTGCGGGTCGCAGACGAAACTGCCTGAACCATCCCTCTCGGTAATTTATGTAATAATTATCTGCAAAAGATTAATGAAGAGTAGTCAAATTTTAAGAAATTGTTCTGAAGTTTAAGGAAAAATGTGGACACCGGTAGTTGTAAGGTACACTGTTACTTAGATTATGTTGATTCTTTGGTGCTTTGAATTTTGTGTGCTGTGTAGCCAGCTCAAAAGACTTAGTGAGGAGTCAGTCAGCCGGACGCGCACGATCGAAACTGACTGGACATAAAGGGTAATTACGTTGCCAAGCCTTTTCGATACCGTAAAGTTGCAAATAAGTGGCCAATTAGATAAATCAGAAAAATCTCCTCCAGTGTTAACGAAATAAGACGTTTCTTTAGTGAAGTAAGGAGCCACATGAATGGCATGTTTCTTCACTTCTATAAAGCTACACATTTATTATCAATGGGTTAGATTAATAGTGCTATATGGAAATGATACGGTGTTAGACATATCATGGCTACAAATAATTCACGTATGTCAAAATCAAGGCATAACATAAGTATATGTTTTAGTCATTAGCAAGACAATGTTATTAACTAGAAAACTTCGTCATGAGGTCATTAGCGGGTACCTTAATGTAGCTCAGGTAATTAGGAATCTAGTGAATTCAGTTGACCATTACTGTAAGGTCAGATACTCTAAAATCTGATTCAGTTGGTTACAAAGTACATAGAAGAAATTCTGAAAGTTACAGAAGTTAGGAGATTCTCGGATGTTTAGCATGGCGAATGTTATCAGTCCCGTTTCAGATATATATTAGTAGTTTAAACGTTAGGAATCTATTGAGGAACATCGGTAGCGGTAGCCATGGAACGTAAGTAAATAAAGATGTATGTACTGCCTAAAATGTTCATCCTGTCCATAGATATTTTCGTACATTACAGAAATGGTGTGTTCAGCAGGTTCACTGGTTAAAGATCATCCTTGTGTTATGTCTATGTAACGACCGGCTTAACATTTCTCCGATGAACGTTAGAATACACCTCTATATCATCATCATCATCATCATCATCATCATCATCATCATCATCATCATCATCATTCCGGGAAAGTTATTATTTTTCAACTACGACAACTAGGGGAATTATTGCAACGATCCAAAAATTCGAGCTCGAGATTTCAATTACAATAGGCATTTTGAGGTCCCATGAATGTATGAAAGCATTTTCGGAGACGAAAGTCAATGATTGTGTGTATGAGTCTGTCTGAGCAGAGTAATTCAAAATGCAAAAGGATTGGGGATTAAAATTAAAATAAAGAAATCCCTCACATTGCAGTTCATAGAACAGTTTTAGCAAATGTTGAAATTTTCAAAAGTTGCTGTAATGACTTTAACGAAAATACGTATGTATAAGATATTTTCATATCAAATTCAATTGGCGTAACAGTCCCAAGTGAGCCTGAGCCTACCAACCCGACAGTCGGCCTCACGCGCACTTACGCACGGTAGAGGTGGACGATCATCCAACCGATACGGGGAGGAGATGTGGTCAGCATCTGAGCATCCCCCAGCCGGAATGTTGGTTTTCATGACCAGGGCCGTTTACCTGTCGTAAGCTCCTCACTTTCCTCACGATACTGAGTGAACACCGGTCCTATACCCGGGACCTAAAGTCCCCACCACATGGGTGGAATCGAACCCGGGCTGCTTTCCGTGGCCAGGGAGCAAGACATGCTGCCTTAGCCCTCTACGCCACAGCGCAGGACGAATTGGTATCCTGATCTCGTTAAAGCAGATAATTATGTCGAATAGTTTTCTTACGTGGAGTGAATCATTACAGAGGTATGCCTTCTTATTTTTCTGAATTTTCCATTATACATAAACTTTTCTCAAATGAAAAGTCGTTCTTCATTCGTTATTTTCTTGGCCATAAGTAGGACGGTATTTCAAAGCCAATAGACAGCGACCTTCCAGTGTGTTTTCTTTGCACCCACAAGAAAGCTGGCAACAGGTATTTCTGCAAATATTTATCTGGATTAGCATGAAGAAGATACGCGAATTGAATTACTTTGATGTTAAGTTAGGATGGCTAAGTTAGTTTAGAACGTATGATTAATAGTCCACAGAGCAGAAAAAAACGTGTGTTAATTGTAAAACAAGAGAATGTCTATTATAAATCCTGAGGCAATGTTAAGTGTAAGGCCAATTTCATTTTAAAACTCAAATAGCACATAGACTTTTAAATCAAATAAAACAAAAATACAGGTAATGTCATTTTACTCTACAGGTAAACGTGTTACGTTGCCCATTACTGCCAAAAATAACTTGTTGTTATTTCCTCTAACGTTAAGTCGTATCGGAGGATAAATGGAATGGGTGAAATGATGCTCAAATGAGCCCAGGGTCCATAGAGCTTAGTTTCGTGATATTCGTCTTTCAGGATAAGGGAAAACCCAGGTAACTAACCCTCACCGAGATTCGAACTCGGGGTCTCTTGAACGTGAGGCAGACACCCATGGAGGCCACCGAGGAGGGTAAAATTACTCTTTGCTATATAGTAACAAATCCTTCAAACATAGAGTCAGAATGAAAAATTCACTGCTATAGCCGGGATTTGAACCACCGATCTTCTGGTCTCCGTCCAGTCGCTCTAACCATTGAGCTACTATGGCCAACGTGCCGATATGACACTACATTCTCCAACTGACTCGTATTTTTCCCGATACACCACTTAGGAGTTATCATAAACACATGAGATAACTACCTTAATGGCGACTTACAACATGTAAGTACTTTAAGGCTACGGCTTTATAGTTAACCACTATTACGTCAATTATTGGAAATTAATTGTTCTTTCACTCTGGCCGTGTGTAGGCAAAATTGTGGAAACGTAGAGTCAGACTGAAAAATTCAATGCCATAACCGGGATTTGAACCATGGATCTTGTGGTCTCCGTCCAGTCGCTCTACTAGTGGTTAACTATAAAGCCCTGGCCTTAAAGTACTTACATGTTGTAAGTCGCCATTAAGGTAGTTGTCTCATGTGTTTATAAGAACTCCTAAGTTTTTTACCGGGAAAAATACGAGTCAGTTGGCACGTTGGCCATAGTAGCTCAATGGTTAGAGCGGTTGGGCGGAGACCAGAAGATCCGTGGTTCATATCCCGGATATGGCATTGAATTTTTCAGTCTGGCTCAGCGTTTCCACAATTTAGCCTACACACGGCCAGTGTGAAAGAATAATTAATTTCCAAATCCTTCAAAGTTATAATATGACAGTAACTGAACAATTATAATTAAAGAATGAAACCTCATAAAAATTGGAAATACTATATTTAAGAAATTAATTTATAATAGCCACACAAATTCCATTCTCTCAGCGCCGGATGTTGTGTTCGGAAACTAAACACCTCACTAACGGCCCTAAAACGGCCAAGTCAAGCCAAGCAAGGAAAGTTTCTATAAATAAATAACCCCACTGTACTTAACGAACCGTAAACACTTTCAGTAATTTTCCAAGGAAATAATACTAAAACATACCCTTTTAAATAGCGTCTTAAAGTACAAATTGAATTGATATAAAAAAGATGTTATAATACAATATTTTTATTGAATGCATAATGCTTTTCATCATGCTTTCTAGAAGTACGAAAGTAGTTTTCATTTAGAAGTAAAATACCTCGCAATTATTATGTTTCCGTAAAAGAGGGAAATATAATTTCTCCAATCTTTACAGCAAAGAGCTTACAGCGCTGTACATATATCAAATGAAGATGCGTTTATCAGAGTATAAAAGAGACTCAGAGTAACAAAGCAAAGCAAATTAATTAGAGAAAAGATGGAAGCAAGAAACAGTAGCAGCACGATGGGTATTTACAGGTGCATTAGTGAGTAACGTTTTCAAGATTGTTATACAGCTTCAGCTTGGGAGAAAAATGAATTTTAGTGTCTGAAAAGAAACGAGAGCGACCTTTGTTAATTTCTATTGTTAGAGATACTCAGTACACTGATACCACATCTAACAAGAAGCATATACCTGTTGATATGATAAACAAAAATGGAAGTAAATAGGTGAATGTAGAATCATGTGTTGATTTTATCTTTGGAACGTACATATCTCATTTAAATATCAGCGGTACATATTCCATCTGCTTATTTACGTACTGCGATACAGCGAGTATCAGCATTTGGTTCACAATACTCGAAAACCTACGTGCCGTTTACATGAGGGAAAAATTAACATAGAAGATATGCCATGATATTTTATTCGAGGAAAGTGCTTTTGGTCTCATCCCGTTCATGCTGTCTGGTAGAAATTGAAGTTTCCTGCATTAATTTCTGATAGGCTAACTTACTTTCAAGTTCTATCTTAATGTACTATAGTTACGTTCATGAACAATATTGAACCATCTTAGATTGTTGTATTTGTTCATGCACATATAGAATAAAATTCAATTTAAGTGGAATTTTATTCTCTAATCTTGTCTGGTTGTTTACTGCCTTTTTATGTGCAGCTCGTTTACTTATGAGTAGCTGAGCAAAACTAAAAGTTAGATTTTGATGTCAAACCACGTGCACATAAAGCAATCACCAATTCACTACCGATGTTAATAGTTGCAAGCCCTTGCTTCCATGGTCGCCGGAGTGTATAATACAATTGGTTGTTTCCGGGCTGTTTTGCCGTGGTCTGTTGGAGTAAGAACCAAACATTTCGTCCACAACTACGGCAGACATCATCAGTGGCGCGGTCGAAGCTTTCTTGCAGAGAGTTTGGCTGCGTCTGCAGCCAAAACAGCAAAACAGCCCGGAAACAACCAATTGTATTATGGACTCCGGCCGTGAAAGCTTACGTTCTCTCATGCCGGAGTGTATGTCTTCGCCCGCGGTGTTGGTAACTTCGAGTCCCGTCTCAGTCATGCTTATATATATATATATATATATATATACATATGTGTGTGTGTGTGTGTGCGCGCGCGTGAGCGCGTGAATGTTTGTGGATGTGTGCGTGTTTAGCATCAAGGAAGGCAAGTAGAAAAAATAGTACCAAGTAGTAGGTGCAGTAGGGAACAAAAGAAAATAAAAGAAAAAAGGGGCTAAAATTTGGAAGGTCCAGGTTCGATGGTACAATAAACAAACAAATGCTGTTGATTTTGTTACTAAACCCACCACCTTCATTTTATTTATACCAAAGTGATAGTTCTATAATTGATTAATTTCAAAAATAGTTAACAAAGCATCTCGTATTTAGTGCATTGGAAAACCTCTGAACTAGAAAATGCTTGCCTTGTTCATTTTCACGCGCTTCTTCCTCGTCCTCTAATTGTACTGTTTCTACACTTGCATTACTCCACAGCTACATAATATTGTACATTAGACTGTAAATACTTCGTACAATATCTAAAAGAAGACATGCAGTGTTACAAATTGTCGTCTACATCATAGCAAGCCTAATGAGATGAGGCTCCGGTTAGTTGTAATAGGTTCAGCGTCTAATCTACTGCGATAACCAATCATGTGCCCTGAGAAAACATGCAACGCAGAGTAGGTAGAACGTGCGATACAGAATAGGTACATTGCGAATTTTGTACCAATAGTATAAAGGCTTCCATTCAATTAATTGCAATTTTCAGATCGCGATGCACAACATGAAATTGAATATATAAATAAGGCCATACATGGAAACTTCTCTTAGCATGCTAGCATTATTACCGAAACAGTAGCAGGAGTTATAATATTACAGTACTAATCCGAATGATGTGATCTAAAATATTTAGATAACACTACAAGTGCAATTTTACAGCCGAAGTTAATGAATGCTACCACTTAGAAAAAACCAACATAGGTATATGGTAACATAATGGAAACATTAATTACCATAATTAGCTTTTAATCCGCTTCCTTTCACAACACCGCGACTTTGATACACTTCAAACAGAAGTTCAGAATAAAATTACGTCACAATAGTTGACACCTGTTTAGCACGAATAATGGTAAATTCACTGAAGTTCTTCATGTATAAAAGCAACAAAGATGTCGGCAGTATTTCATTCATATTAGTGCTGCCCCCATGATACTATTTAAATTAGGTAAAAATAATGGAATCCTATTCATTCTCCCCATGAAAGTACCAGTTTATTTTTATCCACACTTTTGACACACTTGGTAAATTTCATTTACACCTCAAATAGTTCGACATTTGCTTAAAATGGCATCACATGATGCTTCCTGGAACCATCTTTAGTGTTTGCCGAAATTGTGTTCAAAGGCCTTAAAAACTCATAACGTGGATTCAAAACTATATGGCTTTAACAGAGTGCTATTTTGTCAATCATACAAATTTTCTCGGTGCTTGAGCTTTGAATTTCTATTAATAATACAACCTTTCTTGACACAGGATCTGGCGCATGTGCCACATCGTAGCACAAGTTTTAAAATATCAGTAGAGCTCATTGGAAATGTTAGCTGACGTAGCGTGGAATAGCTGATATAATGTACAACAATGACACGTTTTCGGTCCATTAGCAGATTTTCCGAAAGAGAAATGGACCCAATGTTCAAACACCTGAGTGATCAAATCATCGTGAATATCTACTATGTCATAGCCAATATTTTGTACTATATAATAAATATAATTTGGCACCATCCCTTGCATGTAGCATTATAAAACTTTTGTCTCTAGATGCAGGAACCCACAGAGCACATTCAAGATGCCTTTAGCAATGGATATCACAGCACTTCTCGGCCAGGTAAATCTCAGCTCGAACCTTTTGTATAAGAAACTTGTTTCCACCTTTAAATAATTAATTTGTCTAAGATAGAAAGAGTTATCTTTTACGTTTTCATATTTCCAGAAAATGGTTTATCGAAATGTTCAAAAAGTTTTCTTTTACTTATTGGCCTTAGAAGTGACTTTGATCCTCAGTTTACAATTTTACTGAATCTCTGTCTAAGCAAAGTCAGCGTTTTTGCTGTTTCTTAATTGGCTTTTCACCTTATTTATTAACAGCATAATCATAAGCACCATAAACTAATTCTTTAGATTACATACTAAATTACTGCTGTTCAAAGGTTCTGTGCTTTCTTGTATAATGTGAATCAAAATTTGGTTCCCAGATTCCCATGACCTCCACATTATTTCAGCAGCAGCCGAAGTCTAACAAACATAGAGAGCCAGCAACTATCCACTGCACAAGGAGCTGTGGTGCAGCTATTTCTCCATAAGGATACGTTACCATTTGTTACAAAAGGAATGTCATTGAGCAAACACCAAAAGAGGTCGCAGAACAGTAGCGACTTCTGTAACAGGACTGAAGTGACAAGAGACTTTTGCACAAAATGTTCTACATTCGGAAGCGCTGGAAGAGTAAGCACGTCATTCATTGGAGTCTTGGATAAGGCCCACCTTCAAATCCCTAGCGTACTTCTATTCCGGCTGATTGGATTATGCTATGCAGAGACATAAGGATTGAATCATATTCTTACATAGCTAATTTTGAATGTTCTTAATGGAATGTTCTATAACAGTGTTAGCTTTTTCATATCTTCGCATTCAAGCCGCACCCTGTATTTCACTGCCTGAAATATCACATTTTACTAATTCTGCTTTGTGCTAGAGATTATAACCGCCTACCAAAGAGCACAAGCAAAATGAAACAGTCCATCTTCTTTCTCCCTTCCTGATTAATTTAATCATTATAATTCCTTCTCCCAGTCATTTAAAAATAAATTCGTCACCTGTACCTATATCATACGATGTGCTACATTTAATCTGTTCCACCTGTTCAAATGCGTCCAGTCATTCTTACTCAGTCTATAGGATGCACAATTTCTCATCTTTAGTATACAACAATTGGTTCTGGTAATCGAAGTCAGCCTTTGTCCAACTTTCACTTTCACAGTCGGTTAACAAATGTTTTAGTTCACCATTCGCGGTGACTTTACTTACTTCACACGTTATTTCATTAAGGTAAACCATTTTAGGCGCCATTTCACCTTTTATCACAACGTATCCGCTAACGAAATACACGCAAAGCAGTCTCCACTTTAGAACCCTTCACTTGATGGGAATCGAACACAAGTCCATGTCCCGGGGCACACATCATTGCCACTCACTGCATATCGCGCTGTCATCATGAACCCTCTAATGGAAGCATACTTCATGTCGCATCAAAACAGCACTCGGCCCCGTAGCTCAGTCGGTAGAGCACCTGCCTGCCGTGCTAGGGGTCCCGGGTTCGATTCCCGGCGGTGGGGGTGGGGTATTTTCTCCGACTAAAATAATTGCCCATCTTCCCCAGCGTCTGGAAGTATTAATGAGAGTGTGAATGTGTGCGTGATCTAATGATTAAAAACCAAAGATAACGAGTTAACGCCTTCAGTATGTTCCAAAGGAGAACAGCCGCCGATATGACCATAGCAGTTAAGGGTGGCGTCAAGGTGGAAAAGGAGGAACAAGGAGGGGGGGGGAACAGCACTCGCCAGCTCCCGAGACCGCTAGTTTTATTATTATTATTACTATTATTATTATTATTATTATTATTATTATTATTATTATTATTATTATTATTATTATTATTATTATTATTATTATTATTATTATTATTATTATTATTATTATTATTATTATTATTATTATTATTATTATTATTATTATTATTATTATTATTATTATTATTATTATTATTATTATTATTATTATTATTATTATTATTATTATTATTATTATTATTATTATTATTATTATTATTATTATTATTATTATTATTATTATTATTATTATCATTATTATTATCATTATCATTATCATCATCATCATCATCATCGTTATCATCATCGTTATCATCATCATTATTATTATCATTATTATTATTATTATTATTATTATTATTATTATTATTATTATTATTATTATTATTATTATTATTATTATTATTATTATTATTATTATTATTATTATTATTATTATTATTATTATTATTATTATTATTATTATTATTATTATTATTATTATTATTATTATTATTATTATTATTATTATTATTATTATTATTATTATTATTATTATTATTATTATCATCATTATCATTATCAGTCTCATGATCGTCATTGTCATTGTCATTGTCATTGTCATCGTAAGAATGCAAAGAAGTGTCAATGTCAGGCTTATAGAAGCTAACAAAAAGGGACGATTTCTACTTAAATTTACCCTCTTGACTATTAAATATTTGCTGGAATAAAACTGAAAGTACAAATACTGACAAATGTACCAATTTTATCTGTAGCAGAAAGAGGGGGGGGGGGAGAGAGAGAGAGATCGAATTAAACCAACTAACTATATAACAACTAGTTTGCATATCGATTATATGCAGAAATTCTAAACCTAACACTATACGGTTAAGGAAATCTAATGACTGTTAAGTGAATTGGTGTCAGATTGCATCGATATAAGGTAGTATCTCTAGCGATATATTACACTATAACAGTATTAACCTAATTAAAATAAAGTTTCAACTTCATTTTTAAAGCTGGAACTATAAGCAGCAGAACCAGCAGTATCCTATACGTATTTCGTTATGTGTGTATCTAAATTATAAGACCTATTTAGGAACTAACTAATCTTTCGTCGTCGGTCTACAAGACTGCCTTCATGATGAACTGTATCATCGCTAGGTCTTGATGGCTGTAAGCTCCTCCAATTTTGGAAATTTTGCTACCGAGGGTCAGGACTCTTTGAAGAAAACATTCTGGGTTCTCCCACAATAGAGTGCTGTCATAAGATAAATGTCGAGTAACTCTAAGCTCTATGGAGCCTAAACTCATTTGAGCATCATTTCATCCATTTCATTCATAGTCCGTTATTACCTACATTGGAGAACGTTAAATGAAAAAAAAAAAAAAAAAAAAAAAAACTACGGACTCCATGTGTAGGTAGAATTAACAGGTGGCCCGATCGTGTGCAGGTGCCCTCTTAGAACTTGGTGTCTTCTAGAGCCCGCAGCACATAACAGCTATTCCCTGCATAATTTTAGCAGTTCTCGCGACCTGGGTGTGTTTTCTCTTATGATACCTTTGTTGTTCATGGAACTTATACACAAATTTCAGTATTTCTCGTGTTCTTTGAGCAACCGCCCTTGAGTCTTAACTGGTCCTGCTGTGGTGGTTCAAGTCCAATAAAAGTTCCTCAGTTCTTTCTTAGCAGCTTCATCCGCTGTTTCATTGACTATTCTCAAACCCACTTACCACTTACTAAGTGTTACTGAGAGCCTACAGACTTGCCTGACTGTCGGATAGTGCAAGAATCCGTTGTTTATTTCTATTTTTCTTCTTACACACTCCCAAGTAATAGCTAAAGTTGCAAATACACCTGCTCGAAAGGCCATGATAAATTACTCATTCAAGATAAATGAACCCTTGGTGCAGTTACAATGGCGTCCAGCCTCTGGATCGAATCTAGTTTTAGATTCATTAGTAGATACACCGGATGGGTACCTTTGTTTCTTTTTTCATTTATTTCCCTCTTTTCTTCTTCCAAGTTTTTCCTACCCTTCGGATTCACTACGTTTAGCATAAAAGTAAAATATTGTCAAATAAATATTGGCTTTAAAGTGTCTGTCTTAGAGAATATGTTTCATGGTAATTTGAGTGATCGAAAAGGCACTCCAGTTCAAAGCTTTAATCCATTAAATGCCACAAAGGCCTCCGCTTCGACACAAATGGGTAAAGGGGCGAGTACCAATAGCATTTCCATGGCTGCAGTGGGATTAGTTCACAAAGACCATGTAATGGCTATTCAAAACACTGTTACAATGGTCTGAGTCTACTAAACTTCGTTTATTGTTCTGCTAATAAACAATGGGGACGTTGAATTTAAAGGAAACCACTTGAAGGAGGCTGCGCCGCAGTTCATAAGAAACCACTGCATCAATAAATGAATACATTACTATAAGTGTCAATGTATAACATTAAATGATAGTAATATAAATCATAATATTAAAATCCGCTGTATTACTGCAACATTCAAGAGAATACCTAAGAATATCTTGATTACACTACTGCTAAGCCCATACATGAACAAAGTCTGAATTCAAGACACTTGAGCTTTTAAACATGTTGATAGATTTCTTTGAATGTGGTGGAAACAAATTATATAATGATGTTAAAATTATTGGGAACGAAACGTATTATAACTATTTAGAGTAACATAGATGTAGGTTAAATTGATTTTGAGAAAATAACATTTCAAAATGTAGTTGCTGAAGATTTTCGGTGGTTTTAAGTAATGTGTTATCATTTCTACTTATGTAAACTTACAGTTACGTCCCTCATTTGTCGCTGTAGTCAAAATATAATAATAAGAAGAAGAAATGGAGTTGTAAACAAATAAACTGCCAAAACTTGTTGATCACCTTAAATTCTGTGAGAGAAAAGAAGTATATTTATAATGTCGATGAATTTGTATGCGTCAACGTTATTTTTGGTAAATGGGAAGTAAATGTCAATTTGTATATAAATAATTTTCTATGATGATCAACGATCCACCTACTGGAGCAATGACTATCACGTGTATACTGCCTGTGATAGTATACGCGATTGTCTCCCAAACGATGTTAGATATTATTTATAACGTGGAATATTGGGAACATAATACCTTACCTTCGTCTGTAAATTAAATTATATTATGCAGAAATATGTTAAAATCGAATAATAAGATCAATTATGTACTTTTTGTATGTTGAACGCTATTATATCAGTCGTGCAGAATAGTTGGGTGTTCATAAAAAGCGACACTTTGATCTGTGCTGATTTTGCATTGTATTTGGGGAACTTTTATTTTATGAAACGGTTATGAATGTCAGTAATTTAGTTTGAATATTCTTCAAAAAGGAGTACAATTTACCAGTAACAGATTATATGGTAGCACAGGTACATCATGCGTTAAATTATTTATAAACAAATATTGTAAACAAGGCATTTTAAGTAATTAAAAGTTTAAATCACTAATTACCTTTCAGTAACATTTATTGGAAATAATTTTTTCACGCCATACAAATACCAATTTATGTAATTATATATAATTATATGTAATTAAACATAATTATATACACCTATAAGAAATTAACTCACATTATAGACATAATAGGTAAATGTTATTAAAAGGAAAGTATCGTGTATTTTGTCTTTTATTCTTACGTATCAATTTATTACTTGTACCTATGTCATATTCCTTCCTTTGTTTTTACTCTATGACAATTGTTTTATTTTGTCTTTTTTGAACTGTCAAATTGAGCAAGGTAAATAAATAATAAACGTAACAGATACAAGAGTAAAATAATATTACTAACGACATTTCAACATAAAAGGAACTAAGAATACATAACATTTGATGTGGATTATAATGTTTTAAAGATTATATGCAAAAATGATTGTGTGTAATATAATAGCTGCAAGGTAAGCACTAGGGAGCGGCTTTATAGGCACTGAAATGTGTGAAATAGGCAGGCAAAAAGGCACTAAAAATGGGCAAAATAGGCACTAAAAATTTGCTAAGTAAACACTTAGAATTGCACAATTTTGGTAAAATGGCTCTTAAAATGCACTATAAAAATGAAAATCATCGCAACGTACACCTACTGCAACAAATTCGCTAAACACATACTATTTTGCTGTTCCCTAGACGAAATTGTTCTACATCTAATCCAAAATTCATAAATGGCTCCACAGCAAGTTAAAATATCAGATATTATCGTATAATTAAAGTACATATAAATCCACTTCACTAAATATGAACTATAAAGTGTAGAAAGGTGTGAAGTACTTAAATACTTCCAGAAACAAAAACATGGATTTGGGGGGCTTAAGGGTGAAAATTGAAATATCTGAAGCTTTTGTTAGATTTGTTTCAAATTTATACTATTTATTTTAGTGATCGATCAAGAATGGAATAATACCAAGTTTCAGCTTCCTAGTGACATTAGTTCCTGAGGAATTAGCAGTTTATCGTATGTATAAATTACAGGCGATTTTCAAAATGTCTCACATATCGTAATTTTAAAAATTAATGCTTTCAGTATACCCATTTTAACCTATTAATGACCTGAACCTTTGTGAAATATTTTCTTCACCATAACAACGAAGGGAAAAAATAATCATACCCATTTAACAATTTTTATTTTCCTAAGTGTTTTCAGTAAGAAGTAAGCATTATAATCCTTTTCAGTAGAAATAACAAAAACACGACAAATCTAAATGGGTACACTTAATATGCAGTTGTCCTTACAGGCATGTTTGTAATTTCATACAGATTAATACAAAAATGTGTCCTGTGGAACTTTTTGTAATTAGGAAAATGTAGAAAATATGGAATCTGAGAAATCTGAGGTTAAAGTGACGTAATAGCAGCTACGATACAGGTGTAGGGTTATATAAATGTCATGTGGCGTTTCCAGTAGTGCCGCTAGAAAAAGTAAAAATAAAAAAAAAACTTTATATTATCGAAGTATTTCTATATTAATTTTAAGACAAAAAAACTAAATTTGGGATTGTTGTAAGTTTTGGACCAATTTGCACAGATGTGTCTCCTTAATAAAACGATTGTTGGAAAGATAAGAAATTCAGAAATTCATTACAGCAACTTTAATATCAATTAAATTGATGTCAGGATGTGTCAGAAAGATACAAAGTACAGAACAAACATTAATTAAAAGCTAAAGCTAGAATACTAGTTTTTGTAATAAAAAACCTAAATGTCCCACTGTCGACTAAGAATGCGCTTAGTAAGCGTTTTCTGTTCATTCAAACATAATTACGGCATCGTGAAAAGAATTCTGGTACCTCCTTTTATAAAGGCATTTCTGTAAAATTTTACACAAACCATTAAGATTTATTGGCCTGCAGTTTCAGTTTCAATTTTGGAAACAACACCGGAAGTCTCCAAGCAATCGATTTCATTATTCCTTGAGATACATGCAGAACACCGTAAGCATGAGAAAATCACAATTTTTTCATATATATAATCTTAGTTTGTGTAGCCAAGCTAACTAAGCGCTGGTTTTACGATTTTAAGCTGTAACCGGAACAGTGTCCTAGAGTGGTGATGTTAAGATTGAGTAAAACAACAGCTTCGTGTTTACACACATGTAAAAGAAATCTTACGGGAGTAAATCCCTGCTTACCAGCGGTACTGATTGTGATTTGATATGATTAACAATTGACACCATCAACAATTTAATTAACAATCCCTCCCTCAAGTGTTACTATTAGCTCAAGAAATAAGCATTTACACCAGCACAAAAATACCATGCCAATGCACCGAAAACAAATGCAAAAGCTGTTGTCACAAATTACAAGCAGAAGAAATTGGCTAAAAAGGCAGTTTCAGACACTAATAAGCAGAATAGGCACAAACGTATGAAATAGGCATTTATAGGCACTATAAAACTAAGAAATTAGGCTAATAATGTTTGGAAACGTGCTTACCCATAACTTTAAAATCCTACGTTTCTGAACAAAGGAATAAAATAGGCAAATAGGGCAAAATCCGCCCCCTAGTAATCACTTAGTATGTACTTATCTGTTTCACTATTAAGTAAGTTTATTAAAAAGGCTTTAAAAGTAGTGCCTCGCCATCCTAAGGGCCAAGTAAATGTTTGCCATAGATGTTTAGTTGCCCAATGCGGTTTCCAATAAGCAATATTTATAGGAGCTAACCTTTGTTAAAAGGGTTAAAAGATCTTTGTCTCATGTCTCGCCTAAATACAAGAATATTTGCCCCGTTTTTGAGTACATGGTTTCACTTTTATATTTTTGTAAATACTTTAAAACTGTAAGCAGTTTTCTGTTGCAAGCTACACAACGTTAACAGTTCGATTATTGTCGCATGTTCCAAGGACTTTTAGTAATATGCAAGGTCCGCAGTTCTAGTTTGAAGTTACACTACAGTGCACATAGTTCAATTATGGTTTCGTCTATTAATTAGCATAGCTTATGATGTGGTGTGTTGTAACTAGGCTTCGGAAATGTTGCTTGTTTAATTGCACTTTGACTTGAAAGTAGTTACACAGAGTTTCACTGCAATTTCTCTTCCCAAAGCACTGCTGGCCATTCATAAACTTAGTAGCGCGCGAAATCGATGCCTCAGTTCTCTCTTCTCTTCGTTGTAAACTACGTACCAGTATAATAAAAGTTACAGTATAAATAAATGTAAGAAGCCTAAATACAACTTACAATATCTAATTTAGATGTTTTAAAGCTTGAATTTCTCCCAGGGAATTTGTGGTAGACAACTGCTCTATAATCGCCTTTTCATTCATCATTGCATATCATCTCCTTCACTATTATACCAGGCAACTATCCAGGTTGCTCTTTCTGTTTCAGAGGCTGATGTGCTCCTGCACAAACATCAGACTACTGGTGTTCGCTTTTTAAATCCTCTATAAGGCGGTTTAAAAAAAAAAAAAAAAAAAAAAAACCTTTGAGTAGGTGACATTGGTGTGTTGAGATGTACAGTATGTAAGAGGCTTTTCTATAACAATTGGTAATAGCAGTGACGAATAAACTTCGTAGGATACTTCTACCGATCCACGGTTCCATAAAATGGAACTCAATCTCTCAAATCAGTCCCTTAAATTCCACCCTAACAGACGTCGTTGCAGGCTATAACTTATACTTACGTTCATAAAGAACTAATTATGTATTTTATTATAAGATTTTTAATTATTACCTTTTTCATTTTATAACTATATGACATGTAAATGCATTGCTCCGTTAATTTCAATCTTCAAAAGTGTAGTTCCATTTAAAAGTATTTTCAGTCACTGTTCTAATACTCCTCTTGGGATTATTTTAACATTAAATATTTTTAATTTTAAAAATATGTAGCGAAGTAAGAATATTTGACACAAATCTTTATAATTTACTCACATTTTATTTCGTCTTGATTCTGTAGAACTCTCGGATTCAAACTAGAGGCAATGCATTGCAGACATAATAATTCTCAATAGCTGAGAAACAATAATAACAGTGAACTCTGGTTACCAGTTTTGTTGCAGCTGCTGAGGCTCAGCTGTCAATTGCAGTTCTTTGCAGAGCCAAATGTAACAAGGTTTATGCCACTGTGATAAAAGATTGAATTTCTGTTTGCTACACTACTGCTCCCTTTAAGATGAGAGCCACTACCCGTGAAACATTTAACTTGACTGAGATGTTCAAGTGCATGGAACCTGATGGACTTTACTTTGCCAAGAAGCCTCAAAAAAGTGACTTCTCTCCGATTCCTTCCCCACCCTCTCCTCACAGTCTTTTCTTCCTTATCTCCATTCAGGTAAGAGCCTCTCTTACAGACGTTGATTGGTGACGTCTCCATTTTGTTGAACTTGGGATTTCAATCAAGATCTAAAGGTTTCTTTACTTTTACCGAGTACCCCTTAGTCAGCACAGAGGCTGCTGGAAAGCTTCATTAAACTTCTATTACTTCTTACCAGATCTGAGTTTATATTGAGCGTCTTAAGGTGATTGTCAGTAATAATATATCGTATGCCATTTGAACTTTTTCTCAGAGATCCTTAACAGTCGATTTAATTAATACTGTGCATATGGAAGCTAAGTTATTTCTGGATGTCTGCTTTGTTTCACAAGTATGCCGTAGGAGTTTAAAGGGTTATTTCTTCCCAACATCAAATTTTTCCAACTTAATAAAATTATAGTTACATCAAATAAAGCCATTAAATTTGATTTTGTATTATATAAAACTATTAGAGCTGTTTAATCTTAATCATTTTATATCTACTATAAAAGTTTCATTAAAATTACACTACATCTGTAGCTGAACTCTCAGCTCACATTAAACATAGTGAAAGAAAAATATCATGGGAAATATGAATAAATTTAGAGCGAGCAATATAAAAATATCAGATACTGATAGAATAAAAATAGACTAATAAAGAAAAAGTAAAATGAGAAAACACAGAATAAAGTAAACAGGTAAGATAATATAAGAATATTATTTAAGTATGAATTACTCTATATTATATTATATTAATTAGCATAGCTTATGATGTGGTGTGTTGTAACCAGGCTTCGGAAATGTTGCACTTTATAACAAGTAAAAACACACGCTTTGTACAACCCTGACAGTACCAGAATGTTGTAACGTACACACAGTCCTCAAGGTCTCTCGTTGCTTCAGCACACGTAAACAAACAAAATAATTCACTTGCGGTGCACTTCAAACAGCTGCACACACACAATTATCAACTGCAACTCGCAACTGACTCACTCACACCCTGCACCAGCCATTGTTTCTAGAAATCAGTGTAACGCTCGATAACAATCACGACTGTCTCTGTCTTTCTTTTGTGCCCGCGCATAGCTCTCCGTCTGTTTCTTTCACACGCGTCAGGCACTGGCTTGTCCCGACGATTCAACAATTCCTCGGCGACAATACTATAAGGAAAACAATAGGACAGTTATTATTATTGTTAATTCTTATAGCATTTGGCGATTACTTGGATCAATGCTTCCTTTATAAGAACACTGCGATAATTGTGAAATCAAAAGAGTCTGCCTGTCACTGAGAAAACTGTATCAGTAAACTAATAAAAACTAATATTTGCATAAAAATATTCTCATTTGGTCTTGTATCTTCATATTCTTCTCGTTATCGTCCCACTTTTTTTTCATTTTGCTTCCCACAAATATAACCTAATATCTGCGATTATATAACTGTAACACATGTGATTAATCAGGCGGCGTTGTAGCTGAGTGGTTTTACTGTTGGTCTTAAGGCAGTCCTGGTTCGATCACAGGAGATGTCAGATTAGTGGTGGACGAAGTGGCAAGTTTTCCTTGGGTTCTCATCACCTTTATACCCTATCATCACCTTTCTTTTCATCAATTTCTTTTTCATTTTCTATCAGGCCCTAACTCGCTCTCATATAGGTGCAAATAATTCCTTCCTCTCACCAAGCCAGATGGCTCAGGCGATGTCTATTGTGGCCCACATTAGGGAGGACGGAGGTTCGATTCCCACGGCCAACCTTCTTGGGTTTTCTCAAGTTACCAGGCGAATGCTGGGAAATATACTCACCTTATATTGTCCGTTTCACTTTCTTTTCATTCATTTCATTCTCTCTATCGAGTCTTTTCAGATAGCCAGCTTGGTGTAAGTTCAATTAAATATATTGATTTGGGCTGAAGAGAATATTTTGGAGCACAAAATTTGTCAGCGAAATTGCCGATGGGTTGCTTACGCTCTGGAGATACGGTGCTCTGATGAGGTGAGGCGTTGTGATTGACCCTTCCATAGGTCGCTGTTTGATCAGCTAGACCTGACTGGTGGCGGGTTCTCTATGGTGACATGGAACTCCGTCGGCTGAAGAAACTGCCTGTACCGCAGGACTCATCGCGGCTATGGTGTCGCCTGCAGGGTACTTTGACCTTTTCCTCCTGGGGACTGACGCACAATAAGCCTTCAAATCGCTGCCGTGGCAGACCTTTTCGTTTCACTTCAAACTGATAAGTTACTTTTTGTTTTATATAAGTCCTACAAAATTTTGTTGTAAAAGCTTATTAGTTTCACACTTGGCACGTTTAGCAGGACACCTTTTAATAACTCTTTTAGGAAATTCTGGAATAACAATACTAATATCATTACTACCTTTATTAATTATCACACAAATTCTACTTTTTGTTTACACTAATTAGAGGTGTATTAATTTCATTATGTGCAAATTCATGAATAGGAGCATGAATAGGTTTAGTAGTAGTAGACAGAGGAAGTAATGCATTCCATCTTAAAATCCAATACCATATAGCTCCGGAAATAAATTTTCTCGCGCTCCCCAATCCAAAAAGGGACATTTAGTAAAAGATCATTCTCCTTGTCAGTCGGTCATTGTGAACAGTAAATTGAGAAGTCGATAAGTACAAGGTATTTAACTTCAGCTTCCAAGGATGTGGAACCTAACATTTAGATAGAAAAGCTTTCTAAAATTATTTCTATTTTCTCTCTAACAAAAATGACCATAACGATTTTGATTAAATTCCCATATTTTATATATTTTCATGGCAAATGTAATGTTTATTGGAGTAGCCTCTGAAATCCTCTTAGTTCTGAATGGCTTTTACATAACCAGTAAGCCATGATACAAAAAATATTATTACATGAAAAATTTATTCATCGTTGAGGGACAAAATTTCTTACAAGTAAATTTTTGTGACGTTAGGCTTTTTAAGTTATTCCTTGTTTATGGTTTCAATTTTCAAATGCAGTTTCCTTTATCAAATTGCAATTCGTTTGTTTTAACATGATTTTATTAAACTGACAAGTATGAATTGATGGACTGACGGACCATCAGAATTTGAAAATTTAATGTCAGCCACAGTTAGTCCTCCTAAAAGCAAAAATTTAGTACATTTATCAGGAGCCGATGATTACGAGAACTTCATAACTTAATCTTGGTATACTTTAGTTTTTCTTCTTAACCTTGTGTTTACATTGTGGTCCTCCAAAAAGTAGATCGTGACAGTCACGGCGAGGGCACGCGAATATTTTGTGGGCAGGGCAAGCGAGGATGTCTGTTTTCTTTTTTTAGTTTTTGAAAGCACAATTTAGTGTGTTTTTGTTTCTGGCCATGTAGATATAACAGAATTTGAAATCCGTCACATAGTGACCAGCTATCAAGATTTGAATGTCTTTTAAGCACACAGTATTGCTCTATGCGTTAAGAAACACGGTGTGCTCACTTGTCCCTGTAAGAGTGAATAGAAAAGCTTACGAGAGTGCAACATATAATACTGCATTTCTCTTAGTCATGCATACAGAACAGTATTTCAAACATATTGCACATGAGGGGCGCCGGGGTAGCGCGGTGGTTTCGTTCGCGGCTCCCGTTCTAAGGGTCCCGAGTTCGATTCCCGGCTCTGGGGTTGGCGATTTTATGTCGGCCCTATCCACGCCTTCACCTCTGTCTAGCACACGTGAAGTATCCCCTATGCCCAACGTGGTTCGGAGTCCACGGTAAAAACTGTAGGTCCTCTCACCTCACCGCCATCTTCACTATCACCCTATCATCGGAGGTAATGGACACCGCCCTCTGGGTGCCTCCACCTGAGAAATGGGTCCGGTCATCACTTGGTGGGGTGAGGTTACCCCGAAGGCCAAGGTTGCCATGTGGGGAGTGTTAGTAACTAACTAACTAACATATTGCACATGAAGGATCTGCTGTATTCCACATTGTATCTACAAGGGAACATAAAAAGCGTCAATCTGTAAATATTTATCTCAACATGAAGCAGCTAGAAGAAAATGCTTTTGTAAGGATAGCTAATACAAGATTGGAAACGGAGATTCATGTGAAAGCACTATTTTTATCTTAATTTTATCTTTGCAGAAATGCTCCCTACGCATTTTATTTTATGTACATCATAATTTATAGTCAGGTATCATTATGTATCTTAAAATGTAATAAGTATAGTTTACAAGATATTGCGAGAAACAGCTGAAGAGCCATAGACTTTAAAATGTCGAAATAAATAAGAACTTAAACCAATAACAAAACTAAAAGTGTATAACTCGGTAATGCGTGATAACCTAATATTTTTTATTTTTTGTTTACTGTCGAAAACACTTTGACCTAAATACACTTTCTTACAGTTTGACATAATTATGATAACATTTGCAAACAATATGATACTTGGGTTATACTGCTTTTCAACAACAGCCCCAGTTGAAATGAATTGCATGTTTTAAAGGACCTATGTTTACTGTTAAGTAAGTATTTTTTCTACTTCTTAAGGATAGCCCTTCATATGAAATTGTATACAATGTCTTACGAATGAAAAGCAGTTCAAATGCTATTTTCATTAAAAAAAAAAGCTTAAAATTTGCAGTTTGTGTCCAATATTTGAAGTATAATATTGCATTAAATATAAATCGTTGCACACCTTTAGGAGAAATTAAAAATGTTGAAAAGGTTTGCAGCTAAATAGTAGTCTGCCATAGGAGGATTCTTATTAAAGCATTTCTGACGAATCTTTGTAAGATACTGAATCTATGACCATGTTAGTATTCATTGGAAAATCCATTATATATGTATGAATATGTATATACACTGATCAGAAACAAATACAAATACAAATGATACTTTATGGATTTAGGGGACTTCAAAACGTATATTTTCAGTGACAGTTCTACTAAGAAATGTAGGATGAAATATAACACTTTCCCTTATATAGCAAGTAGGTGGTGGAGGGAGTAGAAGAACACTGACGGCTATTCTGCGGCATTATGTTCATTCGCATGAAAACATGTCTATTCTCTAAAAGCTGCCTGGGGATCCCAAATATTAATATTGATGTTAGTCTTACCTCCATCTTGACCTCCCAACACCCCAGTACCGTCTCTGCTTCTCCCATAGCATTGAAATAATCATAACACATGAAAACTAATAATTAAACTGGCTGGGAAGAAAGACTGCAACTTTTTGTCACATGTTTTTATGTTCACTTTCTCTGGGGACATTTTGCAGTGAGAACCGGGAGCAGACCGGGAATGCAATAAATAAA
This sequence comes from Mantis religiosa, assembly GCA_030765055.1. Lineage (NCBI taxonomy): Eukaryota > Metazoa > Arthropoda > Insecta > Mantodea > Mantidae > Mantis > Mantis religiosa. The sequence goes on from CM060951.1 coordinate 140,767,637, forward strand.
ATAGACTCTGCCCTCCACGTTCTGACAAAATTCGTACGTGCACGGAACACAGAACACACGTGAAATTCGCACACGCGAATGCAATTGGAGTTATTCAGAAAGAAAAAGAAGATGGGAGGGACTAGTAGCATGCGAATGTGTCACTCTAACGCCATTACATCGAACACGACTTAATGCATGCACATGGATAAGGGACGTGCTGCCAAGGAAGGAGAGCAAAATTGCACACGACCCTGTTAGCAGTTTTAAACGTCATCTACTGCTACCCTTGCAGTTAACTTTCAAAGAACGAATGGAAATTCCACAGTAGCACAGTCTTTTCGTTTCTATTAGTCTTCATCATTTATGCAATGTTCCGTCTAAAAGACTATAACTCAGATTACTTTCATTGTTGAAATTCCAATAGAGTTTCATTCGCGCCTTTAGAGTTTCAAAAGCAGCATGTAAATATTGCTGCTCGTTTAAGCTTTCTTTAGGTTATGCGAACAAAATCAGCTAATGTAAGGAGTGTACGGCTGTAGATATCGTACAATTGACTTCATACAATCGTCGAGGAGGCACAGGCTTGCATTTGGGAGGTCGTGAGCTCGATTGCCACGGTCGAACTTCATGGATTTACTCATGGATTTACTTTGGAGATTTACTCGGAGTGCTAGACGTGCGCTGGCAAGGTGAATTTTATGCTCGATTTTCCTGCCCCTTTCACCTCATTTCTCATTTTACTTCACATTTCAACTTGGTATGCTTTTCAGGGATGCATCAGCTGCCACCCAGTTGTTTCAAACTGAAAAATGAAGGTAAGTACCCTGGTCTCTGCGCTGTTGTGACTTCTCTATCTCCTCTCACTTCACTCCTTCCTATTCTGGGCTCCCGCTTAAGGAGTACAGGCACCAACGATCTACTTAAGTTCGAGGTGCTAAGATAAACCCCATTCACACCTTATAAAATAAAGTTGCATCAACAATACAAGTGTTTTCTAATGACTAGTATAATCTGTCACCAATACGTCGTGAAATATTGTACTAATTTCAGAAAAACTTAACTACTTTTCGACTTATTGAGTTTAATTACCTATAAATATATTACTTCCTGATGTTATATAGCAGTTCAGGAAGAAGTTGTTGGTGATGTTACACAGTTCTTACAACGTAACGAAGAATAGTGTTTTGATGCATATCCGTTTCATACTCTGCTGGTGGATGTTTGAATTTCTTGCATTCGGCTTTTGTCTGCTGTGCTACAGGTATACGCATGTAAGTAATTATATCTCCTTATCTGTGTGTAATTAATACTGAAGATATAATTTAGAATGAGATTCACTATTTCAGTCTTACCTGGATTTGCCATTTTTACTTGCTAATATTTACTTAGTGTTATGCTCGTGGTTTTGTCGTGCAGTTCAGGTATAACCTGAAATTGCTCTCGGACTTCCAGACAGTTTCACTGAAAAGGATGAAAATCGAAGTCTTCAGAGCGTTCGATTACCGATACTACAAGCCACCTAACTGGAAGTTTGAGAGCGATTTGAAGTAAATATATTTTTATTTTAGCTAAATATATGCTGCTAGTGTCCTTGGTATTTTTAGTATTAAACTGATCTGGCAAGAAAATTTTAATTTTATGCCCTCTGAATGATTACCAAGCCAAAGTTTTAGTAATATTCGTAAGGAAAGATGTCATATAGGATGGTTGAGGACCAGATGGACAGACTAAATTAAAGGAACAGCCTTTGGGATTAAACTTCCAACTTTTAGAAAGGAGGAAGAAAAATACCGTACAACTTAAGAATGATATTGACTTTACCATTCACGCCAATGTGGTCACCTAACTATTGGAACCTCCGGGTTCACGTTATTATTAATTAGTTTCAGTTCTATTTTTAATATTCACTCTCGTTGAATAAAATAGTATGCGTTAAGAGAGAATCTCTTAATTATTATTACGGAATATTGTATCAAGTAGAAAATATTTGTCTTAGCCTTATTTTGCCAGCCTCGTAGCGTGTCTGCCTCACGTTCAAGAGGTCCCGAGTTCGAATCTTGGTTAGGGTGAGTTATCTGGATAAGGTTTCTTTCCAGGGTTTTCCCTTATCCTGAAAGACGAATGTCAGGTAACTCTAAGCTCTATTGAACCTGAGCTATTTGAGCATCATTTCAGGCATTCCATTCATCGTCCGATATGACTTAACGCTGGAGGACGTAAATTACACACCTACACACACACGCGCGCGCGCGCACACACACACACACACACACACACACACACACACACACACACATTAGCCTCATTTCCTCCTATGAGAAAGTTTATTGGAATTCCTGCAATTACATCATTTTGCATTGGATAGAAAATTAACTACGGTATATGAGAAAATAGATCAGAAGGTAAATGGCGAGGGAGAGAATCTCAGCATCTTAAATTATATTGATTCAAATCTTCAACAATTATTTGTTCCTAAATAAGCATAAATCTTCCTATGCAAGGACTGCAAGTGTCCAGAAGATACTCTAAAGCCTTTTCCTTTTTTTACGTTTATATGCCGCTTTACCTCGGGTAATATCTGGAACGTTTGCTTATCGACAATGATGTTCGCTCGTATGCTAAATATATTAATCATTGTGTTTGCTTATTTATTTTGTAGAAGTTTTCATTTCATACATATGCTGGCACGTATGTACACTCTGGCTCACACTTCCAGTATCTGTATTGAGGCAATAGCCTTGCTTAAAGAAAAATGTACACGCCCAACTCAACCCGGAAGTCAAATCCTGGACCTCTAAATCTTCTGACTATCATACAGTAGAGAGTGTATTGAAGTTGTTTGCTCCAGTAAATAAACTTTGCAACGTTTGCACGTTGATCGTCTACCAAATGAACGTGAGCAAGCCTATATGTGTTTATACAGTTGCGTGACAATGACAGTGGCCTGAAATCACTATACCTTGTGTCAAATGAATCTCATTTACTCACAAAACAGAGTTGCATAATTGTTTAAACACCAAACTAACCGGCATTCTTTATAATAGAGTACTTAAGCGTACTTCACCAATGCAACACGATAGTGCACTGTGCACTGTCCCACATTCTAGGACAGACAAAAGGCTCTTTGGTTACTTCAGGTGTGAAATTGATGACTAATCTGCCCTTCAGTAGCGATTTCCTGTTTCCAACTATCAAGGGGAAAATCCATTGATTGTTCCGCAGCTGCCCTGATACTGTAATCGAGGCCTTTGAAATGACATGCAAAACAGGGACTGTAATGCTCTGAGTGCTTCATTTAGCGAACTAAGAGCTTAAAAGGGGAATACTTATGGCCACAACAATACGAAACTAGTAGGTATATTGCAATACAAGAGTGGTATGTGCATCATTACTGAACGAGCAAGAGTTTCAATATGCGTCATAACATCCAGAATTTGATACTTCCGAGATTAGTGTATTGGTTAATTTCTTGTTCCATTGCAGGAAATAGCATAAACATTAAATTAATTACTAACGCCAGTTGAATATTGATTCCAATAGTATGGTTAGCTTATAAAAATCAATGGTTGCAAATTATTCTTAGCTGCTGGATGAATTAAATCCTAGATTAATACTCGCAAATAAAGATATACCTATGGTTCCAATGATAAAATTAAAGTATCAAATTGCAGTATACTAAGCAAACCATGCAGGTAGGTTAAATTACCAGCACTATATGCACCAATTTCAGCTTTCCACCATGAATTAAATCCAATTGATGGTACACACAAAAAATCCTTTGTCAAAAAAGAATTCTATAAGCTTCTAGAGCTCATTTTGTTACAGTATTATCATAAACGTAGAGCAGAAAGTAACATATATATGCAAATTTTCGGAACATAAACCTCTGAAATAGAAGATGAAAATGTTTTATATGAACTTTGCCTTGGAAAGATTCACTCCATACAAATTTTTATTTCTTGTGCTGCGACAGAATCTGTACACGAGAAAGAAGGAGTGCAAAGAATTTCGTGAGTGGATTGAGGATGTTAAATATTTCTTGTATGCACATGAAGATTTCGTTTTAGGGTAGAGAGTTTTGTTCAAAGTTTTCATCTTTCCTTTGTGAAATCCTAGACCCCGAAAGAGTATGTATGCAGTCGCGTTAGTGCATCATGAGAAATTTTATTAATTTTCTTGTAGTTTAGCCCAAACTTCATAGGTTCGACACACAGAATGACAGACTTTATGAGTTGCTCGACTACAGACTCTGCAGTCATGAGGGAAACTATTTGTGTCTAGTAGATTATATAATGTTTTTGGTTTCGTGAGACACTGTCTTAATATTATTTAGTATTATTTTGTATATTGTATATACATCTGTGTGTGCAGTGTCCGTCTTCAATTGATTGGAAAATTGCGGCATCTCTCCAGTGTTGTTTATTTTCCTATCTGATTTTGACAAAAGTTAGGGCACGTTGCTGAAACCTTACTTGCTTAAATTTAAATTCTGTTTATAAACACGTCTGACTGATTTACAAGGGAAGCCAAGTGCCCTCTGCAATTCGACTGTACATAGTCGAAATAAACCTCAAATGTAGAAAAAATGTGTTTCGGAGTTTACTTTGTCGTGTGGGCTTATATTAACCTCAATGTCAATACTGACTCCAATAAGATTATCAGTTATAGACATATATATGAGTGACTTCAGTTGTTTGACTTCTCAAAGACGTGCTATCCAATTTTAATCAGTACTTTGTGCAAGCGATGATATTCTTACTGCGCGATAACTAATGTCATTTTACACAAGTCTATACAATTAAGAGTACATTAAATGTATGCTGATTTAAAATAAAGTCACGAATAAAGTGTGTAGTGTGATTAAATAACTTTTATTGGGACGTTTGACAGCTTGTATTCGTTTTGAGGTCATGGAAAGTTAAAAAGAAACTAAAGGACATTGTCGAGCACAACCGAGAGCAACATACAAGTAAATGTAGCTTCTGTTAACATGAATCATTTTGAGTACTTTCTATCTGATAGTCATTTAATGATATAATTTATATTATCTCCTAACAAATAGAACAGAGCAGGAGATAGCTCGGAGATGTGATGATATTTAGTAAGTGAGCATAGTTTGTATGTTGATGAGCGAGTGATTTCAAAAGAACTACCAGGCGTTTCCGTGTTTTCTAGGATTTGAAAGCCTTGAAATATATAAAAAGAAAGGAAATAGTAACCAATTATTTTGATTCAACTGTTTCGATGACATAGAGACATAAAAATAAACTTCTAGAAGTTAAAATATTATGCAATTAATACATAAAACAACCCTGAAATTAAGATCACAAATGTAATACAGGATGTACAGGCTGTGATACTTAACAGCGGAATGTTATATTGAGAAATTTAGGACTAAAAGGAATATGAGAAAATTAGATTATATAGTAATGTTTTCTCATAACTAATCTTCAGGCTGTAAGAGAGCGGACAAAAAATAAAGATGTGTTACAGCTAAAATATGGGTATGAAATACTTTATAAATTCAAAAATATAGCACAGTGCTGGTAAAACAACAGGAAGGAATATCCTTGCAACCAGAAGATGTGTACCATAAGTCGTGTTCAGATGATGATAGTCAGATCATGAAGGGGAAACTGCATTTTTTTTACTTAGTGCTAGGAGAAACATTGAAACATTCGTACTAGGTAAAAAGCAAGTATCCCATTCATATCTTCGACCACAAAACCTGAAAACGCACAAGAGAAGGAAGTGTTTTGAAAGGGAATGAAGGAAAATAAATAATGGTAGAAGAGATGTCGCTCTCGCATTCCTACACCAATCTTACAAAACCCAGAAAATTCCAAGGTCAGAAGGCTGAGTCAACCTGAAACTTCATCTGCAGTCATCTGACATTAGCGTGAACTCACCTTGCTCAGTCTTCTTCAGATAACTCCATCTACACTTATATGACATACTTCAGCATTCTTTAGTTGATGATTAACAAATATAAATGGTGTCAGACGTTGTCATTCACAACAGAGCAACAGTCTATTTCAGATTATCACTCGAACCAATTGATAAAAGTACCTGTTAGCATAAACTTCAGTTGCCTTAACCGAATACTTCGGGGTACATACGTAGTTACACGTTTCTTGGTTTTGGAAAAATAATTGCTCGATTGCTATTATGGTCTACTGACTTTGAAGCAAATATGGATAATGTCTGTCTTATTTTTCACTTATGTAGCAAAGTAAATCACTAGTGTCAAAAAATACGCATAATTCGAAAAACAGAGAACTGAAAGTTAAAACGGTGAGCGAGCGCCGTTAGACTTTGTCACAGTGGGCCACCCCTTTCTAGTGGTCTCTAATAGGTAAGTGGGTTCACTCTTAAAAAGTCAACAAAATCAGGGCAGGAAACCAATAGTTAAGTATGAGACATAGTGCGCGATTCATTCGTTATTGTCCTCCCATTGTGAGCGTAGCTGCCTCCCAAAGTGTTTACAACACAGTACCAACATGCCACAAAGACGCCAACTGGGCCCTGTTTTGATGGGGAGAATCATAGGACTTCTAAAGGCAGGGCAGACACCAACCCAACCTTTCGGGCCTTCAATGTGTCACGTATGTAATTTCCAGTTTCCGGAGGCGGTTCCATGAAACAGGAAATATTCGTCGGATCCTTGGATGCTCACGGGCCACAACGACGGAACAGGACCCTTATTTGACTATAACAGCCCGATGACATTGGAGAATGCCCCCAGGGCAACTGCTTTCCGGTCTTGCAGTCGCTTCAGGCATTCAAGTTTCGAAGCAAAATATATACCGGAGGATCAGGACAGTCGGCCTCTATTCCAGACGTCCAACAGTGTGTGCTCCAGTCACTTGAATACACATATGGTACCTTTTACAATGGAGTCAGCAACAAACATCTTCGACATTGTAGCTGTGAATGCCCAGAGATACAGAGACAAGTTACTGAAACATCATTTGCACTTTTCAGAGGTGCAGATAGTCCACACTTCTTTTTATTGGACGATAATGCACGTCCGCATAGGATAACTATGGATAACTATGGATAACTATCTTGAGAAGAAAGGCATCCAGCGCATGGCTTGACCAGCAGTGCTCCCGAATATGAATACTATAGAGCATGCCTCGAATGCATTAGGAAAACGAGTTGCACCCCGCCAGTCCGCACTGAGGACAGTTCCAGAGTTGCGACATGCTCTCCTGGCCTTCCAGGTTCTTAAAGCTCAAAAGCCAGGTTAGGGTGGAATGGTCAGTCCTTAGGTGGAATGGCTGACCCTACAGGTACTTGTGGAAGTGCTAAAAGGTCTTTACTACCGCCAATAATTCTCGCCGGGTGACGTAGTAGTGCTTCTCTGCCTTGGATAGCGTCTTGCCGTCCTGGCCGTCCTGGACTTGGGATAGGACGCCTCCTATACAGTGGTCGCTGGCGTTGGTGTCTACAATGAAGGCGCCACCTGGTTGTGGAAGTCCCAAAATTGGAGCACTGCACAGGGTCTTCTTCAGGTGCCGGAAGGCGTCTTCGGCGTTCTCCGTCCACACATAAGGCCCCTGCTCCTCTTTTAGGCGGGTGAGGGGCTTGACGATGTTGGAGAACCCCTTTTTGAAGCGTCGGTAATAACTGTACAGCCCCAGGAAACTGCGCGACTCTTTCTTATCCTTTGGGTGAGGCCAATCTCTCATAGCGTGTGTCTTCTCCGGGTCTGTGACCACTCCGGTTGCTGAGACTATGTGGACAAAGTAGTTGACCTCCTTGCGGAAGAGCTGGCACTTCTTCGCGTTCAGCTTCAAGTTGGTCGCCTGCAGTCTCTATAACACCTTACTCAGATTCTCGAAATGGTCTTCAAGAGTCTTACCAACGATGATGATGTCGTCCAGGTATAGCAGGCAGACGTCGAAAGTCAGTCCTCACATCACTAACTCCATGCCGCGTTGGAAGGTAGCTGGTACGTTGCAGAGGCCAAAGGGCATAACTGTGACTGCCAGAGCACTTGGCCTGTCGAGAATACGGTCTCTTCCTTGTCTTTCGGGTCTATAGCTACCTGCCAGTAGCCCGACTTCTGGTCCAGGGCCGAGAACCAGTGTGCACCAGCTAGCGTGTCCAGGGTGTCATCAATCCGGGGTAAGGGGAAACAGTCCTTCCGGCTGACAGCGTTCAGCTTCCTGTAGTGCACGTAGAAGCGTAGCTCACCGTTCTTCTTCATCATCAAGACTACAGGGGAACACCAAGGGCTGTCAGACTCTTCAATCACACCCCTGGATCTCATGTCCTCCAGCATGTCTCGGTCCGCCCCTTACTTCGCCAGCGGAACGTGTCTAGGTGGTTGCCGAATATGCCGGGCATCCCCGGTGTCGATGCGGTGAAGCACTTTGTTCGTGCGGCCGTAATAACTGTCACCTTGGCTGAAGACACGCTGGTATCGCCTCAGCAGTTGCCGAACTTTCTCCAGCTCTTCTTAAGTCAGGTGGTCGGCCGCGCTCTCCAGTAAGCCTTCTAGCCGGCGCTCCAGGTGTTGCGTCGGCACCGGCTCATGTGTCTTGTTGATTGCTGTTATGCTCACCACGGGCTCGCACATTCCCAAATCCGTCCCGGCCTGGACGTCGTGATCGGTGTCCGTTGGATTTAGCAGCCTCACTGGCATCTCCTCTCGGCCCGCCAACAATTCCCTGGCTACACATAGTCCGTGTAAATGTGTCTTCTGGTCCAGCATCATGTTCCTGGTTCTCTGGCCTTCCAGTCACGCCGTCACCATCACCTCGCTCCTCGCGGGGATAACCACATCTTCGTTCAAGACGACCCTGCACATTCCAAGGCGCTCTTCGGGTTGACGGAGTATGACCTCTTGTCCGTTAAGCCGAAGGACCTTCCTGCTGACGTCCACCGTCGCCTCGTGGCTCCTGAGGGCAGCCAGTCGTAGAATCACCTCCTAAGCCACCTTCGCGATGAACACTCACAGAGGCACGGCACTCCATCCCAAGGTCAGCTTCCGCAGAGCCTCCTTCTCCACAGGCAAGGTTTCGTCCGATGCCGTCATCAGCTGGTATGGTCGGCTCGGCTTCCTCGACGGCAAACTCCTGGCTATGTCAGGTCTGATGACGGTCATAGCTGCCCCGGTGTCTAACAGCACGCGGCACGGCTTACCTCTCACCTAACCGTCCGCGATGAGGATGTCATCCATCCGTCGGCTGACGGCGCCCAGTGTCACTCGAGGATATGGTGTGAACGGCGCTGACGTGCTCTTCGCCAAGTCGGGCCATACTCGTTCTTCCGGCTGCGCTTCTTGCTGTCAGTAGTCTCTCTCTCCAGGTGTCCCGGCTGTCCACATCCCCAACACAGGCCATTAGGTCTTCGCCGGCTTCCCTCAGCTGGACTTCTGTCTCCGGTGTAGGGGACACTCCTCGTTCTCGACGCCGGGCTAGCCGTCACCTTGGCTGCCTCCATCCCCAATCCTACCGTCAGCGCCTCGTGGATGGTTGTTTAGTCGCCAAACATTAGGCGCTGACGTACCTCGGTGTCTCGTACCCCGTTGACAAAAACGTAGGCGGCTTCCCGGGATACGAACTCCGGTGGAAGGTCAACCAAGACTTTGCTAGCCAGCTGCTCAATCGCCAGGGCGAACTCCTGCAGCGTCTCCCCTGGCTGTTGCGACCTTGTCTTTAGCTTACTGCGGTAGGCTGCGGCTGGTCGGTGGTTCCCGAACCGGTTCTCCAGGGCTTCCCAGATATCCTGGATGTTGGCTATTAGCTGTGCGGCCTCTTCCTCCGGTAGCCACTTGTTATGCCTGGCCACCGTGTCGAACTGGCGGCGGAAGAACTCGAACGTTTACGCGCCGTCATATTTCGGAGGTTTGACGTGCCCCGATGTTGTGTCGCGTCCCGGCGCGTCGGCCTTCAGATCCTTCAACCTCCTGCCGACGACGTCCTACACAAAGGCGTTTAGGGACTTGACGCTGCTGTGGGCCTTTCCTTCCAGGTCGTTAACGCGGCTCGCCAGGTCTTCGACGCGCTCACCAAGCTCCATGACGTCTTCCTTTACTTCGGCTAACTGCTCTTCAAATTTTGCGGCGAGGACCTCGTTTGCCGCTTTAATTTCCGTGGTCAATTCTGTCTTTATTTCCTTCAGTTCTGCGGCCAGGTTATTATTTGCCGTCTCCGTCTTCGTTGTTAGTTCCGCGGCCAGGCTATTATTCGCCGCTTTCATTTCCGAGGCCATTTTGGCTTTCATTTCCATCATCTTCTCCAGAATCTTTTCCAAAGCCATGTCCATGGTGGTAATATCCTCCTTCCTGACACCAGTTGTGACTTTGTGGGTTCGTGAAATTAAAAGTCCAATTGCACAAACTCAAAATTTTCTTTATTTTCACCGAATTACAGTTGGAACACTTGTCGATTACATAGAATTACTTAGTGCACACAATTACAATCCACAAGTTCGTCTGTCACAGGTCCATTCCATGCTCAGAATTACGTACACTCCTCTGATACACGTACAACGTATTCCGTCCGTTCGCTAACTCGGCGCTCCTCACGGCTGCTAGCCAAGAACTGAATTGACTCGTCCAGTGCAGCCTTATATAGGAAGATCCTTTTTCTGGAAATCTCGCGGTTCAGTGAATCATCCCCACTGTTCCAGACCTCAGAGGCAGGAGAAAGAGATGGCTAGTGATGTTCTTCCAAACGTCCGCTCGTTAGCGCTACAAGATAAATGGGTAGGCGTGGCCTAAATGACTCCTGTCGCCCACCCTGCTGCTAGCTGGCCATGCCTTCCGATAATTAGGTGACAATATTTGGATTTTCGTGCGATATCTGCATATAGGCTTCGGAATAATATATCTTTGAATAGATTCACAAGTCTAGCTTTGGATTATTTAACGTTGCATTGCACATTTATGACGTCCGCTGTAAGTTTCTCCTCTGGTGAAATTTATACAACTAAGCTGCCATACTGTGGATTTATCCTGCATGTTCGTACATTTGCGCTACAAGCAAATATGTAGACAGATTATATTTGAAAGGACATTTCACTTTAGAATATAAATAAATACATTCATGAACGCGTTGTGTTACGTATCTCTGGCAACAAATCTGATAAAATAGCGTCATATTTATGTGAAGTGCGAAAATTGTGTCAGCCGCTCTCGAATCAGTATAAGTTTTGTATTTTGTTTTTCTTTTGCCGAATTTAGTGTAGAGGATGATATGTTGAGATATCCGTACACAAATAAAATCACGACTTAACAAAATATACAAGTGAAGCAACAATACTCCATTCCTTGTTGTATTTCTTACCCATAAAATATGTAATCAATAATTAAAACAATGAAAATTCAGATGTTGTACGAAGAATATTAAACCTTTAATCTCCACCAGATATTTAAGGTCAGTTTATAGCTCCACCTTAAATAGATCTCACTTTTATTGAAACTTAAATTTATATAAGAGCAAAATAAGTATTTGCTTTTTAGTTCGACTTTTAGGGACTACTGAATACCCCGAAATTGCCTTTTTAATGCAAGCACTCGAAAATTCAGATTCTTGTAGCGACATGGCTCCAAATCTATTATTTTGTATTTTTCTCTGAAGTATTTAATTTCACAGTTGCATTTAAATTTCCTTGGTTGTGTTACCTAATTTTCTTTTCCACAAGAACAAACTTTTTAATGCTGCCACTTTTCTCCCGCTTTTGTAATGGAATAAAAACGTTTCTGAAGCACAAGGGTTAGGGCACCCGATTCCTCTTTTCGAGAGAAGGGAGCAGAATGCAAAAGACAGGTTTAGTTAATTAAGAGCATTAAGGATGACAGTTACTAGAATTTTGTACCGGTTTTCTGCCAGATGGTTTACTACAGTTGCGGCGCGAGAATACAGCAATTAATATATCCAACAAAAACGGCACCTCACCCCCTTTCATTCATTCTGCTTATTTCTGAGACAGCAACTGCTCTCTAGATAGTACCTCGTGCTCTGGGGTTTTAAATAGTCTGCCGTGTACGTCTTACATATGCCATATACACCTCCTGAAGCAGGGATTTGTTTCTGGAGACAAAGTGGGGTTTCTTGTCGCGGTACTTGATGTACGTACCTCCAAGAGAACGCGCATAGTAATTAGATTGATGCGGTAAGGCGAAAACTCTTCCTCCCACTCACAAATCTGCCTCTAACTTTCAAACAGTGCACTCCTTACTTTATTAATATGCAGAATTTATTACCTTCCTCATATACAGGGTATTGTTTTAACGTTTCCGAAAAGACGCTTTCACTACCCAGCTCAGGGGGTGATGCTTCGGTCTACATTCGGGAGGTACCGTATTCAAATCCCGTGGGTGCAGCACGCCACTGGTTTTGTCCTTTTTCTTTCTTGTTCTTTTTCATGGTTTCTCTCATTTAGCAAGATTAACCAAATTGGATTGTTATTATGACGACCCTAACTTCCATCTTATATCTATAACAATATTTAACATGAAAATATATGTTAACTGCGAAGGAATGCTCAGACATATTTACAAAGATAATGAAAGCTGGTAGACTTATGTGTTGAATTAGTGATGCGGTTGCCTGTTATTAATATGTATATGAACGCGTGTCGAAGCTGCCATCTACCCGTCAACCTAAAAGCAGAAGTGCAGTTGCTATGCACATGCCTCTTTGACACCAGACAAAGCTAGGTAGGTACAGGAAGCAAGGTAGAGGAATGAGACCTAGGGCGCTAGCTGTCCGCCACATATGATCCACGAGGTTTTCCTAATATATCCTGAAATGTGTCACATAGCTCAAGTAACATAACACAAATAGAGAAAATTACTTCTTTCAAAAGATTATTATTCTATTTCAGTCATATTAATCGCAGTATATATTGGCAAGAAATATGCACACATTTTCGTTTAATTGCAGTTTTACATAAAGTACTTTTCGTTTTCTCATGGCATTGTTGCTTTCTCTACCATTTACCTACATTCGGTAACATTAACATTCCACTCAAACACTTAATGTTTAGGTTTAACCAACTGACCCCCTAAATCTAAGCCCGCCTCGGTAGCGTGGATGGTAGCGTGTCTGCCTCACGTTCAAGAGATCACCAGTTCGAATCTCGGTCAGGGTGACTTACCTAGATAAGGTTTTTAAGGGGTTTTCCCTTAACCTGAAAGATAAATGTCGCGCAACCCTAAGCTCTATGGACTCTGGACTCCTTTGAGCATCATTTCATCCATTCCACTCATCGTCCGATATGACTTAACATTAGAGGACGTAAATTACAAAAATAAACCTAAATACAAAGGAATGTTTGTTTTTTCCTTCTAAAACGTCCCTCTGTATTTGTAAGACGGAAGTTGAAAATCCCAAATTTGACATGTCTGATATGTATAAGTTCAGGGGTTATCAAGAATTTATCACGAAGACTTTTAAGAAAATTCATCACTCCGAACTACCCTTTGTTGTTGACATTGTTTCAAAATTATGAACCTTCTCAAAATTGATTCTGATAATTCTGAATGAAATGTCTCCTTTTGAAAGTTTTGTGTAATTTTATCACCAAAAACTGTGAATAAATCTTCATTTAGATAGAACTTTGCATAATATTTATCTGATAAACCATAAGAGATATACAAATGCGCAATCTAAATAAAATATCAAATAGCACAGTTTATTTCACCTTACTTTTGTTGCAGCATCAGCCAGTTTTACTGACAGCTGCTGTTACTGGTTTGAAAGTTTCAATGTCTTGCAATGTTTGTTTTACTCGTTCAAGTAGGAGAGATTTCAATAAAATACTTGTTTGAGACACTGATCTACCATCCAAATCGCTTTTAAAGAAGGGTATATGTGAGTGAGTGAGTGAGTGAGTGAGTGAGTGAGTGAGTGAGTGAGTGAGTGAGTGAGTGAGTGAGTGTGTGGTGTTTAATGGCCCGTCGACAACGAGGTCATTTGGGCCCGAGGGTATATGTGTATTTGCAAATCATATAAGTAAGAAACAAGATGTTTGATAAATACCAAACTTAGTGTCAAATTCAAATGTTCGATATTATTGATTTTTTTAAAAAATATTTTAACGACTTCTATTAATACATCACATTTATAATATTGAGCGTGAAATACTTATTTTAATGAATATTCTGTGAATTGTTCTTCATTCGAAGTAATTTGTTATAATTTTTAAACTTTAAAAAATAAACAAAAACTAATCAAAGATATCACAGCTTTTTAAAGTGAACAATTTATTTGAAATACATTTGTTTGCGGCATCAGAATATTTTTGGTACATCCGATATTATTAGTTTAAAATTGTCAACATATCACCTTAGTGGTTATACTATTGAGTGATATTTCGCAATATTCTGGAAAATATAAGATTAATTTCAAGGCGAACATATATCGATTCGATTACTGAGGGAAATGGCTCCATGGTAACGTATCAGACATGTGATCGAGAGATCCTGAGTTCGATTTCTGGGGGCCACGTGCTATGACCATGACATTTCCGTGGATTTCCTTCGTCGGCAAGGCAAATTCTGGGTAGTGTCTTCTACCACTGATCTCTTCTCTCCTTTTCCTTTTCATGTCCATCTTTCACTATACAGGTGTGTCCGTCGAAGGCAGGCAGATGGCGCAGAGTTCTACGATTAGCTAATTCTTTTCAGCTGGTCAGAGGGGTTGTTCAGTCGAGCGAATGAGCCAGCCTGCGGTGGTTGGACGGGCTGATGACTTGAAATGTAAGGAAAAGCGGCGCTTCTCTGGCTACAGAGCCCATACGTCTGCCAGGGTTACTTGATCCCATCCTTTCCTCCCGGGGTTGTACGCCATAAAGTTTCCTGACAGATCGAGATGCTGTATATCCCCTATGTTACCTAACCTGTTTCACCTATCCCTTCAGTTCTTCTATCGTCCTTGTAAGTTTATCAAAATGTATAATGAAACAATTTTTTGCAAAGGCTTATCTCGATAACACAAGAGTAACATAGAAAAATATGTTTTCGTAAAAATAGTTAATTTAAGTTATATTAAAGTAATCGATATGGTAGAGAAACTCATGTCACACAAGGATTTATGTTTTTAGTTAAACATATTTCCTTATAGAGGCCACTTCAGAAAATTTTCATATAACTAGTATTTTCACAATTAGGGAAGAATTATATCACTTGTATATTTAATATCTTGCTCTAATAATCGTGCGTAAAGAATTTGGACAGAAAAATAAAGAATAAAAGTATATAAAGAATTAAAATGGAGAAGGATAAAGAATCATAACCAAATATCTGGGCTTCTCATATGTTTTTGTTTCCTTTGGATTTTGAGGAGAATAGCAAACGAAGTGCTTCGTACTTTATCCAGAGCAGCCTAGCTTGAGAGCTAGTAGACACTATACAGTTACGTTCATAACGTCTTTCTGTCAAAGTAAGTCCTACTCTCCTTTGTGGTCGTTCATTAGAGTTTCTAAAGCTGAATTTAAACCCACAGTAAATATTACTTTATCTTCTAAAGCGTTTCGCCAAGCATATCGTTCTGCTAATCCCGGACGGGAACCGGGACTGATGTTTCTAAACCTCTGCTAGTGTAGTCTTACACATAAAGGCATGAGTTTCGTGGACTACCTGCTGTACATATAATATTTGTTCACTTGCTCTACACTCTATTCTTTTCTGCATGATAAGATACACATAAGATATAGAATTTCTCATTAGAGCCCTAACGGTGAAATGTCCAGCGAATAAAACTCCCAAGACTGAGAGTCTTGAGTTTAAGGATATGTTTAAAATATACTTTGATGCACTCGCATGTCTTTTTCTACACACTTTTCCACAGACTAGTTTCTTAAAAATGATATTCTTCTATCTACTTTTGATTTTCTAGACCGCGGGTTTCTGCACAGCAGAGCGTGATCGATTGTTTGTATGATTTCCTTCCGAAACTGTGCCGGATGGCTCAGACGGTTCCGTTTCTTGACTGCGTTCGGGAGCTCCGAGTTCGATTCCCGCAGCCGACCCAACCTGACTCATTGGTTTCTTCGGGAGGGTTTCCCCGGGGTCACTAGGCGAGTGCTGGATAGGTTAATTACATCCCACGAAGATTTCCTGTCCCTTCATTTTATCTCCGTTATCATTTCACACCATGTCTCATCTAATGGTCTCTTTTAGGGTAGAAGTGTCGGCGGGAGTTTAGGTGGTGCATAGCAGGATGATTTGCTCTGAGTAACATTTACTCCACGGTAAGACGGTCCAGGTCCCGGAACCTGGTCTGGTGGGGCAGTTTCCGGTGAGGTGGTGATTGTGTTAGCCTGCAGGGCAGTTTCCAACTGCTAAAATTTAGAGACCGTGACTTCTGCACTGTTGTGACTCTTTGGGACTGCCGCTCTCTGTCTCCTCTCGCCTCATCCTTACTCCCAGGGATGTTCCACTTGCATCATAGGTACAATAAACCACGGGTTTTGGTGCCTAATCCCCTCCTAATCCTTATCCTTCAAAAGAGAAATAAACTTGGTGGTCCTATGTCGTACATTTGTGCTACGTAAATGACTTTGAGCCTGATGAAGAAACCGCTAAGCTGTATTTTACGCCCCGTATAGAATACAACACTGAGAAGTATAGCACTGAAAGGGGATCTATGTCTAAAACCCTCAATTTAATTTAATTTCTATGTACTTCATGTACATCAGAACACATATGGCTTTAATATATATTTTCTTACAGATACAATGTAAACAGGGGAACAACGTAGGGAAACTTTTTAAGAGCTAATATTTTTGAGACGGCATCACAATTCTGTTCTCTTTGCATAACCCCCTGGCAAAATAAGGAAACAAATAACGACTTGCTATTTAAAAATAACAAAGGATACCTTGGAAATGATTAAATTTACAAAAAATAATTTTGACAAATTGTGTACTTTAACGACATTTTTGTTTTCTGTACACTGAATTTTGGTTCAGTGAGTTTTGGTATCTTAAGGTTTACCACTTATTCAAAAGTCATTCATAATGAACAGAATATTAGTGGATATTTTCATAATATTAAAATAGCAATTTTAATCAAAATTGGTTACATTTTCATCTTATCTTTTATATATATATATAATTTCTTAGACAGACTCTTCTATGTTAAGGTTACATTGGATTGGGAGTGTTTCGAAATATTGGTGTCACATCCTTGCAGATGTCCTGCCCTTAAAATGTCTGATGTGTTACGTTCACATGACTTTCTCTACTCCTCCTCTCCCTCTCTCTCTCTGCTTGTTAAGCCACCGCACTAAGGAGATAGCATAAATTGCATAAGTATGTAGTAGAGAACGTATAAATGTGCTGTCACTAACAGCATATTAAGCGTTGTTTTGTTTCCAATCGCACAATACTTATGATATTTAATGGAGTGTTGATGCTAATTTGCTAAATTTACTAACCAATTTATCAGAAATTCTATATTAAAGATGTCAGACTGAATCATTAAAAGATGTATATGCTTCCAAGTTTAAGATCTATTTTTATCCTATAATTAAGTTTGTTCACAAAGGAACTTGAACTGTAAACATATTGTATTGCAAATTTATACGGTAATTGGATTGATACCACTAAACACGTTTACTTTCATATAATTGTTATTTAGGAAGAAATTAATCAAAAATATGTTGGAATTAATGTCAGCTATACCATTTTGAATTAAGGTTGAAAACTCAATTGTGTCATTAACCATTTATAAGACCCACAAAGACACTTAGAGATGTTTTATATTCTAAAATATGATTTATTATTAGTTTCTGAGGAAACAAATTCTGAATTTATTACCGAGAGAACGGAAAAAGCGTTACAGCTCAAGCGCAAAATACGAAACTCACTATGCATGAAGTAACACAGTGTTTCACATAAAACAGACACTCCTCACTGCACCTAGCTCACTTTGTCCATATTTTGTGCCTGTTTTCTTATAAATAATATCGGCTACACAGCGTGACCAACTATTGGAGTTGTATATTTTAGTTTGACAGCAATTGTCGTGAATATCATGGATTAAAGAGAATTAGTGTAGTTCTCAATTGAAAAACTAATTGATACAGTAGAATTTTACATAAAATCAGGCTACATTAAGGAGTCTAAAAACATTTGGGGGTAAAACCCGAATGACAAGATACCTACAACCAGAACAATTCAATATTTGTACAAGAAATGGGAAGCTAAAAATTCCATCGTAAATATGAAGAACAAGCACCAGATAGTGAGAATCCCACCGGTAATCGACAGAATTCGAACAAACATAACAAGAAGCCCCTGTAAATCGATAAGGAGATTGTCTCAGCAAGTTTATGTATCAAAGAACAACATGCCATGGTGTGCTAACGAAAGATTTCCTACCATTTCTTGTCAGTGTAGTGCATGAGTTACAATAACAACACAAACGAGTTATTTATTGCAAATGGCTCTTATCTTCGATTAGATGCCTGGGTACTGGTGCATTGCACTTTAAGCACTTGTAGTGGGATCGAATGGCGAGTTCGTTTTTATACGATGTTTTAAATTCATCTGATATTGTTTTAATGAAGTTCCCAGTAGCTTTTACAGTTGGTGCATGAAGATGTATTTCTCAGGGCTGGCCGCGGACGGATATTTTCAGGAAATATTTTACTAAGTGAATTAATTTCTTTTAATTTCGTTATAAATATTTTAATTTTTAACTACATGTGAAATTAATAAAGCATATCCTAAGGTAACTGTACATATCATTTTCAAGGCGTTCTTCTTCCTTTATGGTTCGTCTGGTTTAACTTGAAACATGACGTACTTAGCGCTACCCCTCCCTGTGACAAAGGAGGGATGACAAATTGCTTAAAGACATTGTCATTGCTCTCCGTGACTGCCTAGCCTCAACAGGTGCTCCAACCAATATAAGGCTTACCTATTTACAAACAGTGCTTTATATTGATAGTGAAATATGGTAATAATGGAAATATGGCATCAAAACCGGAGTTCTACGACATAAATAAGAGGAATTAAGATAAGTTCAAACGGTATACAACTGAATTAAATGGACAACCTTACCTCCGTATCACTGTGATATGAATGCTAGTGAGCTAGGATGGGCACACATTAAAGCAGATATAACAAACATATATTGACATTCAAAGAACGAGATATACGTGAGATCTTCCACAATGCAGTACTAAAGGTGACTCAGAAAATTGGAATGGGGTGAACATTTAAAGGGAGGAGGCGAAATGTACTGGGAAAAAGATGGATTAATTGACTTTTTGGACTATTTCATCATAAATTTAGAAGAAAGTGACTCTGAATCGGACATGTCTTTGAAGACTGCGGATGTAATGCAGCATCTGATGATAATGTTTGCCGCGACCCTACTGCCATCAACCAGTAATCTTTAAAGCGCTGCACTTTAAAGTATTCAAAGGATAGCTACAATACAATCACGCGGAGACAATCGGAACGTCACGTGTGGGATTAGGCAGTTAGGGTTTACCTACAACACGGACAATAGTGCGGAATCTCTCTAATTCCCATGTTTCAAGATAAACCAGACGATCTGTACAAATTAAACTTTCGCATATCGCTACATATTAAAATACACAATTAACTTCATTTTACTTTATTTTCTGCAACGTCCCAACTTAATCTGATACACCTGCATCCTCTACAATGATAACTCACCAAGGCGGCCCGGGTTCGATCCCAGGCGACCGCAAAGTGAGATTTGTTGTGGACAACACGGCGCTGGGACGGATTTTCTCCGGGATCTCTGGTTTCCCCCGCCATCTCATTCCACCGGTGTGCCATCTTCATCTCATGTATCATCAGTGTCACCGCCTGCGGTGCCGTATGTAGTAAAAGCGGGCGTTAAACACTACACACTTCATTTCAATTCCTACAATGATAAAACTTAGACATCCGTCTTTTTCGACTATAGAACTAAGAATTAACTTTTTTTTTTTTTTTTGTAATTTATTTCCCCAACGCTAAGTCATATTGGACGATTAATGAAACGGGTGAAATGATACTCAAATGAGCCCGGAATCCATGAAGCTTAGAGTTACCTGACATTTGCCTTCCAGTATAACGGAAACCCCCGGAAAAACCTTGTCCAGGTAACTCACCCTGACCAAGAATCGAACTCGGGACCTCTTGAACGTGAGGCAGACATGCTACCATCTACGCTACAGAGGCGGGCTTATAACTGAGAATGAGGTTATATTTTTTAAAAAACAAAATAATTGCTTTTACCGTCACTATAGCAATTAAACGTTTTCTTATTGGCTACGTCATGCTTAACGACCATTACAATCATTCCATATTTGATTAATTTTTTAAAACTTAATTTAGACAATCAACACTCAAATATTATGCCAAATAGTTTTAAACGTCTAACAACGTCATTAAAACAAATTTACACTATTCTCTCCACTTCATAACTCATTCTATCACACGTCTTGTTTTTCATATTTAATCTCGTTCACTGCACAATACTTCAAACAACTTATGATCATTTCTTTTTTAATATTATTAAAGTAAATATAAAAGTAATAATATGTTGTGGTTTGAAATCAAAACAACTGTGTCACGATAAATCTGGCCTATGCCATATGTATCCCATATTTACATAGGAAGGTAATGGTTGATGAATTAACGTAATATAATTTAATGTAATGAATGCTGTGAGGCGTACCGATTTTATGTATAGCACACTGTACAATTAAGTAAAGTAAAACTTTTACCTAAAATGGGCTAACGTTTGCGTCTTACTTCAAATGAGTAATTATGGTTTATTTTTTCTTTGAAATGTTCTGAAATTCAAAATACGAAATGGCATATTCATTGATATTCATTGTCATTTTAACATGTATATTTAAAATATATAAATATAGAGAGATAAATTAGATTGAAATAGTGAGCCACATAAAAATTAACTCTTTCTTTACAAATGTTTGTGATATAATTCCCCATTAATTTTGAATTACTACATACATTTCTTCTCGTATCATCTCTTTTGTCATAGCTCGGCAGTTTTTGAAAATATGAAGAAAATGAATATTACAGAGAAAATTAAGCATATACTGCTAAACAAACAAATATATTTTAGTCTAAATATAACTGTTTGTAAAACTACTAGAGTTTGTAACTTGAGATATTAACAAAAAATAATAAACATAACTCATCTTCATAAGGTAGTTTAATAAAGTTATATATTTTTACTTTTTCTTAACTGTGCAACACATTGACTTTTATTTATAAGTTTATTTATTTAATTTGAGGTATTATTCAGCCGGATTTCTCATCATCAGATTTACAAGAGGGTATTAAAGAGAAGATATAAACAAGTTGGAGACGTCATATGAAGTTGATAGAGGGAACAGCTCTTAAATTAACTAATTGTTTAACTGTAAAGATGTTAGTACACGTATGTTTCGAGAGCCATGACAACTTAGTAAGGAAACATCTTGTGACAAGTTTGGCTTCTCTTAATGCGTAGGGAAGCTATGCGTGTAGCTTCATTAGGTGTGGTACTGTTACTGCTAATTGTTACAAATCCTGACTCTCTCCCGCCCACTCTGGCGGTAGGGTCATGGGGTAGTGATTATTGATCTGCCGTGGATCTATTGTGAGAGAAGCTGTGGGGGAGGAGGATTATCGCGCTGCTTGACACGGCGACCACTCAAGACGCACCCTAAACAAACCAACCGCTCTTCATGAAAACAAAACACTCGCGTCTCCATAGCCACAACCTAATTAACAAGAGAACAAAACGCAACACACCTGAGAGTTGGCAAGGTATCGCACGCAAGTCGAGGGTCACGGACTCTTTAAAGGAAGCTGATGTCACTTTTAGTTGGGTACACAAAATATAGGTTAAGGGTACACAGCAGTGGTGACTCCTCCCGCAATGTGATCCACGAATACTAGTTGCGGCTGCCACCCTTCAGAACGAAGAAATGAACTGAAGCTATAAGGTCCAGTCAGTTAGGAAGTACCTAACACTTCTATGGTCGAAGACCCGTCCCACTACTAGAGCAGCCTAGCGAGCGATGAACGACCCATCAACTAAGTAACCTTCTAGTGTCCGCAGGAAATACTCTTTTCTCTGAGCAAGAACACGTGTCATCTCTCCAACAGAGACGTGTGTTACGAAAATTATAAACACATCTGAAACACTTGAGCGAAATGGTGAGAAACTACCCTAACATTTGCCTACCGATCAGGATAAATCACGAAGAAATGATCAGTGTGGGTGGTTAGCGGGAATTTTAGTTTAGAGTAGCCATTAGTGTCATACTCTTGAAACAATTCCAACCACCGCATTAATTTGAATAACTTGGAATAAACTTTGTAGACAGTTTTAAAATTTTATCGCAATGTGTAGGTATAGGTTTAACAAGAGATATACGAATTTCAGCAGAACCCGACAAGTAAGGGATTTAAATGTTACACATATTTTTAAAAAAATTATCGATTTGTATATAAATTGCATCAATTATAACTATAAAACATCCACATAAAGTTTTAATACGGATAATGCTGTGTTTTATTCAAAAGGTAGATTTCAAGTAGCTGAAATTTAACGTTTTACCAAAAAATTGATCTTATGTTTCCTCCCCTTATTTATACTCCTGAGTAGTTTGAAATCAAACGAGCAATTGTTAATAATATTGAAAATGTGGCCAGAAAGTGAATCATTTTGCTATGAAAGAATTTTTACCTTCAACCTTGCTATCCTATAGCGAATAGAGGAAGTACTGCATTCTATCCGAAAATTAATACTGGGACCCAAGTTTAGCACCTTCCAAGAATTTGAAATCAGATTTTAAAGAAAACTTTCCAGTCCATCCCAACCTTTACATAGAAAATGCTTCGGAAATGTTTGTTGCATGAAAGTAACGTCATCTATTTTAAATAAAATGAGTAATGTTTAAAATATCTTATGATAAAAAATTTAAAAGTGAATTTTCTGCAAAAAGCATTTAAACAATGCTCAAACACTTATATTGTTAGATATGTAGGTACAACATCGTACTCTACAAAGCATGTAGGTGGATCTCATTAAACCACAAAGTTTGTGATTCTTCTGTTTTCTTTTTCTTTTTTATTGTTGAATAATACATTTATTGTTATTTTTATGACATCTCAAATATAATTATTGAAAACAATTAAAGAATTTTCCAATTTTGTGAGATGCCAAATTCGACTAGGTAAATATATAGCATTAGTAACAATACTTTAAGACATTAGATTAACATTTAAGGTTGCGTTTCACATTGTAATGTAATTGTTATGCGTAATTCACGCATAACACAGAGAAACACACACGCATATATACACATCACAAAAATTTCCCTAAAATACTCTTTTCCGCATCCAGGTAGTCTCAAAGTATTTCCATTTATGTCATGGAATAGAATATTTTCGCGAAATCTCTGGGTAATACATGGATAAGCAGCGAAGAAACTAAATTTATATTACTGTACCTTAATTTGAAATGTCAATAATGTTTGGGTTTGGAAAATCTCCTAAAAATGTTCATTCTTAAGCAGCGGTATTCATACATCTTAGAGGACTTTTGTGTGATTTCATATTCTACATTCGCATAAACCAGAAATTAGAGCTACTAAGTTATAAAATTTCATTTACTGTGTGGTTTTGTCTTTATAGTTATGAAGATATATGGATAAATTCGGGTTTTGTTGTTGCCTCTTAACTCTATTGTTGTGGTTTATAACATAAGAAACATTACTGAAGGTATTCGCTTGATAGTATTTCCTGCTCGGATGATTATCTAAACCGTATTAAATATCTAGGTACTATGTACTTAAAGTTTAAATATTTAACACATCATTGTTAGAAAGTAAATTATATATATATAATTTGATTAAATTGCAATTGTTACTCTTACTGTGAAAAAATAAATGTGAGATTCCTTAATGGATGTTGCGCTCATTTATGAAATCACTGTACACATTAACTACAGCCTGAACCATAAAAAGTCTTGACTTCTGCATTAGACGAAATAGTTTCTGTTGATAACGTCTATCTGGAGCCTGTGAAAGTAAAGTGGCAAATGGTTACCAACCGCTTTAGCCCTTTTTTTAATAAATGTCTTCCAACCTTTATAATGCCGCATCGTACGATGAATGAAGTGGGTGAAATTATTCTCAAATGAGTCCATGTCCAATAAGAGCTTAGTTATCCGAGATTCTTTCTAGACAAGGGAACACCCCGTAAAATTCCTTATCTAGATAATTCACCCTGACCAAAATTCGAGCTCAGGACCTGTTGAATGTGAGGCTACACACGCTACATAGGCCGGCAATACCTATTTTGCAGTTGTATTTATGTTTGACTCAACTTCATTCGCAACATCTTTTATTTGAACCCATTTTCAAGCTGGAAGAACTTCAGCATTAGAATACCCAAAAGTGTAAGAAAAACAAATTCTAACTCAAATAACATCAATACGCCTGAGTTCTAATCTCGGTTAGGGTAATGCTTCTTTCTTACTATCCTCTTATCTGTAAAGAAAGTGTCAGTTGTAAGTCCTCCGGATCCCGCACTGGCTGTAGCATCATATCTGCATTTTATTCATCGCTCGATATACCCTATTCGTTTTAAAATGTTAAAGTAAAAATAGAAATCTTGGTAAATAATGAAAAGAACTGTTAAAACAGGTAAGTTTCATTTTATTTGTAATTTGACATTATGATCCTCGGAGTTTAATTTAAAGGCCAAATTGCCATGGAAATTTACGTTCATTTTGGTAGATAGGCTTATCTTCAAAGCCCTTGATGTCTATAACACTTCCAAGATTTCACAAAAGTAGAAGCAATAATAGACAAAGCGAGGGTCCTTGATATCCTGAGAGAAAATTTTGTTTTAAACAGAAGAGGGAGCAGGATTTGTGTATTGTTTGCTTTAAGTAGCTGAGAAGTGTATTTGGGTTACAAGAAGGATGATGGTGGCGGTCGGGAGTTGAGAAAGAGTATTAATTTTTAGAAGTGTACCTTCCATTATTGTCTTGTCGTTGGAAAGCAAGCAAGGAGCTGGAAAGGCAGAAGGAATTACAAAGGATATGGAATAAATGAGAACAAATGTTTAGGACAGACAGTTGGGGGAGATGGCAGTTACTTTGTAATCTAACACACAGAGACAACAAGAGGCGCTGCTAAAAATAATAATCATAATAACAACAATGCTCCCGTCAAGATAGGTTGCTTCATATTCTCCTTTGTGCAAGTAACTCGTGGAATTCAGACGTAAAGCATACATACAGAAGGCTTTTGTTTTACGATACAGTATTTTTTGTGTGTACTTAAAACTGCCTCTTCCCTCAGCTGATGTATTCATCTAAATAACAGAGATCAGGGTTTACTTTTAGCAGCCCACAATCTTTATGCTACCGAATAAAACGTACAAACTTCATTGGGAAATTGTTTACTTAATATTAATAACAAAAGTGAGTATTTAATTTTTATTATTTAAAGCCATTAAAAACTTCTGGTTGCATAATCCTTTGCTAACAGATAATAAACGTTTCTGACACGTTCTTGAATATTATAGCTCTGGATACTTGTGTTATAGAGAGAAGCCATGAATTGACTTAGCATATCACCATTCATGTATTCTATAGACATTACAAACATTTAGAGGCGGCGAAGAAGAAGTCAATCTATTGCACCCTAACAGATCCTAGTCTACGGTTTTTGTATAGCGTATATGCCATTTCGCGTGTCAAGCGATCTCAAACCCTGCCCCCCCCCCCCACGTTTGCTGTTTACAACACACAATACCTGTATAGCCAACTACGTGGTGCAACCCACAATAGCTAGGACATTTGAGAAAGGACGACCTGCGTCATATTTCACTAGATACAAAGATGCTGCGAAGTACAATGGATGTATATCGAGTTCTTATCAAATAGATCTTCTCCCAGTTTGAGATGCCCTTAACAAAGCAATAAAACCACTAAAAGATATAAATACCAATTTAAAAACTAAATAATAAAAGTAATTATCATCACTATTAGATCTGCATATATTAAACCATAAAACAGTATCTGAATTGATTATATGCGTATACATGATAATGTTACTCATCTGAAACAAACATGTTTTAATATAGTTAAGGTACCTTTAACAATGTGAGAACCACTGTTTTAATAAATTAATTCATCAACTAATATTTTCTGCAAAAGTGATGCAAAAAGATAAGGAAAATATATTTGGCTACAATCAGTAACCAACAATTCATTGAGACAAGATTATCTATAGTTACTGCAAAATATTGACTAATATATATTTATTTTTCATAATATGCAGTTTTATGGCTGCGAGGATTATGAGATATTTTGAGTTTCAAGCCTTTATTGAATGAACAATAATGAATACATCATTAGATTTTGATTTGTTACTTAATGCATGCTTAGCACGCTAACAGTCATTTTTGTCTTTTCAGAACTAAGAATCCTATTTTGACACTATTCCGAAAGAGGAATAGTTACCTTACGTCACATAATTCGCCCATGAATGGTTTTTGCCCAAGCCCGATCAACAGTGAAAACAATCTCGTTTTGTTATACAGTCTCTTGCCGGTCGCTGTTCTTGTGGTCAGAGCAACAGCAAGTTAACTTTCATTGGGTGCTAACAGCATTTGACTATAGCAAACAAATTAATTTTGGATTGATACTTTCTGATTGATTTAGTGCTTTTGGATAACATTTTAGAAATGTTTCGCTCGGGAAATAATTTTATTAACCCTTAAATACCTAGATGCAGCATGTAAACACTACATTGAAACATAATTTCAAGATTTTTAAATAATTTATTCTACCGACCTTCTAACGATTTCTAACAAATACCAAACATACTTCAAGTCATGGACAGAAAATATTATGCGCTGTGGTTAGATGGCTCGATTTTCACCCAGGCGACCTCAAACTGAGATTTATGGTGGAAAACAAGGTGCTCGGACGGGTTTTCTCCAGGATTTCCGGTTTCCCCCACCATCATTCCACCAATTGCTTCATTATCATCATTCCTATCATTCATTTCGCCCTCATTCTGTCATATACTTCTCTCAATACCACGTCAGATATCGGGCTGATGACCCAACTTGTTTTGTTGTTGTTTTTTTTATCCGATCCAGGACTTCAGTTCCTCAACCCGACCTTAAGGGATAGAAGAACAAGAATCCTCTAGGACCAGGATAAATGGTAATACTAGGGAAAGTTTAAGAAGAAGAAGAAGAAGAAGAAGAAGAAGAAGAAGAAGAAGAAGAAGAAGAAGAAGAAGAAGAAGAAGAAGAAGAAGAAGAAGAAGAAGAAGAAGAAGAAGAAGAAGAAGAAGAAGAAGAAGAGGAGGAAGAAGAAAAAGAAGACATTAGGCGAATACAGTATACTATATCGACAGTCATATTTTCAAAAGATTTGTGATATTTTTGGAATGCATGAGATAAAAGGAATGAATTGCCAAATCAGAGAAGCAGAAATATTTATTAATTGTTACTAATAACAAAGGATATCACTGAAATTCTTAAAGACAACAATGTGTATTTGACACAAATTTTGTACTTCAACGAGTATAAAATATTTGATGCGGAAGACTTTCTTAATCGCTAACGGACAAACATAATTCAGAATAAGCAGTTGTTCAAAGGTTATTTGCTGAGAATAAAACAATATACTAATTGAAAGGCCAATTTAATCAGTACTTTTATAAAATACAAAATGATGAAATATTTTCCATTTAAATGTTGATTTGGGATATAGAGATTGCCTTGAAAATATTTGTATCGTTTCCTTGGAAAGTACTGGAAAATAACAAGCATGATATATAAAAGATTCGTCGTATTTTGAGTTAAGGTGTTCACAGATTCACATATGAAGCCTTAAATTCTGCACTTATGTTGAAATCTGGGTAACAAATGTTTAAGTGAAATACAATACTTAATTCCACTTACTGCATTTGTAATGATAGTAGAGAAAATATAATTGGAGCGCAATTATTTAGTCAGCGTTAGTGAGAAAGATGTGGCAGCCTGTTCAGATAGCAAATCATTTGACAGTGATAAAAAATCGAGAAAATGTTCTCTGTGTTATAAAATTACCAACCTAATTAAGAATTCAGAATGCGACTGTGTGAACAACAAGTAGAGTCTACACCAAAATGCATTTCCTTGGAACAGTGGGTCACTGGTAAAACTCTAAGGTTAGAATTGGCTGAAAATAAAGAAAAAAAGGTTATTCCAGAGCTAAAAGGTGAACACTATTTTGTATAACAACAATTGACCTTATGTGTTTACAAGTTTATAAATGCAGCGCTTTGTTCAGGATGTCAAGAGATTTGAGAAAAAAAATCACCTTTAAAAATTCGTTTGTATATTAAAATCTTTATAAATAAGGAATACGTTAACCTACAAATTAAACTTCATTTATTTCTCAAACACTTACTATATTAAATTTCAAATTCTATAGTAAATTTCAATACTGAGATTTCACAAATACACGTTTCGATATTCCCTGAATCCAGCAAAGCATTTTTAGGAAGAGGTCCCCTTAGGTAAACCGTATATCTATGAAGAGAGCAACTAGAAAACAAAAATCGGTTGAAAAATTCAATGCCATAGCCGGGATTTGAACCACGGATCTTCTGGTTGCCGTCCAGCCGCTCTAACCATTGAGCTGCTATGACCATTGAGCTGCTATGACCAACGTGCCGATATGACATTAAAATTGACCTAATAGTGGTTAACTATAAAGCCCAGGCCTTAAAGTACTTACATGTTGTAAGTCGCCATTAAGGTAGTTGTCTCGTGTGTTAATGAGAACTCCTAAGTGGTTTACCGGGAAAAACACGAGTCAGTTGGAGAATTTAATGCCATATCGGCACGTTGGCCATAGTAGCTCAATGGTTAGAGCGACTGGACGGAGACCAGAAAATTCGTGGTTAAAATCCCGGCTATGGCACTGAATTATTCAGTCTGACTCTATCTTTCCATACTTTAGCCTACACACGGCTAGTGAGAAAGAACAATTAACTTCCAAAAAACGGTTATTTATCTAACTTTGTATTTAAGTTGACCTTTTTCTAATGACTCAAAATCCTCAAGAAAATTCCCGCACACTACTCTTTACATGAACAAATTTTCGAAACTTGTTGCTTTTCCTAAAAATGATTTAACGGATTATACTTATATATCTATTTAAACTACTGTCATCATAAATAAATGTATATCTTGAACTTCATGAGAATAACTTCCGAAATCCCTTATCCTGCACGTAAAACGTAACAGATTATCATATTACTACATGAGAGCTATGGATTTCCTTAAAACAACAATTTGTGTAAAATACATATTTTTGTAGTTTACCATTTCGAAGCATTTCTTGGTACTAGTTTCAATTTTCCAATAGTTATACTCCTTTCAAGTGGAAAGCTGATATTTGAAAAAAAAAAAAAACCTCACGGACATTCAAAGAGCGAAGATTTCAAATCTATTACATAGCAACCGATCCTAGAGACATTTTCTATTATTTAAACCTATTGTATTTCTGTTAGAAGGTAATATGTAATTAAACATTTCTAGACATTTTATTTTATTTAACGTAAAATAGAATAATACACTTCATAATTACAGTTTCTTTAAGAAAGGAAGGAGAAGCATGTATGAGTGTAACACATCTTAGGTACATTTATTCCTTGTCTTCTTTATACTCATTCCTAGTATTCTAACCCAGATAATGATATTTTCCTCTAAAAGCTCGTAGTGTTACTTTGCATTAGTGTTTGAACTGTGATCATTATTTATTGTTCTAAGACTAAGTAAGCAGTTCTGTATCTTTACAGCAGTAGAGTAATTATCAAACAGTGGAATGAATAATTCCGGTAGTAATTAGCGACACAATCAACATATCTGAAATTCGAACACTGGCCCGCTCAGCAAGTAATTAACGTACAGCCACGTAACTAGTAGTGATGACCTTGCTAACAGAATTGTAATGAGCTCTATTTACCTACGTGGAAAATATTAACATAATTTAAGTTCCGGAGCTACAGGTTCATAACACAAATGTAATTAGTTTTTTATTTACGGCCCAATTAGAATTATGATAGTGTAGGTTATGTTTTAAAGAATTGTAAATTTTGGGTACACCTCATGTTATTTTGCGTACAGGCTTAGATTTGCTGAATAGCGTCGATCTGCATGAATTTCAGTAACATGGTATTAAAAATTATGTTGACACAATGACTAGGATTGCTTTTAAGAGATATTACTCCTATAGGTATTAAAACTGACCTCCAAAATGCTTTAGAGTCCAAAAAAGCTAAAATAGGCAACTAAACAGATGTATAGTTAACAGCTCAAAGTTTTATATTAACTATATCATTGGAGAGAAGTTTTTTTAAACTATACGAATAATTTCAATATATTACGTATAGAGACACTAATTAGAGGAAATGATGCACCCAGCCGAATATGTCAATATTCCACTAAACTCAATTTTTTGAGGTCTCAAAGCCTAGAAAAGCATTTATTTGTTGAAAATGTGTCTTATGTATGTGTGGCTGAGAGATAGAGACACGGGAAGAAAAGCACAAGTTAAAGACCAAAATCCAATATATAGGAAGTCTCTTATTTAAGTTCAATATATTTCGAAGCTGCAACACGTGGAACAGTTTAATTCATATGAAGAAATGGTTGATAATTTTATTTTCTCAAAAATTGCTCTTATGACTTGGATATTTAAATCCATATGTTTAGGTCATTTTTGTGACAAGTAAAATGTAGGGAAACGACAAAATCGTACAAGAAAACTAAAACTGTTTAAAATACATTTATTTCCTAAACTTTTGTAGCATAATTAATATCTGATATAGAAATTATAGTATAAATTATTCACTACTCGTATTTCTAAGTGGTATCCCTTCATTTCTATGAAGGGAAATAATGGCATTTCTAGACCAGCTTATAGGAACAGCAAGTGTCTATGGATAGAAACGTGAGTGTGAATGTACTCAAATTTAATTATATATATAATTTTAGCAGATATGCACGTGCAGAGGTTCCACTCCCACACTCCCATTAGTCCTGGACCCGTAGGACCAAGGATCTGGGCCTCCTTCTACCCGGGAGCGATGGATACTCCGGGGCTCTTTCCATAGGACAATACTTTGAGTCTAAAAGGCCCCTCCGCTGAGCGCAACGTCAAGACGGTATGGAAGTGGATACGCCACTTACGCGCGTCAACCCCGCAGGG
The DNA here is from genome assembly GCA_030765055.1 of Mantis religiosa. Lineage (NCBI taxonomy): Eukaryota > Metazoa > Arthropoda > Insecta > Mantodea > Mantidae > Mantis > Mantis religiosa. The sequence continues at coordinate 140,798,859 of CM060951.1, forward strand.
AAGAGTACCGAAAACCTCGGTGGGGCCGCCTGGTGATCTAGCACATCTACTAGCTCTGCAGGCTAGTACCCGGGACTTATTAGGCAACCCTTTACCCCCTCCGGGTGGCCGTAGCCTGGCCGGAGGTACCCAATTCCCCGTGGGTGTCGGGAACACACTGCCTCCTCGAGTCCAACACAATCCGAACAACTTCCCGAAGGGAGGGACTCGGCAGTTCGGCCCGAGGTTTCTCTGGTAACGTCAGAGGTACCAGGAGTGCTAAGGGTCAGCAGCGCCCATACCTCGGCAGTTGAATGGGACGGGATCCCCTCCCCTACAGGTGTACGTTTTATACAATCTTACATAAAATTAAATGCTTTACCGTGTCTTTCCTTAAATGTACTTACGAGTATTATTTATTCTTTCTTTCGTTCAATACCTGCCAATATTTCTACATCTAGAAAAGCTACTCATTAGTTAACATTTGTAAGCGAAGATTAAAGTTACGGATGTGGTATATTTGTGACGGCTAAAACACAGCCCAATGCATCAACAATAGCATAATCCTGTGATATCTTACGATATCGAAATATTAATTTATGAGAAGAATTTACCTGATAAAAGAATACCGTTTAGACCAGAATGACTCATAACTCATTACAAGGTTCGATTTCAGCACTCGAACTATGGAAGATCTTTTATGCCTCTGCTCCTGAGAAGGCACCCCCCGTAAGTAATGGACGACGTGAGAGGGTATCAAGAGTGGCCAGACCTAAGAAAGAACTATAGCATAGGGCAAACTTGAAAGCTCCAAAGTGAAACCCCATGTTGCGACTGAACCGTTTCCTCTGCCCCCTGGCAGCTTTTAATTCTCAGAATTCGAAGAGCTGTCTCAATTCCGAGGATGTGGATATGCACCAGAAAGAGTGGATAGATATATTGTTTTAACCTGTGCGACGAGGGAAACAATACGCCTGCGATACTGATTCTTGATTTCTTCAAATAATTTCTTAACTTAATCTTTCTGAAGACATTTGTATCTTTTGTTGCTTTATTCATATATGTTAGTCCATATGTTTAACCAACAACGTTTGAAGTTTTCAGAAAATACAATGAAAACGTATAGGTGAAATTTGTTATTGTGTTTATTTAATTAGCAAATTAATAATAATATGAAATAATGTGTTGGACAATATAGTTAATAAGTATGGTAGTACGAGAAATTATTTGTCATATAAAGACAAACTTTCGTGTAATTTAAAGCACTTTATCTTCATGACTACTTACATACGCATTTTACATCACGTTCAATTTGAATCCAAATTATGTTCAAACAAGAAATGACAATCAACCACATACATTACATTTGTCTCTTTTGCATACGAAGAAATATACAAATTGAACCTGTACACCAGTTGGCTAACTCAGCAATATCTTCTAGTTTAAATTTCCAAACACCATCTCTCCAAAATCTTATTCCAAAATAAAATTCTGAACTACGTCTTCTATTGCTGAAATGTCTTTTGGACAAGATCAAATAGAGCCTGCACTAAGGCACTCCTTTTCTCTACAGCTCTCCACAAACCAAGTGTAACACACTTCATTCTAAATTTCATTTCAACTCAGTTTATCATAGGACAGGGAAAATTTGAAGGTTATTTCCTGATAATCATTGATGTGTCAAATATCTACATGAACTGTAAAACAGGTTTTCCTTGATTGTCCAATATTCGAAACAAAAATACTTCATCCAGCACTACTTTTTGAAGAATGTCATCACATCCACTCAGGAACCAATGATTTACAAACACATTACGTAAATTATAGTAGACGTCCATAAGCACATTAATATTGGAATTTTGTAAATTCTCTATTCTTATTGTTGTGCAGGATTAGGATTACTACGAAGAGAAATCGGTACTGCGACCAGCCTTGACCTATTGTACCCAAGCCCCCAAGTGAGGCGTTCTCCGAGGAAGGGTGGGAGAGAGGAGATAGAGGACAGCAGTCCCAAGGAGCCACGACACTGCACTACCCCTAAATTTTACATAGATGGAAGCTTCTCCCAAAGGCTAGGACAACGGATATTCCCTCCTACTGTGGTTCGGAAGGGTCCCAGCAACCGGTTCGGAGACCACCAACCAATCAACCGGAGGAGGAAGTGGTTCACTCAGAGCATATCATCCTGACATGCAACGCCGAGCACCCGTCGATACTTCTACCCTGAATGACACCATCAGATGAGAGATGATGTGAAATGATGATGGAGATGAAATGGAAGGACAGAAAATTCGGGGGATGTAATTAACCTACCCAGCTATTGTTGTGTTAGTATAATGCTAACATGTCTCTCTCATAAAACAGAATTTTGGAGATTCGATAAATAAGCTACAGTACATTACATATTTTCCAATATTTACTACAGGTTTCTCAATTTGATGTTAGATACAGTTCTGGGATTTAAACATAACCACCGTTTTTGTTTTGCCATACCATGGTGTTACTCAGTTGAGGGAACGAATATAGGTCGATGAATGATGAATGTACCCTGAGTGGTTTACACGCAGGTTGGTTTGACCTGACAGAGGTAAATATCCGAACGGATTTTGTTGTGAATGGTGTCCCGACCCTTGAGAGAACTCTGTACTACCCGTATGTGGAAATTTCGCATTGGAACATTCCCGGCTGGTTCAACACGCTTTACGGAAGTTGGGACGGAGGATTTCCAACAAATACCCACATCCAAACAGTTAGTTACGGTTCACCTTCACCGCCATGCTGCAGTATTCCCATATAATTAACAACGCCAGCATACTCCCTGCGGATACAACTTTAATTTTCTACTTGGGTTCTATAGATGCGGTCCTCTGTTGCGCTGCACCTGTAGTTCTTGTTTCCAAACTACTAACGCGATGCTTGATGGGCATTTCAAATTAATTTAGCGCACTACTAGTCTAGATTAAAACTCTGAAACAGTATTTCTAGCAGGGAATGCTTTGTGAGATTCATAGATTTAGTGTGTTCCAAATACGATAACTTATCGAACTTCCACTAACTTCCTACCTTATGTTGGAGAGGTAGCTCCTTTTAACTTCAATGACGACTTTCGTTTTCTTCACACTTTTGTCCATTATTATTATAATTCCGTTTAGCCCTGACAGTTAGTAATAATGAGTAGTATCTCCTTTGATGTTTACACAAAACTATACGAACCAGCGGCTGAACGCCCTAACTCCTTTAGTTCCCCCCGACAGACTTCCACTGCTGTGTGATCCTTGAATTGACCGAAATGGTCAAATAACTTGTTAAATAATTCCAGAAGGTGAGATTTTAAATATACGTATCTGTCCTTGGCCCAGTGATTGTTAAATGACATAAAGGTATGTAGTTTTCACAAAATACACAAATATTTATACAACGAAATGCCAGCGAATTTGGTCACTAAATAACCTCTGTGTAAAAGACGTTAAGTCAGAAAGTATCAATTAAAGTAATCTTATCAGGTGCTGATTAAAAATCAGTTTACTAATTTCTAATATATATTACCAAATTATACTATTTATACAACTGTTTAACAAGCTATAGTGTGAAGTTGATTACACCACTTTCTTATACGGGGGTTTTAATTTAATTAGGCACTGGTTTCGCTTACGTACCACAGCGCTATTAAACAGATTCATCTCTTTCTCCCTCGGCCGTGTCTTCATTGCTAAATGTGATCTAGCTAACAGAGATAAATTATTATTATAATTATCATCATCATTTTCTTGAAGTGGCCAAATTTGTGGTGGAGGTTTAGCATAATAGGTCGCTTGGATAAAGCTTTTATTCAGGTATTTCCTTGTTCTCATAACGGAAATCTGGTACTTCACTTGAACTAATTTGAGCAACATCCATTCCATTTTATTCATTGTTTTTGGGCACTAGCTATTAATTCGAGGCAGGCAAAAAATTGTTTATTCTCAGAAAGGAACTTCAAAACAACAGATGCTGCTCAAAAAGTGTGCGCATTTGTATATGGATTTCAAGTTTAGCTCGCATGAGGTACACTTAGGTGCAAAATTTTGGAACGGGACGAGTGCTCTACATTCTAGGTATCATTAGCCCATACATCCTGATGCTAGTATCCAGATAGACAACTTAACTCGGAAAACGTTGAACGCAGGGCGAAGTGGCCGAATATCCTTGAAAATGGAAAATAATAGAAATACACAGCCACTCAGGAATTTTGTGTTAAATTTAAGACAACACGTGGAGCACCCACTTCTCTTAATTTTAATTTTGGAAACATTCTCTTCTGACCGCCATCGTTAAAATTTACTTGTACTTTAAGGCTTAACAATAGATTTGAATTCAATTAGGCATTTACTTCCATGATAATTAAAAAAAATGTTTTCTGTTTTATGACGTTCTTATAAAATAAAAAGGTAGATAGTAATTAGTAAATGATTTTTAAAAGAAATGCTTTATACGCCTTCACTAAAAAGGGCATGAAATTTTGTATCCTTTTAATATAATAATAATAATAATAATAATAATAATAATAATAATAATAATAATAATAATAATAATAATAATAATAATAATAATAATAATAATAATAATAATAATAATAATAATAATAATAATAATAATAATAATAATAATAATAATAATAATAATAATAATAATAATAATAATAATAATAATAATAATAATAATAATAATAATAATAATAATAATAATAATAGTAATAGTAATAATAGTAATAGTAATAATAGTAATAATAATAGTAATAATAATAATAATAATAATAATAATAATAATAATAATAATAATAATAATAATAATAATAATAATAATAATAATAATAATAATAATAATAATAATAATAATAATAATAATAATAATAATAATAATAATAATAATAATAATAATAATAATAATAATAATAATAATAATAATAATAATAATAATAATAATAATAATAATAATAATAATAATAATAATAATAATAATAATAATAATAATAATAATAATAATAATAATAATAATAATAATAATAATAATAATAATAATAATAATAATAATAATAATAATAATAATAATAATAATAATCAGCAACAACAGCCACTATAATAATTAAGAATATATTATTATAATTAAGAATATATTATTATAAATAATAATATATTATTATAATTATAATTAATAATATATTATCCGTGGTTCATATCCCGGCCATGGCATTGAATTTTCCGGTCTGACTATTTAAAACATTGTATCCAACATAGATATCTCAAAATGGAGATATTTTTATTTATCAATTAAAACATTGCATTAGTAATTGCTCCTGTGAAAGATCAGCTTTCCAAATCAAGGCAAAATAATATATGTAGAAACATCTGATATGTTGCACTCACTATTCTACAAAATACTCTTAGAAACGTTTTCTTCTATCCACTTCATGTTAATCGGAACAGACTTCAGTAGCAATTGTATTATTATACATTTCTTAGTAGACAGTGAGCACTGCGGAATATAGTAGCCTTACAGGATAATCAGTTCTTATACGAGCTGGTCGGCATATGATGGCTTTGCAACCCCCTACTCTTATCGTGGCCAGGAGAGCAAACACAAACAAAAAGAATACAGATTTCCCAATCGAGAAAAGTAAAAATATTGCAAAATAAAAACCAATAACAAGAAATATATCGGAAATGCTTATAACAAAAATACTATTTATATATCTAAATTGTGTGCTTCAGCAAAGTTTTTTCCCCCCGTGTAGTAAGATATTTTCTGTATCTTACACTTTGCTAGTGGTGCAAAAGTCCTTGTAAGACAATTTTATTTCAGGTGGTATTTCCACAAAGCTCAACGTATATATTTTATTTTGCATAAAAATATGGCAAACATGCCTGTCCTCTTATTAAACAGATTGTTAATGATTCAGACTCATAAACTTCAGGTCGTACAATAAAAGGTACCAAATTGAATTAGATACATACTCGTTAATATAAGAACATAATTCTCGTTTATTTTCAGTGTTATTGCAGTCGCCAATGGTTACATAATAACAATGTCAACAAACGCCAAACCTATTAAAGCAATGATCATTACTTTATAGTCGGCAACACAAATCATGACAGCTATTTTTGAGAGAAACTTAAAGGTTGTAAAACCTTTTCATGTAAAGTGTGATGGAGAGGATTTTGAAAATCTCTGTATCGCAACCTCCGAAGACGCTGAATATAAATAGCAGTTTTGTATTAAACGACTATCTGTTTTGAGTTACAATGTTCACAAAAATACAGACAAAAGAGAGGCACACGGGAGCACACACACGAAACTTCTTACTAAAAAGGTTTATTTAGATTCGAAATATCTCAAAACATTTTTTTCAACGAAATCTGTTATCCCATTTTTGGTTACGATACAATTAGTCTTCTAATTACTGTAATTGCCTAGTGGAGAAAGTAAATAAGGTACTCGTTACAGAACATATAACACAATTTCGTTTTCAGAAGGATTCTTTAATAACTGAAGAATGATGGAAAACGTCATCTAAAATTGTATATGGAAAAGCTATTTCGTTGAACAAATTTTTTTCTGTTACTCACTTGTTTGTTAAATTCCCTCTCTAAGGCTTATTCGCCCATAGATTCAAGTGACGTAATGACAAATGATAAGCACTGTGTTTATTCTAGTTAGACTTTTAAGAACACCATATAGTACCATGATATCCAAATGAAACACTGAACTTTTTACGTCAAGATGCTGTGCACTACACTACATGCAACCATCATCACCGTAGCGATCCGTTCGTTTTTCTTTACACAACGCAGTAGGACATGACATGAGAATAATAGCAACTAACATAGTGACGTATCTGCTGATGTCTGAAGTTCTAACTTTTAGAGAGGATTGTGTGGCAAATAACCGAGAGGTGCACTCGTATTTAAACTACGGAATGTACCACTATATTCGGCCTCATTTATTGGTTTATCCAGAGGCGAATAACACTCTTCCCGGCAGGAATCAAAAAGCTGGTTTCGGTACAGTGGAATCTCGAATTAAAGAATTTCAACAAACAGATTAATTTGTCGTCTGATGAACATATCGATTAATTTTGGGAAATGCTGGGGTTTTATTAAAAGCGCCATAGTTCTGCTATAAAAAATTCTAGTTTCGCTTCCTGCTTTTCAGGATATCTGAATTTCATTTCTTTGAAAGGATGATGGCGTTCACTTTCCATTAAAGCCATTTTTATAATGTACACGCTGCTTATCTGTAGTTAAAAATAGTTACTTTTCTTTCGTTACCTTTGAGTGTGTATACAAAACCACTAAAACGAAATAAACAAAATTTTTAAAACATATGATATGATGAACTTACGTCACTTTCTCTACTCTTTTACAAACTCATCTTACGAAAGTTGCTTATACTTCTGTCTACTTCATGTTAAATAAAGTAACCTTTTTTAATTGACTTATTCCTTATTTCCTTGTGAGAACAAGCAGAATAGCGGAGTAGAGTAGGCATAATTAATCGCCAAATGTTTTACAAGCCGGTCGCTATGTGGTGGTTTTGACCAGGAGATAACAGCAAACAGATAGCTTTTGGTTGAGAAAAGTATTGGATTGGACTGGATTATGCTATGGAATGCATTCGGCACTGCGGTTAGACTAGATCTATTATGTCTGTGCCCTAAGTGGAGCATCTACGGGAGAAAGGATGAGGCGAGAGGAAACAGTGTCACGACAGTGAAAAGGCTAGGGTCCCTACAATTTACTGGTAGGAAATCCCCGGGAGGCCAGTACAACAGGTATCCCACCCACGGTGGTTGTCAAACGTCCCACTAGGCCAGCCCGGCGTATTATCATCCTGTCAGGCACCGCCGAGACTACCGCCGACACTTCTACCGTGAAAAAATCCCACAAAATAAAAGATAATGTGAAATGATAATGGAGATGAAATGGAGGGACTGGAAATTCGGGGAATATAATTAACCTATGCAACATTTGCCTGGCGACCCGGAAAACCTCCTAAAACACCACAGGTCAGGTGGGTCGGCCACGGGAATCGAACCCCGACCTCCCAAATGCGGACCCAGATGAAATCGCCCAAGCCATTCCACTCGGTTGAGAAAAGTATGATAACATTCAAACGAATTCAAGGAACTTTTGGGAAATGAATATCTCCAGCACAAAGTTGACAAACTGTTCGCTTTAACGACATCTGCATATGTTTACAGCTAGAGTTTTTCTATCTCTTACCTTTCGTCAGTTATCTCTATCATCTTATCATTTATGCAAAATTAAGAGGACTTCCATTTCAAAATGTTTCCATGTAAAGTTTGGGGTGAGAGAATGTTGTTGAATATTTGTGTGTCGCATGCTTGATGCTGAACTTACACTAAATTTGGGCTGTTAAACGACTTTTCCTTTTTGTGTTATCTGGTTTTAGACATACGCACATGTATACAGACACATACAGAGAGGATCTCTTTTCTAATAATGATTTTTTTTTTTTTTTTTGGTTGTAATTTACGTCCTCCAACGTCGTCATATCGGACGATGAATGGAATGGGTGAAATGATGCTCAAATGATCCCGGGGTCTATAGAGCTTAGAGTTATCCGACATGCGTCTTTCAGGATAAGGGAAAACCCGGAAAAAACCTTATTCAGGTAACTCACCCTGACCGAGATTCGAACTCGAGACCTCTTGAACGTGAGGCAGACATGCTACCCCCACGCTACCGAGGCGGACTGGTTTTCCTTGATTCAGATAAATCCAAAACATATATTTGCATTGAAATCTCTGTATCGGTTGTTTGGGTGATATAATGCGATATTTTCTCCATTTACTGTAAATAGTAAGTGTACAGATAAAATATAAACATAAAATATTCTTCAGATATGTCAGAAACATATTATCTCCTTCTTTAAATTTATTAGGAGAGATTGGTTTATTTAATTTTATCGGTTATACCAGGTTTTATGCTGTATATACTCTGACTTGACAGTATGCAAGTTCTAATTGTGTTTTTAGATAAGTATGGAGAAAAAATACTATTACAAGCTACAGAATTTTTATTACCTTTTGTATTAAATGCTAAATAGTTAAATAACCACTTTCGTTCTATGTCTTGTTTGTAGTTAGTGCAGGATAATCAATAAGCATGACATCAGCGATTTGGCTTAAAGCTACAAACAATATTGAAACTCTGCTCGAAACAGCTGAAATGCTTCCCTATTGGTGCTATTCCCGTTGTATTGGAGTTGTCGACTTCCTCATTATTGCAGGTTACAGGAAGATGACGGTATGGGAAGTGATCAATCAACTCAGGCGATTTTCCATATCGTGGCACATAGTTAAACCACCGGGGGCTAATTCCCAAGCGGTGGTGTTGATGATTATGGCGCCCATGTAGTTGGTAATTAGTTTATCGGCTTCGTACTAGCGACGATACACAAATTGCGCAAGGCAAAGAACGACATTGGAACAAAATACGCATTTCTTCGTTTTGAAGTCAACTAAAAGAGAGCTCTGCTCATGAAAACGGAGTGCTTCAACATATATTTGATAATGATTGTAAGAGATTTGTGCAGTACGATATAAAGTCTCCAAACTCTACAGTTTAAATGTCATTTATTACACAAAGATGAGTTATTTATTGTAGGATGTTAATTTTGGGAAGTAGTTTTAGACCAGAGCTCTTTTCATAGTCAACGTATTAGAAAGGGGAGACAACAACTTGCCTCTAAACACAATTGCTAAGGGCTTCATTTATTTTATTCTCCCATACTTAACAAAAAAGGCCACATCAAACTACATGCTGCAATAGGGCTATGCAAAAGCCAACACAAGAAAGAAAAGAAAAGACATAGACTGTACTTGTAACGCATAAAGCAGTAATAAAACTGTACTATAAAACGATAGAAGTTATTAGAGCTGTTCTTAATAAATGCAATAAAAGGGCAAGAAAACAGGCGATTGAAGTATAATATTTCACAATTTGTATTTTATTAAAATGACTTCAAGTTATTAAACGGGATAGCTCAGGCGGTTTCGTCCGCCAAGTGTTCGACTTCCCGGGTCGCTAGGCGAATGCTGGGTAGTTTAGTTACATTCCCCGAATTTCCTGTCCCTCTATTTCATCTCCATTATCATTTCACATCATCACTTATCTGGTGGTGTCTTTCAGGGTAGAAGTGTCGGCGGGAGTTTCGGCGGTACATGTCGGGATAATATGCTCTGAGTGAACATTTTTTCCTCCGGCCGGATGGACTCGGTCTTCGAGCCGGCGGCAGGCGGGATAACGGTTGTGCAAGCCTGTCTGGAGTCTTCCTTGCTCTGGGATGGGAGGCGCGGGCTCGTTACTCGTTCGGGGCCACGGTGGATAGGATGGCGATTGTCCTGTACCGCCGGGAGTTTCTGTCTGGCAAAGTGTAGGTACCCGCCCTCTATACTGTGGTTATTCTTTGAGTTCGGCGCCCACTGTCTCCTCTCACGTCATCCTCCCTCCCGGGGCTACTCCACTTGGGCATAGATACAAATGACCAGTCTGGTCGTGGTGCCGTATCCCCTCCGTACAATCCAAAGTAATGAAGTTAGTGAAAAGTATATGCGAATATGTAGCTATGGATTTCTAATGTAACCGGTTCCTTCTAAACACACTTTAGTTACCACATAAGTGCTTAGCTTAGCGCAGATGCTAAATTTATGGCAATGTTGCTCGCAAAACTGATTCCCTGTATCGAATCACAATTAAACTGTACATGAGTCCACTGAACTTAGCTCTATTCAACTCAACTGTCACTCGCACACTGTGTACTCAACACAACTCCACTGTTCACTTCACTGGTCACCTCATGATATAGGCAAAGAGAACTTATAGAGAGGAGGCTTAATCGAAACACCAAAACGAATTATCTGGAGCAGAGAAGCTCCTTTGTTTTAAATTAATGTCCGCTCCAAAGTTAAATGAAACCTTTTTCATAGTGAAACTAGGTTGACTTTTAGAAAAATTAATAGTAGAATTCGAAGCACGTAAAAGACATTCTTGCTCACATATAAGAATAAGTTTTTCGAAAATGAATTATTCATACATTTCATATGTGAAAAATATTCAGTAATGTCAAAATAGTTGGAAGAAAAACACGACTTCCAAAATTACCGTATATCGAGACATAGCAGGAGATCCAAAAAAAGATGAAACAAAATATGCTGTGATTACGAAATGCGACCCAACCAAACTGCACAGAGAAGAAGAAGGAAGTAGCGTTTACAGGCGTGTTGCCCATGCGTACTGAACAGCAGTTCAAGTACATTGAAGTACATAAAACAGTTACTTTATTATTTAATTCCGAAATAGTTTCACTTCCAGGGAAGAGACTACATCCCTTTAATAGTGGAAATTGTTCTTCTACACTTAGTTGTGTAAATCAATATGACTTTTTATAGGTAGAACCAGATGAAAACTGCAATGCCATAACCGGGGTTTAAACCTCTGATACTTCAGTCTCCATCCGATTTCAATGCCATAACTGATGTTTGAACCTCGGATTCGATCAGGGTAGGCTGAGTTACATGATAAGGTTTTTCCGGTGTTTTCCTTTATCCTTAAAGATGAATATCGGGTAACTCTAAGCTTTATAGACCCCGCGCTCATTTAAGCATCATTCCACCCATTTCATTCATCGTACGGTATAATTAACTTTAAGAAAGCTCAGTCCTGTTGTTGTAACCACCCATTTACCATGTCAACATGCCGGCACGACATTAAATTATTCAACTCTCTCACAATTTTCTCACACCCCAAGGAGATTCCAAAAAAAAATAATAATATTGCAAACTTGTCGAGAAAATAGGGGTCAGTTGGAGAATTAATGTCATGTCGCTACGATGTCGTGGAAGCTTAGCAGTTAGAGCAGCTGGACGGATACTAGAAGACATGTGGCGCAAATCACCTCTGTACGAAATTTTTCAAACCGATTATGTTTTTTAAAATATCCCTTTAGAAGTGTTTAACACGCTTCTTTCTGAACACTGCATCACAATCAATAAACACTGGTTATTTGGAAATTTGGATAACACAATTTGAGAAGAAAACATTCCACGCTTTTGTTTATAAGGTATCCCAGGTATTTATGTGTTATGAAACCGAAAAAACCAGGAAAATACCTCATTCATGGAGAATGGTTCCGGATTAATTTGAACTACAGAGATCCTATTTGCTATTCCGTGTTTTGAACATCCTCAGCTACGCGTATCTGTGTTTAAACACTTAATATTGTTACATTGACTAAGAGCATCAGATCTAAGCATATTTATTAATAATGAGAACAGAGTTGTTTGCAAAAACCTTACTCCAATAGTAAGAGCAGGTCTTTGCGTTTCAATGTCACTGAAATAACTCTTGCAAAAAATTGAAACACAAACTTTTCTAAAGCATTATGATCAAACGTGAAATGCGAAACGGAAATTATAATCATGTGAATCAGTGACCCGAAATCAGCTCAGAAACAAATTTTTACGTCTCATCTCTGAAGCATTTCGCTTGTGAGACTTGTCTGCTCGTTACATAATCTGCTTATCCTCTGGGACCCCTGGCGCTCTGCAGATGACTTTTCCTATGAAGAAAGCGTGAAAGTAGCAAGATGGGCGTCATGCATTAAAAAATGCTATTCCGGCGCGACTGTCTTAAGAATCTGTTGATGCATTCTCCAGGCGAGAGATGGTCCTTTTGGAATCTGCAAGCACTTTGGTGGGCCAGGGTTCTGGAGCGTGAAATTAGCTGGGACCTACTTGTCACTTCAATCCTCGTAATAAAAAAATGGGAAGCACTTTGAACAGCCACCATTAACTCGAAAACCTTTTTATCTTGTAGTAATGTAACGTAGCTATGTTTAGCTAAAGCAAAAAAGCAACAACAAAGTGCAAATAAAAAGATTCCTTGGATTGGGAGATGTCAGGTGACTTCATATTGGAAGAAAATGCGTATGCATTTACTAGAACAGTCATATAATACTAACACGATCCCTTGCACTACTTTGCGTAACATTTAAAGCAGAAAGATTTTCTCCTGCGCCCTTATTCAGTACTGAATTTGTTAAATGAAAAATTGCGTCCTTGCGATATCCTTCATATTGAACTAGGTAGGCTAAGTTAGTTTGCGACATACACTTTATGAAGGTGAAAACCATAATATCAAAAATAGACAGAGGAGTTCAAATATCTTATTTAACATTAATTTCTTATTTATACCGCTAAATTTAAAACTTGAAGAGACATGGATAGAGTCAACATGAAAAATTCAATGCCATGGCCGGGATTTGAACCACGGATCTCCTGGTTTCCGTCCAGTCGCTCTTAACCTTTGAGCTACCATGGCCAACGCACCGTCCTGACATTAAATTCTCCAGTTGACTAGTATATTTCCCCGGTAGACCACTAGGGGCTCTCGCATCCGAGATACACCGTTTGTGGCGACTTACTATTGTAAGTACTTAAGTCCCAGGCTTCATCATTTAACTCTTATTATTTTAGTTAATTGATGGAAATTAATCATTTCTCCACACTAGCCGTATATAGGCTAAGATGTTTGATGGATAGAGTCAACATGAAAAATTCAATGCCATGGCCGGGATTTGAACCACGGATCTCCTGGTTTCCGTCCAGTCGCTCTTAACCTTTGAGCTACCATGGCCAACGCACCGTCCTGACATTAAATTCTCCAGTTGACTCGTATATTTCTCCGATGGTTTAGCCAGATGCAGAATAAACTTATTGCCAAATGAATCGTTTTGACATTACGTCGCTATGCAATTATGTCATAACATTGACAAAGAAGCTGTTTATCACTTCAAGTATCATTTGCTGTCCTTCGCTTACCCGGTTAAAACAGCAGTAGATAAATAAACAAAATGTCCTATAGTTTACATGTTGGTTTATACACAATTGAACACACAATATATAGAAACTTCTAGTGGCCTTTCTTACTGAGCTCAGGCTTAAAATTCGTGTAATTGGATCACGTTTTCCTTTTGTCATTAGCGTAATGCAGTTGGAGTTGAAAATTCACCAATAACAATGAACAAAATAAGCACTATACTTCCAATTAAGTTCCTCAGATGTTATGTCAAAACTCGTCATTCATTAACAATAAATAAAAAGTAATTTAACAAGTAGTACGAAAGGAAAGAGAAAATGTTCGGGAATGATAACAAGCAGAATCTAAAATATCAGGAGATATCTTGGAATAAAGAAAGAGTCGAACAGTTTTAATTGCAAAGATAAAGTGGGAAATATCAACTAAAACCGAAACATTTGCGGGACTGCAGGCCACTATTTACACAAAAGACAACTGAAAATGTCCAAAGAACCCATAGAAGATAAAAAACGGTTGCTATCCAATTCAAAATAATTTGAAAAGCTCAGCGTTTCCCAATAAGTGTTAGTACGAAACACAATTGTATTGGCTTTCATTACTGAACTAAACCTTAAAAAGTAATGTAACTGAATCATATTTTCATTTATAAATTTCCCGCACCATACATCCAAATTTGGAGCACAGAAATCAACAGAAGACAAAAATATAGAGAGTCGTGATATATCTATATCAGATAATTATCTCCAAAACATAAGTATATGAGGATTAAAACGCAAATTAATATTTCATTATGTATTGCATTAAGAAATAACTATTCATTATACTGCATTGAATAAATACAAACTTTAGAAGTGCCCATCTCTGTAGCATAGTTAGTGGCATGTCTGTTTATGAGTAGATTACGTAATGTTAGTAAAAAAAGTAACATGTCTGCCTCGTGTACTGAGATGCCAAGTTCTAATCTCAGTTAGGCAGGGTTACCTGGATAAGGGTTTTCCCCTAATTGTTTAAGGTAAATGTCGGGTAACTCTAAGCTGTATGACCCCTGAGTCGTTTTGGGCATCATTCTACCCATTTCATTCCTTAATTACAACAGCTTTAGAAAATTAAAATATCTCTCCAGTTATGGATTTACAATTGATCTCTCAGCCACTAGTGCACACTTTAAAGTTATGCTTGCCGGTCCACATCTTAGAATTGGATCCGGATCCGAAAATACTACACACAAAACTGTGTTCTAAAAAATATTACAAACCGTGGAAAACCTATTGTAACATGGAAAGTAAACCTTCCGACTCCATTTCTGAGTTAAGTATGACAGGTTTTCTGCATAGCGCTGTTCATGATGAATAAATAAATGAACCTATTTATTTAAATTCAAATATGCAAAGATTTATCTTTTATAATTAATAATGATGATAATAATGATAATGATAATAAATAATGATAATGATAGGGATAATGATGATAGGGATAGGGATAGTGATAGTGTGATAGTGATAGTGAGATAGTGATAGTGTGATAGTGTGATTGAGTGATAGTGATAGTGATAGTGTGATAGTGTGGTTGAGTGATAGTGAGATAATGATAGTGTGATAGTGATAGTGTGATTGAGTGATAGTGTGATTGTGTGATAGTGATAGTGTGATAGTGAGATAGTGATAGTGTGATAGTGATAGTGTGATAGTGATAGTGTGATAGTGAGGTAGTGATAGTGTGATTGAGTGATAGTGAGATAGTGATAGTGTGATAGTGATAGTGTGATTGAGTGATAGTGTGATAGTGAGATAGTGATAGTGTGATAGTGAGATAGTGATAGCGTGATAGCGATAGTGTGATAGTGTGATAGTGTGATTGAGTGTTAGTGAGATAGTGATAGTGTGATAGTGATAGTGATAATGATATAGTAAATATTTTTACGATTTTTTGTTCAATGTATCGCCAATATTAGAACCCGCCATTTTGAAAAAAAAAAAAACAATAGCTGTTATAAGAATCTTTTGGGAGGAATTCTTTAACTGGTAACAGAACATAAAAGAAATTGGTAGTGTCTCGTTTCTTATTGAAAGGTAAATATGTTGCAAAACGCACAAACTAATAAATCACACGTGTAGGGCTGGGAAGCTGAAGTATCATCCTTTTCTGCGTCATCACAGATGGTGCAGATTGCAATATAAATTCATTTCTATTGAAAATGAAGCAATACTGACTCCTTTTATTTTGCAGCTTTTTGCTTTGGGGGGGGGGGGTTAATGTCTATTTGATATTTTTTCAGGAATTATTGTACTTTTTGTTTCATTTTCTTCGTACTTTTGTATGTTATTCACATTTTCTGTGCATGTTCTTTGCACTTTTTTGTGCATTAGAAGATGATACCCCTCCAAAAATGTTTCTTCTTGCGAAAGAAGTAATTGAGAAGGTTAACCGGCAACGTATATGCAAGCTATTTGATCAAAGAACTTTCTCATTCCACAGGGCATGAAATTTAAAAATGTTTTACCTATCATAAAAGATGCAGCGAAATACGTGGTGAAGTCCAGAACCGCAATTAAACATTTTACACCAAAGTGGTTCACGTGTCATGCATATCGTATGCCCTTCATAGGCTCAGAAAATGCTGCATCTATAGCTGTTGCTCAGGATTACTGGATAATCCTCAAATTAAGAGAAGTTTGGTATTTTTTATTGTTCCATTTATATCCCGCCTTTGACTGCAATAGTCCTATCGGCGGCCGTTCTCCTTTGAAACATATCCCGGCGTTATCTCGTAGACGTTGGGTTTCTGGTACTTTGAATAGATCATGAACACTTTTTAACACTTTCATTCATACTTTCAAACTCTGGGGAAGATGAGGAATCATCTTGTTTAGAAAAAATTCCCACCCCCAGCCAGGATTCGAAGTCGGGACCCCTCGCACAGCATAGTTTGGTATTTATCAGTGCCAACTTTTCAATTTTGGCAGAAATAATAACATGGCTAGAAATAACAGTAGCACACATGTGGTTATGAAAAACATTAAAGGTGTGGTGCAACATTTGCAAACGCCTGTGGTAAATATTGGTCAAGAAGTTTATAAGAAAATGAATGATGTATTAAAAATATAGGGCATCAGTCATAGTGTAAATTTGATAAAGTTCTACAAGGTGAACATTTTGACTTCAGTTGTTTTGAAGATGGTTTTTCAGCAGGGGTCATTGGTCACTTAAAGTATGCGCCCGTGACATCACTTGAAGTAGAGAGGAGTTTTTCAAAGTGGAAATATTCTTCAAGAAAGCCGACAATCCTTCAAATCCGAGAATCATCGAATGTCAGTGGTTCCTTATTTTAATGCTGAATAAGAAATATGCCTAAATATATAAATTTGCCCTAGTATATGCATATGTATGGAATACATTACATAAAATTTGTAATTATAATAATAAAAAAATTTAAATTTTTAACCCTGAAATTGCAAAAATAACTATCGCTTCATTTTTAAATTTCAATGTCATTTTCCCTAAAACTTAAAGACAATTTATTGGTCATTTTTCTCTGATTTTTGGATCATAGCTTGCGAGCCTTACTGATGTGTTACGTCACACACTTTCTCTATTCGCACTTGTACAAAATATTCTTAAAACGCTTATTTTTTGTGTACTTCAAGCTAATCGAGATAAATGTTTGCAGAAATTTTTGTTCTGTACCTCCTGCTAGGTACAATGAATAAATTTTTAGTGGCCACGTTTGGTTACTCAAAAGAGTTTACATATTGCAACTTTCTTCTATTTGGAGTACTTCAAATTTATCCTAGGTAATCGTACATCCAAATACCGTGGTCATATCGTGTATGCTAACCTTTCTCCACCTCCAGTATCAATTTTGAGCGTTTGCTTCCTACCTTTTCATTCACTTATCCTGCACCCAGTGTATTTCTCCTCCGTTATCTTATCTCTCGTTCGAACTGGTCATAAATTACGACTTCACTTCCACATCTATTTCCAATTGTCTTGGGTAACTTCCGGTATCCTTGCTGGTTATTCTCGCAACATACACGCTTTCCGTTGTCATCCTTTCCCTTTCCGTCTGCCAAATGTCAACATTCCTTTACTTCCTCTCTTCTACTGTTCTGTCTCCTCTCTACGGATTTCCTCTGTTGCTTTCGCCGCCCTTTTCCGCTCTTTTCTCCCTTTGCAGCATTTTGTGTTTATACTGATTCAGTATCTGCTGGTCCAATCTAGGTTCAATGGGAATAGGAGAATACAGTGCGTTTAAGAGCTAGTCAAATCTTTTAAGAGCTTGTCACTTTGTTGTTAGTTTAAAATTCCATTCTGTTGCATTGTCATTAATAATTAAACGAATGGCGATATTCCAATCCAAAACAATATAAGTGTCTATTGAAAAAGGATAACAATAAGTCATATGTCGGAAATAGTTAACGTGTAGATTTCATAGGATATAAACTTTTGTGTGGTAGGATCTCATCTATAATTTACCGATTACTAGTTTTTCAAAAGTCATCCGGAATGAAAAGCACTACTGAGAGCATTCCCAGAAAATTCATTGCATACATTTAATATGGCATGAGCATGCTTTAAATATATTATGTCGTAACAAAATGTTAGCCAATTTGGAAAAATCTTTAATTTCGAAAAATATTCCATATAAAGGGTAGTATGGAAGGGGCGGGGATTCTTCGTGTCGCATCCTTGTAAGATGTTGAGCTTAAACACCGACCTAAGATTTTTCATTTCTGGTTATGCTGTTCACAGACAGAGATCGTTTTTATACTCAGAGGGCTTCAAAATATGTACTTCACGTAAAAACTCTGATTCACATTTGTAGTTGGAATGAAGCAACACCTCTTACCTAGTAGAGATAAGTAATAACTCGTTTGGGAAACAACATTTCTAAGCGTGACTCATCGGATTGCTGCTAGATCTTCTAGAATGTACATACTTGACAAAAACACAAAATGAGACTAAATTTACAACAAAATCATCCTAACTTACAATCATATTCTCTTTTTCACAAATACGCAGCTTGAAGACGCATCTTTAACATTTATTTATGTCTCTTTAGCAAACACCAGCTTGTGCTGCTATAATCTCTATGATGTACCCACAAGTTCGCCTCTTACAAGAAGCTGCACGCCAATTCTGAAAACAGCTCTGCAATTTGCTAGTAAATTGCTTCCCTGCTGTGCCACTGCCCGCCGACACCTCGACATGGAGTCCCACTCGTCGACTGAACTTGAAGTTCGAAAACTCTAAACACCAAACACTACATGAACTGCCGGGCTTCGCATCGCTCATTATATAGTCTTGTCGGGGGCAGTGTCTTGAAAGGATGTTGTCCCACAAGTGGTTTTAGAGCTTGTGTCTAATTGTGCGGTCCGTTAGTACGAGGGCTGTTCAATAAAGAATGATCATGATTCTTTTACGGTCATAATTTTTCGTCCTAAAATTCAATCGTATTATATTCTGTTAGCTTAATGTGAAACAAACTCGCTGTAGTAGTTTAATTGTTGGTACTCTTGGTTCCCGCCTGTGAGAACCAGGCAAGTTCAGACATGTTCAGTATCGCCTACCGCTGCAATGGTAACATGCACTTAAAGTTGATGTTAGGGGAAAATTCGGAGTTTCTTTCAAACTTAATCACTGCTGATGAAACTTGGTTACATCATTTTGATGCTGAGAGCAAACAGCAAAGCTCAGTATGGAAATCTCCTTCATCACACACCCCCAAAAAGCATAAGTGGCTGCTTCTGCTGGGAAAGTTATGGTCATCTCATTTTTTGATATTCATGGAATGGTTTATCAGTATGCTGTACCTGCACACACATCAGTAGCTGGACAATACTACAGGGATGTCCTGAATACATTACAAGTCCATGATAGGCGCAAAACACCACATTTCCGTGAAGCAGGCTGGATGCTGCACCATGATCATGCGAGACCGCATATTACCAATGTTGTTGCTGAATATCTTGCAAAAATCAACGAAGTGCATTCCTCACCCTCCCTATAGTCCGGATTTAGCCCCATGTGACCCTTTTCTATTCCGTAACTTGAAGAAACGCCTTCATGGGAGGCATTATCCATCATCAGAAGCAGTGGTGAAGGCTGCGGAGGCGATTTTAAAGGATCTCTCAAAAAATGTTTTCCAGTATGTCTTTGAAGACTGGCAGGAATGCTGGGACAAGTGCATCGCATTCAGGGGAGACTATTTTGAGAAGGACCATCAAAATTATGAGGATGAGTAAGCGTACGTTGCCAAAAAAAAAGTTGTGATCATTCATTATTGAACAGCCCTCGTACATATCACAATTATCACTTGTACTAATATGCTAGTACTATCTTACTCTTACCTTACCTTTAAATAACTTGTCCTCCATTGTAACATAGCAGCATTCGTTAAATCTTTACAGGAATAAAATCAGGAATACCTAATATTTATGAAAGACTATTTTTTAAACATTTACACTTATTTATCAGTAGAATTCGATACTCAAAAGTTAGTTCAGGAATTAATACAAAATAATCCAAATGTAAAATTCTACACTTCTGTAAAACTATCTCCATTTGTTTGCCATTTCTACCAGTTAAAGCTTTTGTTACACTGTATGAAGTACAGCGTACATTTTCTCCGAGTTGTGGCTTGGAGCTCTATATTTTAACCATTTGAGGCAGAACTCACTTCCGCGTTAAATGCACAGAGTTGGGAAACTGTTAACAGAGTGTTTTATGGCCGTCGTCAGTTCTCCTCTCCCACTCAATGCTTTTTCCTCCCTTGCTTATCCAGCGACATTGTGTTCGTATTTACTTTCTAAAAGCCTCTGCTGCTTACAATGGAGTTATTACGTTAGTTTCAATTCCTACATTAAACTCCTTAAACATATGTAAATGAAACCTTAAACATTCTATTTTTCTTGTTTGGTTGAACCTCTTCAGCAATTGATATGGGACATTTCAAAAACCGATATTGGTCTTTATAACCCGAATCAAGCGCCTATGAAGATAGCGTTCGAGATTAGTTTGCTTAATAAAAAAGTACATTGTACGGTTGTGTGTGGAAGCCACCGCCAAATACACATTATCATCAGAAAGAATCTGATCAGCTAAGGACTTATATTCTATTATCAGATATAACTTCTTCAAATCAACCAGTGGAAGGGGATGAGGAAATTAGGATAACATTTCTTTCTTTTGAGCTCATAAAATACCTGTAACGTGCAGGATTCTAGGTTCTTTTTGAGAAAGAGTCACAATTTGAAAATCATTTGTCCATTGGACAGAGAGGTAAGAGATATCAGTTATAAAATATTCTTAACTATCTTCTTATACCCTTTATAATTGAAATTAATTAAGTAAAATTAGCGGTTCTCTTAAAAGGAAGTTGAACCATTTTTTTTCTTCTTTTAATCTTTCTTTCTTGCCTTTCTTAAGAAGTCTTTGAGTTTTTGTTTCACAAGAAAGAAAACTGCGAGTTATTCTGTGTTGAATTACAAATATTTGAGGTAATAATAATAATAATAATAATAATAATAATAATAATAATAATAATAATAATAATAATAATAATAATAATAATAATAATAATAATAATAATAATAATAATAATAATAATAATAATAATAATAATAATAATAATGATAATGATAATGATAATGATAATGATAATAATAATAATAATAATAATAATAATAATAATAATAATAATAATAATAATAATAATAATAATAATAATAATAATAATAATAATAATAATAATAATAATAATAATAATAATAATAATAATAATAATAATAATAATAATAATAATAATAATAATAATAATAATAATAATAATAATAATAATAATAATAATAATAATAATAATAATAATAATAATAATAATAATAATAATAATAATAATAATAATAATAATAATAATAATAATAATAATAATAATAATAATAATAATAATAATAATAATAATAATAATAATAATAATAATAATAATAATAATAATAATAATAATAATAATAATAATAATAATAATAATAATAATAATAATAATAATAATAATAATAATAATAATAATAATAATAATAATAATAATAATAACAATAACAATAACAATAACAACAATAACAATAACAATAACAACAATAACAATAACAATAACAATAATAACAATAACAATAACAATAATAATAATAATAATAACAATAATAATAATAATAATAATAATAATAATAATAATAATAATAATAATAATAATAATAATAATAATAATAATAATAATAATAATAATAATAATAATAATAATAATAATAATAATAATAATAATAATAATAATAATAATAATAATAATAATAATAATAATAATAATAATAATAATAATAATAATAATAATAATAATAATAATAATAATAATAATAATAATAATAATAATAATAATAATAATAATAATAATAATAATAATAATAATAATAATAATAATAATAATAATAATAATAATAATAATAATAATAATAATAATAATAATAATAATAATAATAATAATAATAATAATAATAATAATAATAATAATAATAATAATAATAATAATAATAATAATAGTCATAATAATGTTAGCAATCATAGTTTAACAATCTATCAGGAAGCAAGGCTATCCCCTTACATATCGAGTGCAGGTGAGATGCTTTTAATGTTCTTTTCGCCATTGTAAGTAAATGGCGAGCAATGTTTACTTTCTATCACATAGTAGAGGAAGTATTCCACTCAACAACTAATACCAAATTTTTTTGTCGTTACATAATTTGAGCCTCTCTGAATAAAATATAACAGTTTTATTTTTTCTGTCATGTAGTTACATAGTAAATAAACATTCATCCAAAGATAAGAGATTCGGAGTTCACCGAATATTCAATTTTTGAGGCTCCGTAGATACAAAAAGAGCATTTTAAAATCCTCTGAAGTTGCTAAACTTAAATACCAACTTCAAGTTGGTTTAGATTTAGTTTTGTTTTCTCAGATCAGTACCTGGGTATTTTCTCTCACGCTGGCTTGTGCGGATTCGTTTTTAAAGATGCCTTTTGTTTTCGATTAAAAAAAAAATAATATGTTATTTCATGTGAAATCATCATATTGAGTTTTTGTTTGGAATGCAATACCTTCTCAATATATTAGCTGCGTAGTTAAGAAAGCTAACGGATTCCCAGTTGAAAAAATTATAAGTATTTAAAAATTCGTACTAATTACAAGGAAATTACCTCGTAAATGGTTAACGTAACTGAACACTTTATTCATCACAAAATGTGTATTATTTTTCAGAAACATGTTTCCTATCTCTTATGCTAATTATGCAGTAGTCAATTAGTGTAAAGAAGACTTTTTCATAGAAATCATTTAAACGTAGAGTATTTGAATTAAATTTGCTGTAAAATGTCTGATAAAATTAATTTTTAATGTCCATTTAAAGAAAGTTTGAAGTGAAATAATCTCCTTCAGAACTTATATAGTACACATATACTACTATTCAAATATTTCTAAAAAATGCTTTATTAAACTTCAGGGTGTCCTAAACTGTGCATTTTCAATGAAAACTGTCCTCGAAGGTTTGATACCTACGTAATTATTTAGTGTAGTGTGTAATATACTGAGAAAGTAAGGGCCGATTTTACTGGATATTTTTATTAGAGAGGGAGATCTATTACAGACTTATGTATCGTAAATTGTTAATGTAATATTATTAGATACATAATCAGATAGAAGCTACGGATAGAACGACAGTTTTGAATTGTGTTTGTATTACACACAGGCATGCAATTTGTGCCATTCTCTTCCTTTCTTCTTCAAACGCAATGTGCTGCGGTTGGTTGTATTTCAGAGCGACATGTTAATGCAATAAAGATTTCTTAAATGGTAGACAAACTCATGAACAAAACATAGGTATTGATTCAAGTTCCTATCGCCTTCAGTAGTAGTTCGGCTTTTAAATAATTACAAAGTAACACCTACGCAATTACAGCTACGTTAACCATAAGAATTTATTGTATTTGTTCCCTGATTATTTGTGTAGATTTTGACAGCTAAATTGATGCAGTGACAGAATGTACTTATTCATAGTTTGATTGTACCCAATACCGCAAATGAGTGTGAAGCCACCGTGTGACGGGATGGATCTCACATTTCAACGATTTCCTGAAGTTTCCTATCTTTATACAATGAGAAAGCTGTTTTTTCTCTAATTTCGCGTTCTCCAACGTTAAGTTATATCAAAAGATGAATGGAATGGGTGAAATGATGCTCAAATGAGCCCAGAGTCCATAGGGCTTAGAGTTAGCCAACATTCGTCTTTTAGGATAAGTGAAAACCCCGGAAAAACCTTATTAAGATAACTCACCCTGACTGAGATTCGAACTCGGGACCTCTTGAACGTGAGGCAGACACTACCACCACGCTACCGAGCGTGCAATGAGAAAGCTGAAAGTCGGAACAATGTTAACTAGTTAACCACTAGGTATAAATCGAATTAATGTCCTATTCTCTCTCAAAGTACAAGTACAGATGTGCAGCTGAATACAATTTCTAAACTAGAATTTCTGATTTCTAGCCCTGAAGTTTTGTATTAAAATGTTATACAATTTCCCGGTCTACAGAAAGTATTACATTCTCTTAGTTCTGCACCATTCCAACAAGTGGTTAAGAGTTTTTTTTAACAGTTATCCCTTTACTAGCACTCCTCGCTTTACTACATGATGCAGATGAAGCATAGCATTGACCACAAGAGAGATTCAAACATGTTTTATTGAATGATCTGATTTTTGGAACACTACTGCTTAGGTTCTAGAAGATCGCGCAGCTTTGCAACATCATTTCCTGTTACATAGCCGTTGTCTCTGTGTACCATGAACCGCCGATGCATATGTCTTTGTGAAAGGGTGGTCCTATTGATCAGTTTGTTCTCCACTTTTCGGCACCCATTTGTGCTAAGGTAGACAAATAGAGAAGCATTGATTCAAGAATAAACTCTATGGACTAAGAAAAGAGTTTTAAGTATTTGTCAACAATGTTGCTGCATTTGAAGGGGAAAGGCTCAACATTAACTAATACGGGGAAGTAACCATAAAGGGACCGAGCGATATGGCTCAGGTGGTTTCGTCTGTGGCCCGCATTTGGGAGGCCCGATTTCGATTCCCGTGGCCGACCAACCTGACCCGTGGGCTTTTTCGGGGGTTTTCCTGGGTCCCTAAGCGAATGCTGGGTAGGTTAATTACATCCCCCGAATTTCCTGTCCCTCCATTTCATCTCCATTATCATTTCACATCTTCTCTCATCTGGTGGTCTATTTCAGGGTAGAAGTGTCGGCGAGTGTCTCGGCGGTGCATGGCAGGATGATATGCTCTGAGGAAAACTACTTCCTCCTCCGGCAGGTCGGTTGCCGATCTCCGCTCCTCTGCTGGGACCATTAAGGGGCCGCCAGCCAGGGACCTTTGGGGCTCGGATCGCATGCATGGGACCATCAGGGCTCGGCTGCTGCGCTCGTTGCCATCCCGCTATGGAGGAGCAACTTCGTCGTCCTGTCCTGTCGGGGAATGTCTCTATCCAAGTAAACTGAGAGACCCTGCCTTCTGTACTGTCATGCCTCCTTGGGTCGGCCACCCTCTTTCTCCTTCGCCTCATTCTTCCTCCCAGGGGTGCCCCACTTGTGGGCATAGGAACAATGGGCCCAGCATGGTGGCCTACGTACTGAATCCCCTCCATAATGAAATCCCAAATCCCAATCCCAACCACAAAGTGGCAATGGACAAGTTAAAATAATTGCAAACTAATCAAAATATATTTTTAGTTTATTTTTTAATTATAAAAGTTATATCACCCAAAAATTTGATGCCGAGATTTATCCGCAAGTGCGTGTGTTTGTGTGTGTGTGTGTGTGTGTGTGTGTGTGTGTGTGTGTGTGTGTGTGTGTGTGTGTGTGTGTGTAAACAGCATAACCCAAAAACAAAAAGTTGAATAATTATAAAATTTGTATTGCTTTATTTCAGAATTATTCAAAGCTGTGACACGAAAGTTTTGAAGAAAAAATATGGAACTCCACCTCAAATATTCTTATTCGAACATGCTCAATGTTTTGTTATCAAAAATGCTTCTAATTACTTGAACAAAAATATTACATTTGAAAAAAAAAATGTTTCGTTTACAAGTAAGAATATGAAGCTTCTTATTATGAATATGAAGTTATTCGAACATCTACATATATATATTGAATTATTTCATGGTTTATTTCTGGAGATTGTAATGATACAAAGTGACGTATGCAACAGATAACTGAAGTTAATATCATATTTTCGAAAATTGTTATACCTCTTCTAAATATTGCGAACAATATTGCTTTAGAATAATATTCATTCCCCATAGCTCCAAAACTCAGAAATTTCACAAACAGTCAGATTTTAGACGTGAATTCTGTTGAAAATTCAGTATATGATAGCAAAGTTTTCTTCCAAGACAGTTAAATATTTTCTATTACATGTATAAGTGTTATTCAGCTTTCTGCTCTTTCGCATCAACATGGCTTGTAACAGAGAGAAGCTACACACTTAGAGGTTGAAGCAAATCTACAAACATGATGATACAGAAAATAGATTAGAAATCTACACGGATATGCTTCCACTTATTGCTGCATTGCCTTTACTTTTTGTTACATTTAAATGATACGTTATATTATTTATGCATTAATTACTGTTCCATTACCCAGCATTTTAATATAATTTTAATATATGCTAAAGGTTTTTTATGACACTAATTATTTATTCTGAGGGAGTCCATAATTTAATGATAAAAGTAATTATAGTGCATTTTCTGTAATTTAGCATGCGATATAATATTTGCTCTTGTAATTTCACTTTCATTTGATTAATTTGCCGTTTATAATTGTTGATTACTGTTTGCGATCTTTGACCGCATCGAAAGTTTTAAGACAAAAAAGGACAAATATTAGCAAATTTTAAATATTAATGATGAGTATTTTGAATATTACCTGTGGCAAAAACAGATTGTTTGGAATTTAGTTAAATTGTATTTTGAAGACATGTAATTTGTGTAGCAGTATGTGTTTGCCTATAGCATAATCGTATCTACTTTATAAGATTATACAAAAATATCTCCCACATAAATGTAACTTGAGAGGTTATTCCTAGAAAATTCAAGATACAATCATCATTTTTCATTTAAATTGTTTAATATAAGGGTTTTAATAAAAATTGCTAGAGCCATTTTAGAATGTTCCAATATTTCGAATAATCTTAATTGTAAAGGGTATCTTACTATGTGGCATTTTCCTGAAAGTCTTCGCGTCTTTGGAACATAACTACGAGGCACAACAGCCGTTTACGAGCCAGGGTATGTAAGTTGCGCAATGGTTTTTGAACAGTGACCTTCATCCAAGAAAAAATCGCCGAGCCCAGGTCTAACCTTCGTTCTCTTCTGTCTCCTTCCAACTAGTGTGTTCAGAAACTTGTTGCTATTGTTACCAGTGTTACGTGATGCAATTTGCCGTATGAATCGCCTGCCCGCACTCCCCACGAGTACTGTTGACCGTCGAGGATTGTGACGCTGTCATGCGTATGTATCAGTGTTGTGATAATGCCTACTGTAATTTCAATGTTAAACGGAAAGACTGTTTATAGTCAAAATTGTGAGGTGATTGCTAATGTACATGAATAACTTAAGGAAGAGTAAATGCGTAGGGATCGCTATCTTCCTGATCATTTCAGAGTGATTAAGAAAGTGCAAGAAGGAGTTATAAATCGTAACAGAAAACTGAAGACTTTCATGAAGAAATAAACATTGAAAATTGTGTTAAATACCTATGCACAGTGTAAAATCATAATTTACTCTTTAACTCGGTGCTAGTAATAGATAATGCTTATAACACATAAATCCTTAAGTTTTTTTTAAAGAAGAGATACACTTTCTTGGTAACAAAATCACGTTATCCCCTTTGATGAAAATAGCAACAAAACAAAATTGTATGATTTAATTCTAGCCAATAAGCCGACTCAGAAGAATCTTTTGACTGACGATATATTGTCAGAATATAAACATGCAACCTTAAGGCTTCCTCCATTCCACCCGGATCTGAATCCTGTAGAATGAAATGGGCAGACGTCACTGGATTGATTGTAGAAATTTAACCTTTAAAACAAAAACATTGAAACGTTCCGTCATTTTGTTGTTGTTGTAATTTACGTCCTCCAACGTGTAACTAAAAAGTTTATGGGTGTACACAAGTTCCACGTTGGAACGCCAATTTGATGCAAATATAATATAATGGCGAACACAGAAGTCGGCGAGCAATGAGGTTTCTCTCAGGGTATGCGTGGATGTGTGTGAGAAGGAAATTTACAACACTGGAATGCCCGTTTCCAAATTATTTATTCACTGCTTCTTATTTCAAACCTCGAAATGGAAGCTGCCGACCGAGGGTTACCAATCACGGTTTATAGTGACTGAATGCTAATTATATTTCTTGATAAATTCTGATGACCTGACAAATATTCAAGACCGAACAAGTTGACCGCTCTAAAAAGGCTTCACGTCTCACTCTTTTCTAATATCGGCTACACGCCGGATAAATGTTTATGATGTCTTTCTAGCCGCCCACCCGCCTTCATCGGCGACAAGCCGAAGAGTGCTGACCACCTTTGCGCGCGTGTGTATCTTTATATATAACTTTCACTCTCCTAATTCCTTTTTAAACAAAGTCCTTTTGTGGCTGTTTTGGTCGCCATTGTAAACGATCCAAAGAATACCCTATTCATGTATGTCAAGTGACAATTCCTTTAGAAACCTTCTAAGGTCACTGTTCCTTTCATTCATGGCATTGTTATTATACTTTCCCCGCTCACTGACCTTGCCCTGGGTTGTCACAAAGAACCCACATTCCTTTTACGTCTATCATTATTCTTTGCTTCTGGAAAACCCTAATTTCGGTATCAAATGCCCCCATAGATATTATTTTATTATCCCATAATGAAATAATATATATGTCTTGCCCGAATATAACGCAAAATATTAGATCTTTGTCAGCAACTTCCAATTTATTTTACAATTTCTTCTCACAACATTAATTTTTACATGACATTTCCTAAAAATTAGTCACCTGGTTACATAACAACATTTCATTTAAAATTTACCAACATTCTGTTCTGTAATTTTCAACTTTCAAATATTACTCGGAAAATATTTCAATCTACCTCATCTCTCTCTTTCTCCATCTGATCTACTTAAAATTAATTCATATTGTTGTTACACTTGAAACAATTCCTAAATATACACTCTTATGTTTAAACCAATTGTACATTAATAATATTATCTATCTATATACTTTTTACAACATTTCTGAATTGTTCTTGTGGATTCTATATAAACATTCTTTCCAAAAGTCTTTCATTGTTCGGTTTTATTTTAATTAACTGGTTAATTTTTTTTATACATTTCCGAATACTTCTTTATGATTCTATATAAATATTATTTTCAAAAGTCTAAGTGTTCTGATTTTCATTACTATATATTTTTTTTTTCACTTGTTTAGTTTTAAGTTTCACTGCACTGTCACAACACTGTTTATACTTAACCTATACATTTTACACTACACTATTTATACTTAACCTATACATTTTACAAGTTTGTTTCTTCTCCTTTTACAATTTGTTATGGCAATTTTAAACACTTTAGCCTAAGTTCCTACCATTTACAAGAAAATTCATCCTACCACAACGTACTTCGAAAATACAAAAGAATTTTGCGGACTTTTCCATGTATAAAGGACTTATTTATTATACATCCCCATGATTTTTCCACATTTAGCTTAGATATCGGACATCGATCTCTTTTCCTATCATTTCTACACATATTCTGATGGAACTGTGCCCCTTGCCCGAAATATTTTAATATTTCTGTTTCGTTTATCCTTGGATTTTGCATGTTTTTCAATGTTTCATTTGTCACCGTGATCTCTATTGCTACCTCATTCATTTGATTTTTGTTTTCCCCCAAAAACCTCGTCTGTTTTCTATTTTCCCACTCTGATACTTCTAGTCTACCCCTAGTTTCTCCTAACTTTTCTCTAGCCATTCCTATTTCTTCGTCTAATTTCTGTACTATTTCCTCCCCAAGTTTTCTGTTTTCACTATCTAACCTTTCATTAGTTAGATTTATAACTTCATTTTCAGCATTCTCCGTCTCCTCACTAATATCTTTTCCTACATTGTCTGTTACCTGATCAGCTTCTTCCCTTACGTTCTCTACTTCCTGACTAACTTTCCCGAAATTTTCTAACGACTGTTGTTGATTATCTAACTTCTTTCCTAGTTCTATTTGTCCTACCTCTAATTTCTGAACACTATTTTCTAACTTTTCTTCTATCTTTTTTAAACTTTGACTGTTATCATCTATCTTTTTACTTAAACTTTCATTTAAACTTTGATTGTTATCCTTCATCTCTTTTCTTAAGCTTTCGAACATTTTTCTCATTTCCTCTAACATAATTCTTTCCCTTTCTACATTATTTAGGGCCGTTCTACTACACTCTGGTACTTCGACTTCCTGCCTACTGCTACTAGCATCAACCTCCTGGACTTCCATGCTTTCTACAGAATTTTGACTCAGCATTTTTCCACTCCTTAAATACATTCACAGTAGTCTAGAATATAATTTAACACTCTGTACCTTTGATTGTTTTTTTTACTGGCTCCTGATGATGTCACTGATGACGATGCCGGCCTCGTTTCTTCTTTACAGTCGAACTGTTGACGAATTTCTTGATGGGTCGACCGTCCTCCTGTCGAACCACCTTCTACTGTTGAACCTCGTTGTCGGGTTGAAACTCCTACTAGGTTGAATCTGCTTCTCTTGTTGAACCTCGTCGTCGGGTTGAAACTACTTCTAGGGTTGAACCTCCTTCTCAGGTTGAACCTCCTCCTGTTGTCGAACGTCCTTCTCCTATCGTGCCGAACCTCCTTCTCTTATCGAGCCCCGCGTTGGCGCGCCAGTTTGTAGCAGTATTGCTTATGGGTGTACACAAGTTCCACGTTGGAACGCCAATTTGATGCAAATATAATATAATGGCGAACACAGAAGTCGGCGAGCAATGAGGTTTCTCTCAGGGTATGCGTGGATGTGTGTGAGAAGGAAATTTACAACACTGGAATGCCCGTTTCCAAATTATTTATTCACTGCTTCTTATTTCAAACCTCGAAATGGAAGCTGCCGACCGAGGGTTACCAATCACGGTTTATAGTGACTGAATGCTAATTATATTTCTTGATAAATTCTGATGACCTGACAAATATTCAAGACCGAACAAGTTGACCGCTCTAAAAAGGCTTCACGTCTCACTCTTTTCTAATATCGGCTACACGCCGGATAAATGTTTATGATGTCTTTCTAGCCGCCCACCCGCCTTCATCGGCGACAAGCCGAAGAGTGCTGACCACCTTTGCGCGCGTGTGTATCTTTATATATAACTTTCACTCTCCAAATTCCTTTTTAAACAAAGTCCTTTTGTGGCTGTTTTGGTCGCCATTGTAAACGATCCAAAGAATACCCTATTCATGTATGTCAAGTGACAATTCCTTTAGAAACCTTCTAAGGTCACTGTTCCTTTCATTCATGGCATTGTTATTATACTTTCCCCGCTCACTGACCTTGCCCTGGGTTGTCACAAAGAACCCACATTCCTTTTACGTCTATCATTATTCTTTGCTTCTGGAAAACCCTAATTTCGGTATCAAACGTTAAGTCATATCGAACGATGAGTGGAATAGATGAAATGATGCTCAAATGAGCCCAGGGTCCGTAGAGCTTAGAGTTACCCGACATTCGTCTGTTAGGATAAGGGAAACCCTGGAAAAACGTTATCCAGGTAACTCGCCCTGACCGAGATTCGAACTCGGGACCTCTTGAACGTGAGGCAGACGTGCTACCATCCACACTACCGAGGCGGGCTGTTTCGCCAATGATTTGAGTAAGTTGCCTGATGGAATGGGGAAAGTTATGCTATCATGTGGATGAAACAGAACAGGATTACTGGAAAAAATGCACTAGTTGAAGAAAACATTGAAAGAATTGTAATTGAAGACAATGGACGAGGGTGACGGTAACAATGACTTCGCAGAAGAAGAAGGAGCGGGAGGGAGGGGGAGGAGGAGAGGGAGGGGAAGATGGGGAATAGGGAGAGGAGGGTTAGGGGGAGGGGGAGATGGGGTAGAGGGAGCGGGCTCTTCCCTGACTTCGGTTTTCCCTGAATTGCGACGAGTGAAATAAACAATTCAGTGATATTTGAGAGGGTGAAGTCATCGCAATGAGACATTGTTGCCATGAAGGCGGGGGGAAACAGGTGAGAGACTGGTATCGAAGCTCTCATTTAAATATTTCAGCTTTCAAGAACCACTGTAGGACCTATACCGCCTGTCCGCTGCGCCTCCCGCCTCCGCCTACTATAAGCGTCGTGATTGGGGTACAAATGGAGGCTGGCGTGAAAGGCGCTCCATTCCCTGCAGGCCGGAATGTGTAGTCTTCACATCAGTATTTCGAAGATGACAAATTAAATACTAAGTTTTACCCAAATCTTTCTTTTTAAGTGTTGGATTTTACACACACACGAACCTTTTGCTACTATTTTACTTCAATCAGAGTGCTTCAAAATGTAAATTTCTGCTGAAATATCAGCATAAAACGCTTGGGTAGAATAGAATACTTAACTCCACCTCCCCATCCAAAATTACCATTTAATGGATAATGTTTGAAAAATGTTAAAATAATTTTAATGCTCTTCTAATAACTCCTGAACTGACCATCATCCTGGTTTTGTAAAACTGGTAAAGCGTAAGATATATGCAGTGCACAAAAATAGTATTTGTCAAAGTACACAACATATCTCTAAGATACGCCTATGCGTCATGAATCGGGTACAGTTCTGGACGGTAGGACATGGTTAGAGCCCGAATCTCTCATGCAGATGAATGCGGTCTTCGCAGATTGGAATATATAATACTCTATATCAATTTGGAAGTTCTTTATTTTTATCTATATTGGTCTTGCAAAGAGAACGAAATGCATCACATAGCTACCAGCTCTTAATAGATGTGCCTATTGCTTACACCTACTGCATTCTTCTTTTCCCATTTTACTTAAAAGAAAATATTCAATAAAGCCATTTCAACATATGATTATCTAGATTGACTTGAAATACATTTAAAAATAAGCTTATATAGAAAGAGTTTGTGGATGAATGGACCGAGAGAAGAAAAGCGGAAATATAGTACTAGATTTTCTTATAAAGAGCAAACAGTTTTTATTGAAATGCCCTTAGAACGATACTTGCTTTACAAAATGCATATATTTAATTTTCTGTAAATATCCTGGGCAAACCACTTCTTTGTGAACGAATCTCGTAAAACGGGCAAATTCCTATTCACAAGAAATGTAGATCTCGTCATATGATTTAGACCACATGAATGTAAACTTATGTGATAAAGAATTTTGTAATTTTTTATGTTTCGGATAAGCTCGCTAATTTTGGTTTGAATTTTCAAATTATTGACACTCTTTTTTTCCAAAATGTAATTGAATATTCCCTTCTTGTTTTACACACGATCATACAAAGTGTAAACATTCGAAGTGTTCTGTGAGTAAAGAAATTGCTAAAAGACTTGGCTATTAGGAAGCAGTTTTACTAATATTCAACTAGCTAACATGTGGATAGAGGAATAAGACTCTTTAGGACTATTTGTGAAGTCATGTGAAATTAAATATTGATTATTAAAATGTACCTCTTAAAGCTACTTATTTGCACAGGTAAAAGTGTTCTGGTAATGTATGTGGACCATGACCTTTCTTATCCTTATCAAGCTATCCTAGTAAGTTTCTCTCCAACATTTATTAACATCGTGTATATACAGTAATGAATCCACATTAAGTAGTTCAATTTTGCCCTTTTAGAACCTGAAACCGATATACTGTTTGGTTAAGGATGTAGTGAGGTTGGCATAGAGATAGCTACTTATTGTAATTACTCCCTGAGCTATTAGTCTCCACAGAGAAGTTCATCTTTCTCATTGCTACAAGGCAAACGGTGCAAGTTAGACATCATGATAACCAAGTAAGACACTGACTCCTCTTGTTGTAATCAACAGATGCTGAAAATAAATTTCAATCTAGTCGGTTTTCAAGGGACAATTCAGCAAACCAGAGCATGCGTTACAAAACTATCGTAATCGTATTCTTTCCATGTGTATGAAATATTTATTTCAGCCAACCAGAACTCGCACCTAATACCAGGGTTCCTAGATATACTGCATGACGCTAAGCCCTTACCATGTGGCTTGAATTTGGAAATACTTTGGAACTCCATGGGCATCACAAATACCTTGTTTACTCTGATGCATCGTGCCACGGACATTGTTGCTAACATCCATATTTTATAATTAGTACAGATGTGACCAGTCCATATCAAGTTTGGGCTAGAAATTGATAAAGTGTTATAATATATTTAGCAATTATCCAGCACAAATCTAATCCTGTGAAGCATGGATTGTAAGGGAACTACCGTATCAAAGCGATGTCCAAAGCTACTGTAGTTGTTAACGGTTCCTAAGCGCTAGAACTGATAGCGTAATGTAGCATACATGTATGAGCGCATTCTGATTAAAATAAGTTCTCCAAAGGAACGTTAAAAGGAACATTTGAACAGAATTAACATGCAAAGTATAAATTTACTGATTGATATTCCATGACTTACTGTATGCAAAAACATGTAACGGTGAATATAACAACTACTAAAGAAAATTACTTTTTAATTACTGTTGACTAAAAGGCATGTATAAGTTGTGAGTCAGATGTTGTGTCTCACTTATTTCTACATTGCTGTTCTCTTATTGGGTAGCGTATCTGCCTCATGTTCAAGAGGTCCCGAGTTCGAATCTCGGTCAGGGTGAGTTACCTGGATAAGGTTTTTTTTTTTTCCATCTGACTTAACGTTGGAGGATGTAAATTACAAATAAGGGTGGGGAAAGTAGAACTCGAATTATAGAGTTTTTTCTCAATTTTCATGCTTTAATTGTATATGCATGTTTCGAATCTCCCGCTCATTATGGTAAAACTTTCATAGAGTTAGGATAACTTTAATAGTTCCAAAATATTTTTGAAAATAATTTTGTGCAGTAGCTTTTTAGAATATTTTGGTACACTCACTTGGTAAAACATTAATAACTATATAAATAATTTTTATGAGTAAATGGAATTTGTGTTAAGGAATTCAACATCAGATATAAGTGAGTAATTTTTAACACAAAATATCATCTACTCATAAAAATTTTAAATGATGTCTCACTTTATACATTTTGTTGATAGTTATAACTTTATAAATATTAGTGATGATTCCAGCTCCTTCAAATGAGAGATTGCATTTAAATTTTTTGGAGGTCTACTGGTCTACTGCCAGTCAAACTGGAATATTTCTGCCATGTACAAAAACGAGTAGGTACAAGATTGAGAAAACTTTGACATTTGAGAAAAAATTATCTGATGTTAAAACAATCAAAGGTTGTCTACCAGAATCAAATATTAATCTGGTAATCGATTATTATGTGGAGGCTATCAGAAATAATTTGAAAAACTTTGAGGGTATGGCTAGAGCAGTGCGGGCCACCTACTTTCACAAATCTGCCACTGATTTCAAAACCATTGCAAAATTCTTTCTGTACCTAGCTTGGTGTAAATATAAAACACGAGAAGCTGGTAGTAAACTGCATGGATTTCATCTCAAGAATTACATGCTTAAGGCAGTAATTTTAGCATTGAAACCTATTTCTGTATATCTGACTAATCCAGACGTACTGAAAAAGTATTTGGCAGGGAAAACTCAAACTGAGAATGAATATTATAATAGTGTAGTTCGGTTCTCTAGTATCTAAAAATGGTTTTGTTGGTCTAAAAGCTCTACATCTTGGTGCAAATGATGCAGTTATCCTGCTGAGTGAAATGGTAATGACTATATAGTATATTTGGTATAATACCAAAACTACTCTAAAATAGCTTGAGGATACGTAAGGCATAAGAGGTGG
The DNA here is from genome assembly GCA_030765055.1 of Mantis religiosa. NCBI lineage: Eukaryota > Metazoa > Arthropoda > Insecta > Mantodea > Mantidae > Mantis > Mantis religiosa. The sequence continues at coordinate 140,834,812 of CM060951.1, forward strand.
CAGAACATTTATCTCAGGAGGCTAGGTTACTAAAATGAAGAAAAATGAACCATATCCAAATAGATAACATAGAAGACTATGAAGGTGGAGGATTTTGAGATATTCTGTATACCATAAGGGCTCATCTTTTAAAAACATTTCATGTTTGAAAGCAATTCCTCAAAAAGTAAAATTTTCTATACAAACGTTCCATTATTTAAGAAACTAATTGACACTAAGGGCTGAAATTTTCACCACGCATTTGCTTCTAAAGTGGCTTTATTTTTATGAAAAAGTTTTATGTACATGGATTAGTTTGCTTTTGAATCTAAAAACCACCATTTTCGGTAACATTTTAAGCGCTTCATTTTAAAAATTCTTAGCATTCATTCTAATGAATACAAGCATTTTATTTTTCGTCAATCAACTGTAAAGTTATTATTGAATATACCTTAAAAATTTAGCTTATGGTTGCTGAGATAATGGGTCAAACAACTTTGGCAAGCTAGGACACTTAGATCCCCCTTAACACTGCAACTTACTTGGAAAAGTAGAGCTGTAGGCCAACATTTAGTTGTTAATGTTATCCTTATTGTTATGTTATCACCCTTTTATCATAAAAGAGAGACATCTTCAGTAGCGCAGAAAAGATATAATATACAATTTAAAATTATGTTTAATTATATTAGTACCACATACCATTTAATAAGTACATTTTAATTAATTAATTCTAGTTTCTGAGTATTATGATTTTTATGTGCAGAGAACAAATATTTTAGCGATAAGTACATCTGTAAAAGGAGAACTAAGGTGTTCCTAATAACATTCATGGAAGAAAAAAAGAATAGCTCAAATCAGTACAAGAACCTTAGACAAACATCACAAATTTCATTAAATCGGTGTGAAGGGACATTTCTAAGTTACGTGTAAGAAGTTGGTATTCCATTATGCTCTTTAAATTAAAAAAAATCATAAAAATTACAATTATATCAATTTGAACGAAGGGGGAATATCTATTTATCTCCGACTCAGAGATGAAAAATTGTTAATGAACATATTTATATTACCATTTTAGTATTCAAAGGAGCAGCAGTCGACTTCTGACTCTCAAGGGCAAGCGACTCATCACCCTGATGATGCAAGGAGCAGTTCCTGGCGAAATCTGGTTCATTCTTCAGGGACTTCTAAACCACGACACACAAGCCCGGAACATAACATTTATCTTGATTTCTAAGTAATTTCTTTGAAGTTACATTCTCTTTGGATGACCACAAAGGAAGGAAAGAAAAATGAATAGCTATTTGCAGATACAGTAGCTTGAAAATCAAAATAAATAAAAAGTTCCCTCGGAAATGGTTAATGTTACAGGAACATTATTTGTCATTAATTGTGTGTCTCTATTTTTAGTAAGAGTTTGTCTACATTTTACCAACTTTTAATTATACGATGTTTATTCAAAATGACGAAAATTTCACTTACTTTACAGAAATTTTGAGATGTAATATTTATTTGTTATGTAAAATGTCTTAAACGAAGGTATTTTAATCCAAAGTCTTACTGCCATTTTTAATAAAATAAAAATGTAAAGCTCTTTCCAAGTAAAATGCAGCTTATTTAGGAAGATGTTTTCCAAAATCTTGCTGGCACATCCTTGAAAGACACCGAGTATCAAGTTTTCGTATTTAACACTTTTCATTTTTGAGTTATTCTGATCACACACAGAGGTATACTAATATACGCATAGACCTTTTGCTAAACATTTCTTTCCATTTTGTTTTCAGGGATCTCAAAATGTGTATTTCCAATGCAATCACTGATCGTACTTTTATTTGGATTACAATACTTGCTCTGCTTAGTAGATAAAGTAAAGGCTGGCCAGTGACACGCATACAAGTAGGCAAAGTCTCGACTGTTTTAGATTTTTAGAATGTCGAAACCAGAATAACAAACTTTTCCAATCTAATCTAAGCGACTTGATTTATTTATATAATTGTGGTTTCTTTTAATAAAAAATTTTAAGTTTCGCAATAATAATCTGTTAAAACAGAAAACATCTCCAGTTGTCTAATGCAATTCGAGGAACTGCATACTTCTAAATACAATGATTAACTTACGGGAACATAAATAGTTAATGCTGTTATCTCAAATTCAGCAACGTGATTCGTGTTGAAAATAGCAATGAGGTAAGGAATCGAATTTCTATCGCCCGAGACACTTTGTAATGAGGTTAAATCGCGAGGGAGGAAATACCGTTTCTTAGAAAGGCTCCGAGCTCCGGTCTTCCAAGTGAAAGGGGTGGAGGTTGCGGAAACTGTAATATATTGCCAAAGTGCGTGTGTCACGGTTGGTTCCCGATCATCCCTTTCCTTGAATCAATACCTCTAACATCATTACCTCTTGGACATCGACCTCTTCCTGACCCCAAGAGGAAGTTGTGTCCTCCGAGTCCCAACATGTTGTAAGCAATACCCTCAGCGAATTTCCCTCCAGGAATACATGAGTTCAAGCCTTCAGAGCTTCCCAATATCGCAGTTAATGTGGTCTGAAGAAGCAATTCGCATCTTTCTAATTACCTATATATATTCATCTAGGCTAACAGGCCAACACAGACTTTTATAATAGTGGTACTTCAGAAATGCCATAAATAATTGTGACACTATTATTAGTAGTTATAACTGCCAGTGCTGTGAAAGTACAGCGATGTTGCTAAATAAGAAACAGAAACGACTCTACAGCATGGGGTGCGGACCTCATCTTCAGTTTTGCATCACTGCTTTTGGACCATCAGTCTAAGGATCACCTGTAATATCTGCTCAATAATTTTCATTTAATACACCTCTGCGATTGCCCACTTCGGTAACGTAGTTGATAGTATGTCCGTCTCACCTTCAAGAGGTTCCGAATTCGAATCTCGGTCTGGTTCAGTTATCTTGATAAGGTTTCCACCGGGGTTTCCCCTTGTCCTGAAAGATGAAAGTCTGGTAGCTCTAAGCTCTGTGGATCTTGGGCTCATTTGGGCTCATCACTTCACCCATTTTATTCATCGCGCGATATAAATTAATGTAGGACGACGCAAATTTAAAAAAAGAAAATTCTGCGATTTTCACTAGCTGTACCTGCTTGCTCGGGCAGGTAGGTTTCCCATGAGCCAGCATATATGCATAGGCAGACGGTTTTCCTCAATGTTAGGCAGATCAGGAAAGATCTGGTTTATACTAATAGGAGAGAAGGTTTTAAAGTGGAGGGATTAGGAAACTTAACTACTTTTGGAACTGCTCATAGTTTCCATTGGGTTATTTTAGTCATCGCGCTGAAAAACCTCTTTTAAAGTTTTGGAAACTGATCCACATATTTACAAAATGTTTTCAGCTTTGTAGGTTGATATACGTTTTTAGCTATCATCATCGTCGTCGTCATCGTCATCAAATGTTGCTGCTTTCTCCATTGTACACAATTGCCTTGGCATAGCTGGCATAGTTGCGAGGTGTTGTTTCACAACAGAGCTTAAAGAACACCAGGCATGGCAATTTGTATGCGTTAAAGCCAGGACGACGGGAAATAAAACTGAACTACGTGTGTCTGGACCACAGTTAGTGACATGTATGTAATAAACCTCACAATCCCTCCTGATATTTACAGATCATTGTTTTTGGCTCTTTGTAGTGATAATCTCTAAGTGTAAGTTAATCCAAGTGCTTAAAGATTCCTGTGTTCCCTGATGACATGTAAGTGTTTATAAGCGATTGCTTTATATCAACTAGCACGCAATAGAACTTAGAGGTCAACTTTGGTGGCGCTAGCAGAAGCTAGCAGCGTCGAAAAAGCTAATAGGTAATCATAAGTACAATGTATGTTATTGCAATACTACTTAAATGAAACTAATTTTGAAATATTTATTATGGATAACAGAGAGTAGAAAATAGGTTTCTGTGCAATGAAATGTAGAGTAAATTAAGGATAGGATAAATTAAGTAGTAACTAGACCTCAACCGCGAGGGAATTTTTGTGCACACATCCCCAGGAGGAAAGGTTCAGCGGAAGGAACCATAGGAGAGTAGAGCTGCAGGACCGAACAACACGTACGAAGAAACGGAATTCCTATCAATTTCAGTCTTAACTATTACACTGGGATGGAGAGGGAGTGCTCTCTATGCTGGAGGTCGCATTAGCCTCCCTCCAGTGCTAACCGGGAAAGCTCGACCCAGCAGTGAAGGCTCGAACGGCCACTCTCTGACGGAGCCGAGAAGTTCCAAGCCTCTACGCCATCTCTACGTGGTCGACGGCCACACAGGAATCAACCAATAAGGTGAAACAGTGTAATGAGATGAGAGGAAATCGGCCTGAGATGATTCGTGGTAGAAGACACGGCCTCGGCACTCGCCACACCCTCTAGAGAAAATAACAGAAAATCCAATGGTCAGGGTAGTCTGCGACGAGGAGCCGAACCCGGATTTTCCGAATGAGAGCCGCATATTACCGCGGTGTCATCTCGCTCGATAAAAGTGGAATAATTATTAAAATGGCCAGGGAAAATCCTGTGATTGTTACAATTTGCATTTAATTATATATTAGAGAACATAGTTTATCACTAGATACAGCGCTGTTGCCGTTATCTAATCTTAAAGTTGTTTCTCTTTTATCTTTTCAGGTAAGAACAGACAACAATAGAACTGCACGTGCCAGAAGTAATTCCTGACTGCAATGTAAGTGACAATACAACTTTGCTGAAGTGGGGTTTGCAGGAATCAAGAGCAGGTAGTTTTGTTCACTTTGTTCCAGAACTTTGAAAGCTAGCTTAGGGCTTTTAAATTTAAAATCTTTGTTTTATTGTACATCCGTGAGAATTGGACGTGGAACAATTGAGAACAACAAAATCTGCTGAAATGGTTTCCTCAGGGTAGTTGTTGAGCAGGGAAACAATGCTGAAGCAAGGGGAGAAAAACTGCCAGCCCAAGCTATACGTGATATCACTGCGGAATACTGTCACAACTGAGCGCTGTGTGCCGTCTCTTTCTACCTAGTGGTAACAACAGACTGTCATCAAAACAAAAGACATTCTTATACGTGTTCAGCAGACCAGCTGAGGTGTTGGTCAACAACGCTAATTTCGTTTGTCTTAATCTTTTGTTTATAAGCTACAGGCACTGCGAAGAAATAGAGACAAAAATTTCCTATGCAACTGAAAAATATTATTTACTTACCAATCAATATCTTTTGGGGTTACTTTTTAATTTCTGTCCTATCGGGTTATACGTTGTAACCACTGCTGCCTTTTCTGCCAGTTATGAAATAGAAAGTTCTGGATAACATATAGTGTGAATAACCCAAGCAGCTTGTAATGAGTTCTGTAGAAGAAATGAGAACGTCCCAAAAATGATATGGAGAGTTGTATGTTTAAGTAGACAATGATTCTGCCAAATTTTAATATGTATTTATCTATCTGGAGATTGTAGTTGCGTGGTCTACCTATAAAAGTTTAGCGGAGCTTAATACAGATGCACAGAAATGCATTTTTGTAACGTTTTGCACATAAATATAATCACTACCCACTTTGCAATGCTTTTTAATAATTATGACTATAAGAGTTCAGAAATTTAAGCCATGTGCTGTTCAACTTTACTTTTGTAGAACAAAGCAAAAAGTAAGATGCTATAAGTTCATGGTAATTCTTCAAGTATGTGCTTAATTGCTTCATGAACCTTTTATTCATTTTCTCAAACGTTTGCAATCCGAATGAGCTAAATGCAACAGCGAATGACTAATGAAAAAGAAGAGCCAGACTGAAAAATTGAATGCCATATTTTCCATTGAATGATTTATGGTTACGTAATTGCTCTCAATGCAGCTCTTAATGTATTCTCGTTCATGCAGAATACTTTCAAACTTGTTGTATAAATATTTTCATCTAGATTCAACTTCACTTCCAACAAATACACAAAATACTCTCAATTTTCCATTTTCCATTTCAATTTCTTTGAACTTAATAAAAAAAGTCCAATGTCTCTTAGATGCTTTATCTATAATAATTTATAAAAATACTTACCTAGGTACCTGACCAGATATCCACCCCTACTTCCGTCCTTCTTTCCCCACTCCCTTCTAACCTGCCTTCCTTCCTTTCGTGCTTCCTCCAACTCTCCCGTCCTTCCTCCCACCGTCCCTCCTAATCACCCTCCTATCGTCCCCATCGCTTCTTCTCTTCCTCGCCCCTCCTTTCTTTCCTTACTCGCAGACTACCTTCCATCCCTCCCACCCTCCCTTCCTCCCGCCCTTCCGTGCTTCCTCACTCCCACCCTCGCAACTCTTCCGTCCTTCCTCCCAGCCTCCCTCCCACCATTCCATCATTTCTTCCAACCTTCCTCCTTCCTCCCTCCTTCTCTTCCTCGTATCCCCCCTCCATCTTCTCTTCCTCGCAGCCTATCTTCCGACCTTCCTCCTATCCCCATCCCTTCCTTTCGTCTTTCATTCCACCCTCCTTTTCTTCCGACCTTCCTCCCACCCTCCCTCCTATCGCTCACTCCCTTCTTCTCTTCTTCACATGCTTTCGTCCTCCCTTCCTCCCATCCTTCCTTACTTTCTCCTTTTTACCACCTCCCTTCCTCTTTTCTTCCCTTTCTCTTCCCTTCTTTAAGTTATCGGTAAAGATTATAGGATATGGAATGGACGCAGTATGTGGTCTAGGAGTAGTAGATAACATGCTAACCTCTGCTTTCCCAATTGTGGGCTCAAACGCGGCACAGGGCAATAGATTTTTGTTGGTGTAAAAATCCTAAGAATTTCATTCTTCAGAAGGAAAGTAAAGTCAGTGGTCCAATCATAAATTACCAAACTTGATAAAGAGGCCTGAGAGATAAATTCACGAATAGAGTGAGACGCTGAAAACCACAACACTTAAAGATTGTCAATTAAAGAAAAAATTGAATAACAACTATCTGCATTTTCTTAGCTGAAGATAGGAAAATTTAGTGTTGATTGCGAAACATTTTCAAAGGCCCATTTGCAACAAAGTTTCTGTTGCAGCAATGGTGTTCAGATAGTGGAATATTTTCTTAAAGCGTTGTCATCTCAATGTTATGATACAATTTAGATAAAAAATTGCACGATGCAGTTGCGACGAGCTATTATTTTACATGTGTTTGTTTCATTAATCATAAATAGGAGTTGCACTCCTACTTTAGTCGGTGTAATATATCACCTTCCTAGTGTGCTGAAGTCTCGGATTCGATTCCCGGTTGGATGAGGGAATTTTTCTCTAGCTTCTTCCTATCCAGTGTCTGAAATTACGGATGTGTAATCGAATGTGTGAAACCCAAAGAAACACAAATCGAATGAAAGTTATATATGATTTAACAGCAAAACTGCTGATAGGCTCCATTTTAGGAATGTAAAAGACCTCGGTAGAATATAAATGCAATAACAAATATATATCCCGTTCATTTATACGAGGGCTGTTCAATAAAGAATGGTCATAATTTTTTGCACTAAAATTTGATCTTATTCTATTCTGCTAGCTTAATGTGAAGCAAACACGCCGTAGTAGTTTCATTGTTGGTACTTCTGCTTCCCGCGTGTAAGAACCAGTTAAGTTCAGACATGTTCAGTATCGCCTACCGCTGCAATGGAAGTAACATATAGTTAAAATTGATGTTAGAGGAAGATCCGGAGTTTCTTTCAAACGTAATCACTGCTGATGAAACTTGGCTACATCATTTTGATCCTGAGAGCAAACAGCAAAGCTCAGTTTGGAAATCTCCTTCATCACCAACCCTTAAAAAGCAAAAGTGGTTGCTTCTGGTGGGAAAGTTATGGTCCTCTAATTCTTTGATATATATGGAATGGTTGAGCAATATGTTGTACCTGAACACACATCAGTAACTGGAAAATACTACAGGGATGTCCTGAAAACATTGCAAGTCCATATCAGGTGCAAAAGACCACATTTTCGTGAAGCAGTCTGGATTCTGCACCACGATTAAAGCGCGGCCGCATATTGCTAATGTTGTTGCTGAATATCTTGCAAAAATCAACGTGAAGTGCATCGCTCACCCTCACTATAGTCCGGATTTAGCCCCATGTGACTTTTTTCTATTCCATAACTTGTAGAAACGCCTTCGCGAGAGGCATTATCCATTATTAGAAGCAGTGGTGAAGGCTGCAAAGGCGATTTTGAAGGATCCCTCAAAAATGGTTTCCAGCATTTCTTTGAAGACTGGCAGAAAAGCGGGACAAGTGCATCGCATTCAGGGAAGATTATTTTGAGAAGGATCATCAAAATTATTAGAATATCTAAAAGTACATTGTCAAAAAATTGTGATCATTCTTTATTGAACAGCCCTCGTATTTTAGTGTAAATTACTGCAGGTACGTATCCTTTATTTAGTATTATGGACGACTTTTGTAATGCTCCTACAAAAATATTTAAACTTGATGCAAATAATATGTATAATAAAATATGCTGTATAATTTTTTCATGATAGAGGTACCTGACTTTAGCAGGTCACATAACCTGCCTTTTGTGATAGAAAGGTGTGCAGTGATAAAGGTTCATTTTTTAACTTCAATAATTTTATGTTGGAGCTTGTTCTGTGGTTGATGATAAAAATTTCAACATGCCTTTAACGAGATACAGAGTAAAATTTTTACTGATAAATAACACTTAGAATTTAATTGAATTTGGAACCTCAGACTTTGTACTAAAGGAAGTTTATTATTTATAAGAAAATCGTAATATAAAGCGGGAGTAAAAGATAATTACATATAAATTACCTCCAAAAAATTAACTCTGTGATTAGAGAAGCCCAAAATTTAGGAACGATTTAAATGCTATATATAACCATATAGCATATATATATATATATATATATTATTTTGTTTCAAATTTACAAGAAATCTTTTTTTTTTTTTTTAAAAAAAAGTAATCGTTGTTAACTTCAAAGTAAACTCCAACAGTACCTAGAAGCTGCTTCTATGATCCTAAAGTTTAATTAAAGTTTAATTCAGTTATTACAGGTGTTTCTGAGAAAACGTATCAGTTATTCTTGATAGAACATTTTATTCACTTAAAACGCTTCTCAAGGAAAATGGAAGGGAAAGTCTTCGCATTCATTTGTGAAGATAAAGAACGATGAAGCGCCGGTATTAACAATTTATAGAGTTAAAGCTCCGCTAAAGTATGATATTTATATTTATGTTATTTACCTCTGCTCCAAATTGTTTAGAATATTTTTCCCCCTTTAAAGGAGTGAAGACTTCATACAATGACAGCTGCACTGTAATTGTAGAAAATATATTTGTAAATAAATATGCGTATGTATATACTTAGGCTTTCACGGCTGGCATCCATTTGTAGTAAATGTTCTTCCGGGCTCATTGGCCGTGGTCTAACAGTGCGAATTTAGCCTGATGTTTCGCTCAAGACTGCGTTGAGCATTCTCAAAGGACTCGAGGCACAGCACAGCACAGAGGTGTCGCTGAAGGTGAACCCTGCTCCATGAAACAGGGGCCTTCGACTTGCCATCCCGGGACACTGTCCCTTACTGGCATTTTATGGGGATTAAGGCATCGGGCGGTGGGTAAATGGTTAGCTTTTGTTCTGTTTTATGTATAATTAGAAAGAGAAGAAATAGATAGAATAATAGAAATAGAAAGTAATGAGGATGATAAGATTTATGGTATGCCTAGGGAGGTTCTTGAGTGTTTTTAGATAGCCCCGGGGTCTATATCATATTCCCCGAGACCCCTGATGAGATGCTTGAAACTGGATGGTAGGTCAGAATAGAATGTATGTGAAAGATTTAGGATGTAGGTGGTGACATTGGGAAATGAGAGGTCATTGTGTATGTTGATGTTGGGGGTGTACCATTCCGCACCTGTAGCAATTCTTAGATAACGGTTTTTCAGGACCTGCAGTTTATTTAAGTGTGAGGATGCTGCCGCATCCCAAACTTGACATGCGTTATAGCCGGTTGTTGCTGGTATATAAGAATCTTGTTTCTGAGACTCACTGGCGACCTTTTATTGTAGAGCGGATAACATGTCCTACGCTTTACTACTTTGGAGGCAACAGATAGAGTGTGTGCCTTCCAAGTGAGACGCATATCAAGTTGGACTCCTAGATATTGGGCCTGATTGCTCCAGGGAATGTCTTTTCCTGCTAGGTGTAGCTCTGGAACGTCTTGGATTTGACGAAGGGTGATGGTAACTGCCTGCGACTTTGTGGCGTTTATACGTAGTCGCCATGTGAGGAACCAGGCAGAAATCAGGGCTGCAACATACTGACGATTATTGAAGCTACGTCAACCAGACGTAAAAGTTGGTGTGATGGGGAGTGGCACCAGCGAAAACCAAATTGCTCTGGGCGAAGGATGTTTAACTCATCTAGAAGATTCTGGAGGCGATGTTGGAGCACCTTCTCGATTAGTTTACTAATAGCTGGTAGCAAACTAATGGGACGATGGTTTGTGATTTGTTTAGAATCCTTGCCCGGTTTGGGGATGGTTATGATTTTTGCATGCTTCCATTTTACAAGAAAATATGAGAGAAGGAGCAGGATATTGAACAGATTAACTATCAAGGCTATCCAGTTCTGCGGGAGTGCCTTAAAAGCTGCGTATGGTATGGAGTCACAGCTAGCAGCTTTGTAGGGTCGGATTGAAGCAATTAAGCCATTGACCTCAGCGGTATTAATAAGGAGCACCTCTTCTGTGCTGTAGGGAGAGGCAAGAAAGTGATGAACCACTCCTTCAATCTCAGCGACCTGTTCATTATCAGGGGATTCTGCTGGATGGAAAATGGCAGCCAGGTGTTCGGCTAGGAGTTCAACCTTTTCTCTGGAGGATTGTGCTATTGTAAGACCGTTGGTAAGTAGCGGGTCTGAGGTGGGTATGCGAAGCATAGCCTTAGACATTCTCTAGAGAGGGACATCAGTGTTGCCGAGAGTACACAATTTTCGCTCCCATTCTTCATTGAAGTGGTCTGAAAGTTTCAAATTCACTACGGCTTGGAGGCGGTTCCATTCCCTCTTGTGTTGTGGTTGGCATGTGTTCTGAAATTTGCGCCGAGCTCTGTTCTTGATCGAGATGAGAGGCCGCAAGTGTTGTGGGAGGGGTTTAAGAGGAGTATATGGAGCTTTGCGAGCAGGAGCTGCTTCACGCATGGCTGCAGCCATGTTTGTAGTGATGTACTTTTCGAAGTCATCATCTGCCGCAGGTGTTGTACATGGATGAATATTGGCGGGGTTTTCAGCCATGATTTTAGAGAATTTGCTCCAGTTTGTTAGTCTGGGTTGGCGTGGGAAGGTAATGATTTAGGCGTTAGTTTTGCATTATACAGTAAAAGAATGGGAAACAACTCGAGGCCATGAGCCATGAGCGCGAAGAAATCATCCGGGTGCTCCCGGACGGAGTGGACAAAGCGCCACGGTACCTATCCGCTGAGCGGATTTACCCGTGCGGTCTTATAGAAAAGGTCTTATCTCCAAAGCTTGGATGTCCGCGTAGAGTGATGGACCTGATTCGACCTCTGCTAGTGCTCCTGGTGGCGGGGTGAGCTTCCAGGAAGGAGGTCAGTGCTCTATGCCGAACTCGAGACAGTCAAGCTGCCTCCCTTATATATCGTAGGTGACTGCCTACTCATCACTGATTGCCTGGAGGGCAGCCAATCGTCTAGCTACCTGCTGCAGTGCCCCTTCCTTTGTCTAGTTATTTCGGTGTCTTAATTGTGCGTTCTAATGCCGGTATCCATTCCTTGTGTAACTTACTCATCTCTTCTTTGCGATTTAAGTTATTTTTATGTTTGTAGATTTCTATAGCTCTACGATAAAAACTCGCATAATATTTCTCTGAGGAACTGATGATCTCCATGTGTTGAAAACAAATGTCCTGGCCCATTTGGAGTGCATGTTCTGCCACTGATGATTTGTCCATGTGCCCTAACTTGCAATGTCATTCATGTTCTTTTAATCTCGTGTGAATGCTGCGTTTGGTAGTGCCTATGTATACTTGACCACAAGTGCACGGTATCTTGTATACGCCTGCGGAATATAGAGTTGGCCAGTCGTCCTTTACGGAACATAAATAATCTTTTCTTTTCTTTGTAGTTTTATAACTTTGAATTTCTTCAGCAGCTTACCAATACGATCTGTGACTCTGTGAATGTAGGGCTGGAAGACTTTTCTCCGTGGTGGTGTGTTGTCTTTTTCTTCTGTTTGATCTCTTCTGGGATGGACTGCTCTGCGAATTTCTTTTTTACTGTATCCATTTTGTTGTAGGGCGTTCGTAAGCTATTGCATTTCCGTGTTTAAGAGATGTGGATCACAGATTTTAACTGCTCGTTTATGCAATGTTTTGATTACCCCAGTTTGTCTTGGGTGATGATTCGACGACTTTTTCAGATAACGATCTGTGTGTATCGGTTTTCTGTACACTGTGCATTCCACTGTTAAGCTGTTCATGTACTCCATAAATTCTTGTAGTTTATCCGATCCATTGTCCATATAACAAATACGTCATCTACATATCTCCACCACACCTTTGGCTTGTAGACTGTTGATTCCAAGGCTGCTTGTTCAAATTTCTCCATGTAGAAGTTCGCTACTGAAGGTCTCAATGGGCTACCCATTGCCACTTCTTCTATTTGTTGATAGTAACGTCCCTCCCATTGGAAGTAACTTGTGGTCAGACAATGTCTGAATAAACCTGTGATATTTGCCGGGAAAATATGCGCTAAGTGTTGCAAAGTGTCTTCCAGTGGGACTTTGGTGAATAACGACGCCACGTCCAGACTATCTTCAGGTGATAGTTCTATAATCTTTAGTTTTTTCAGAAAATGTGTCGAATATTTTATGTGTGCTTCTGTGTTCCCTATGTAAGGTTGTAGTAGCTGTGACAGCTGTTTAGCAAGATTATATGTAGATGCTCTGATTGTGCTCACTATGGGTCGTAGTGGGTTGCCGTCTTTGTGTATTTTTGGTACGCCATATAATCTTGGCGGAGCCGCCTCAGTTTTGATGATATTCTTAATAACATTCTGTGGTAATGAGGATGCTTTGATTAGTTGTTTGGTAGACCTGAGTATTGTTGAGGTGGGATCTTTCGTTAACATCTTGTATGTAGCTGGCTCCATTAGTTTACACATTTTCTTTCTATATTCATTGGTGTTCATAACCACTTTATCTGCGCTTAGCACTGAGTTGAGTGAGTGTTCTGATCGCTCGGAGTTCTTCCCTTTTAAGATTCTGCTTGGGTGGTCGAGATTGTCGTAATATGCGTGCAGTTTACTTCCGTATAACTTGTGCTTGGATGGAAGGTAGATTCCCTATAGCTGATTCCACATTAGCAATTATATTCTCCGCAGTTATGGACCTAGGTGTTACTGCATAGTTGCCTACCTTGGCAAGAAGTAACGTCTCAGTAGTAGGTATGTCACTGAGATTGACCACTGTTCATTCAGTGCTCACTGTTTTGCTGGTGGGTGTGTTGTGGCTGCAGCGTTCAAACTGGTTTTTATGCCGCTCCGTGGTAGATTCAAAATTTTTGTAGGCCTCTAGATAGGTTATGGCATCCAGTTTATTCCAGTCTGTGTATGAAAATTTTGCGTTCACGATTAACTATTCTTGATATAGGGAATTGTCAGTCTTGGCTAGATCTTTTATGTTGTCTCGTAGTCTTTCACACATTAAAGCCTTTTCAGTGCGGTTGTACAGGCGGTTGGCTTTTGCTGTTTGGAAGTTTCACGCAGTTTGGAGTTACTCCTGTGTCTCGGCAACGTTGTAGCAAGGTCCAATTAGCTTGTATTTCTTCTTGTGAAGTTTCTCTAATTTCCTTATCTCAAAAACCACGGCTAATGATCCCGGACGAATATTTACTATAAATATGTGTACATTTATGGTGACTATACCTATATATAAAATATGTCACATTAAAGGCGTAATTATTGTATAGATAGCATAAATAACTAAAATGACTCCCGTCCTCAGTTTAAGCCAGTTGGTCTGCCGTTAACATGCTGATTGCAGCTCTCATATTTCAGAAATGTAAGTATCTGTGCTAAGGCTTATTGGGATAGGTGAAACCAATGAGAGAACTTAAATTTACCCTCTATTTTCTTTCACGGAATTTGTAATCCAAGAAAGAGGTTATTGTACACGAGCATACACAGCTTATGTTTGCTGTAACAGTAACCTCATGGTATGTTAAGAAGGTTAGTGTTTTATAATTTATTACATGACACTCATATGCCCGCAGTGTGGTATATTAAAAGTAGGTACTGCCAGGGAGGTACCCTAAATTTGGCCTCGAACGCCTCCTTCCCAAATTTTCATTTTATGTCTCGGGGTTCACCACACGTATTAGGAACAGGTGTTAAACACTACTACTATCTTCGTACTTTTACCAAAGTCGAATAATCTACTTTTATATTTGCACTAAAATTACACCACATTGCTAAAGCAAGTTTCGTTTTGTTTGGGATTCAGATTTTGATCTAATTCCTTTAAGCACATGAGAAAATGAAACAATTGTATTTAGTAACCAAATGTTATTACAGAAGCGTCAATTTAATTTCTGCTTGAGGTTTGGACTAGATTCCCTAAAGCATTTTCCTAAATGTTTATGTGAATTCTTATCGGAACATCTAATCTATATATAAACAAATAGGAAGTATTTGTACCTGTTAAAAGCACTGATATTGTAATTTTTCAACTGGTAGAAGAATAATGAAAGTAGGCGGTTATTACTCAAAATTTAGCTTAAAGTTAACCGTCCATGTCTCCGCTAAATGTCACCCCTGGAGTGAAGATACAAAATGTTTAACGTTCACATTTCTACACAGATAGGTTTTATTGTATGACTGAAGGTAGAGGAGATGTAACTTCCCTAGCTGAGCAGCAGCTGTCTGTGGTTCATGCAAAATGGTGAGGAGGGACGGAGCGCCATCTGGTTCGTCACAAATCACAAACATATGCTAGAATAGATCAGAGTCTGCTACCACCTCCACCACTGCAACCAAAGGTACAAAGGGAACAGTCGTACATTACCCATCGATCCACCACAGCTCAGTGTCCGACCACTTTGGTTGTGCATAGTTCTACCAAACAGCTTCAAATCAAAGTAGAAATGCCACTTTCTGGATTTTTGATAGGCTGATTGAGAGATTATGTATTTCACAAAACGAAGCGATGCTCTCCTGGATTCCTTCTCTTATACTACAGATATATCTGTACGATATTTCTGTATATTTTGTAAAATGTATGTTTATAGAACATACATTTGAATAATCAGCTTCTTGCCAGTCTTAATGGCGACTCTTACATCTTATTCATTGAAGAATGGGACATATCTTTATTTTTACTTCATTATTTCGATATTATTTGCATATATAACATTGAAGCACAATCTGAATATGTTTTAGAAAATGAGCACTGCGTTTTCCTGCAAAGGAGAGGAAGAACAACTTTATAGAAGTTAATTCAATTGACCATTTTCATGTTAATCGTGATTATAAAACTTATATATCAATATAACTCAATGTAAATTATGGCAAACTTTATTAGAAGATGGGTTCCACCAAATATGGTTTAATCGGTCTTTAAATACTATAAATAAATACGAACACGAAGGACGTAATTAGATTATAATAAAATGTTACAAACCAGTTCATATGGAGATGATTAATTTACAGTAGTCATGTCAGTAGATAAATTATAATGATCAGCTTATAATTTAGACAATAATGTTTCACATTATTCTACGAACATTAATTCTTCTCTCACTCTAACCTGTGTAGAACAAGTGTTTCACTTCAATTTCCCCTTCGATTGCCATATGGGCTCCCCCCCCCCCCAAAGAAAAAACCCTTTGAAAATGTAGTCTTGTTACACGTCAAACATTCAGCGTCATAATCAAGATTTGAACCTCGATATCTGCATTGAACTTTTCAGTTCTATTCTACTTTACAAGTACTCAATAAACATTAACTAAATCTGTGGCAATTGAGGAAGGAAATTTATTTTCAGTTAAGACTGATTTAAACGGAAAAATAATGGAGCATAACCAAATTTATATATATTGGGCATCTAATATGTATATCAATCATATTTGCAGATTAATATCAAAATGAAGTCGAATGAATAGAACAATTAAACCACATTTCGGCAAACATATGTCAACAAGCACAAAATTAAAATTCCGTAACTACATTTTCAATTTGGAAGTGATAATTTGATATTAAACAGTAGAGAAAAAAACAGTTGGAAACGGCTAAAATACGTTTGCAAGACCCTTATTGGTTTCGCAAAAATTGTTAAGAAAAGGAATTCTTACATGTTTGAATATTATGCAAATGTCTGAATATATAGTTAATGAAACTTAAGTGTTACCCACAATACTAGCTAAAACATGAGAGAATGTTTCTTCGTGGATTTCCAAGGTAGAAATCCACGTGGGAAAAATAGACATATGACGTTCAAGGAGATGATGATGGCAGCAGTCTGAACTTAAGGGAACAGCCAAACCCTAAATCTCAAAATATTTACAGTATTGATTATTATTGTCGTTATCTATAAAAGTCGTCTACTTAAAACTTTATGCAAGTTACATATAGTTTAATCGTATTTATTTTGATGCCAAATGTACAAACATTGCTCTCAGATTTCATTCTCTTAAAAGCAAGTAGTTTATTTTACGACATAGAGAAATTTTCTAATGTTGGATTCAACATATTGTTATAATGAGTAAAGTGTAACTTGGGTGACTACACAATAGACAAAACGCCCCCATTTCAGTGATACGAAGATATGAGAAAGAATCTTTATTTTACTGAAAATAAAAGGGTCATTGAAAGAAAGCGAAATCAGGTTGGGAAGCCTTCAGAAACTTGTTCACAATTTTCTAATAAATCAAACATCTGAACATTATAATCTAATTTTACTGTCTTCTGACGTATACTAAGAGCTACGTTGTAATATGTTGCTGAAGATACTCTTCTGCACTTGCATCTCTAGCACAAGCACATTGACTTTGAATGTCGAACATAAAAAATGCATCCATCAGTACTCTAAGCAATGGAAAGAAGCTATTGGGTCAAGTGGAACTCACCTTACCCATACCCTGAGATGCTTCAGAAATAGAACACAAACGAAAACAAAAGAAATAACAACGCTTTAGTGAATAACGTAATAGGTAAGATTCCTAAGAAAAGAACTGTACAACTCTCGGGAGAAAATTAATCACTTGTGTTTTGGTACTTGAGTTACTAATCAAAACTAATACTCGTACATACTTAATAAGTAAACTTGTATGTCCGCACATGAAGCGAATCTTGTTGTAGTGCTGTTTGTATGCTGAATTACCCAAATATCTGCAATGATACACCATATATCTTATGGCCCACATAACCGTCAGTATTGTGGAGCAGAAGAATGCATTGTCATCAATGACATCACATTTACCGCATCCCAGGTAAAGGTTCTCAAACATCAGAAAATTGGCCCAAGAACAATTTTTAATTATGCATGGTCATCCTGCATTAATGTATGCTTACTATCAAAACGAGTTTTGTGATTAAAATTTACAGAAGCATATACCTACTCTTTAGTTCATTTAAAATACTTCAAAATTAAGTATTAATATATAGATGCAGAATTTGGGAATCAAGTGAATGCTTTGAGAACAGGTTCAAACATTTAAAATCACAAATAGATAAATTTGATATTCTTCAAACTGTTAATATGAACTAAAGCATACTTTTAATTTTACTGACTAATAAAAGTGTTCCTCTATGTTCATGTTTATTTTTCTTTGTTCTTTATTTTAACTTCGTCACAGTTTAATGACGAAATAAATATTTCAGTGCCACAAAGCTTGTTACACTTATAGTTTAAAACTAAAGAAATGTTATGGTGAGCACGCAGTTATTTTCCTTTATAAAATATTTAATTAAATCATTTATATTTTAACAATGTGTTAGTATTACAGAACGTTTTACAAGCATTTGCATAAAGAGAATCTAGATTGCGCATTTCGAATAATGTTTCAAACAATTAATATTTATTGGAAATCAATTGTTCTTTCGCACTGGCCGTGTGTAGGCTAAAGTATGGGAAGGTACAGTCAGACTGAAAAATTCAATGTCATAGCCGGGATTTGAACCACGAATCTTCTGGTTGCCGTCCAGCCGCTCTAACCCTTGAGCTACTATGGCCAACGTGCCGACATGCCATTAAATTCTCTGTCTCGTGTTTTTCCCTGGTAAACCACTTAGGAGTTTTCATAAACGCATGAGACAACTACCTTAATGGCGACTTACAACATGTAAGTACTTTAAGGCCCGAGCTTTATAGTTAATCACTATTAGGTCAATTAATGGAAATCAATAGTTCTTTCACAGTGGCCGTGTGTAGGCTAAAGTATGGAAAGGTAGAATCAGACTGAAAAATTGACACGAGTCAGTTGGAAAATTTAATGTCATGTCGGCACGTTGGCTCTAGTAGCTCAAGGGTTAGAGCGGCTGGATGACAACCAGAAAATCCGTGGTTCTAATCCCGGCTATGGCATTGAATTTTTCAGTCTGACTATCTTTCCACACTTTAGCCTACACACGGCCAGTGTGAAAGAACAATTAATTTCCATTGATTGACCTAATAGTGATTAACTATAAAGCCCGGGCCTTAAAGTATTTACATGTTGTAAGTCGCCATTAAGGTAGTTGTCTCATGTGTTTATGAGAACTCCTAAGTGGTTTACCGGGAAAAACACGAGTCAATTGGAGAATTTAATGTCATGTCGGCACGTTGGACATAGTAGCTCAAGAATTAGAGCGGCTGGACGGCAACCAGAAAATCCGTGGTTCAAATCCCGGCTATGGCATTGAATTTTTCAGTCTGACTCTACCTTTCTAATTAATATTTAGTTACAGCTACTACGCGAAAAGTTGTAAATACGAGTCATACCCTTATTGAAAGTGTTAACTAGTACCATTCTCTGTTGAAGTGAAATCGCTTCTGTTGCAGTTAGCTCTGTAAAACAGAAAAGTAGCGGCATACACTTCTATCTGCCGCAGTGCGAGTAGATTTATGAGACTTTTTATAAGGCATTTTTATGTTGCTAATTTAACATGGGAATTGGAACAAATGCCACCGAAACTTCATTAAACACAGTTCATTAAGGTCAAACTCGTAATTGGGTCAGATTTCAAGCGAATTCTTCTCTTCAGGTTTCCTTGATCTCTACGCCAATATTATTGCATTACTGCATCTAGTGTACTTTTATGATGAATTACATGTAATGAGGCAAGTAATATTGCTTCTTTAGCCTTAATATAGCAAACCGTTTTATTTTAACTCAGTTGCCAGTCATGGACGAACGTTTCAATCTGTTTTAGCAATCGGTGGAGAAACTATTAGATTATCAGAAGGGGGGCAGATTTTGGCACTTAAGTGCACGGTCACCAATTGTGTTTCTGGAAACCTTCATAACGAAGGATGAAGCGAAGGAAATTCACAGCGATCAGATACCGCAGCTTTGGATATACTTCTGCAGATTACATTCAGATGCAGACGGGATCTCACACAGGCCTACACACCCCAAGGACTACACATGGAATGCCAAAAAGGATAGTTCACAAAGCAATTCCACCTTCATACGGTTCACCATCATCCATTAGCCTGATCTTTGGACCTTACATGGGGATAAAGAAGTGGAAGATAGATATCGTTTAATACCGGGAAAGCAGTAGTAGTCTATAGTGGTTGTTTCCTTAAGGCGATACATGCAACCTAAGCCCCTCCCCAAGATCTACTCGAGGTTATACACGTCAACCCCGGTGATCCTCGGTTGCTACAACAGTTTACTGTCACGCCACCCACCAGTGCTTCAGGCTGGTGTCGAATACCGCTGAGGTATCTCACAAACCCCACCTGTGGCCGCCTCTGTGGTGTGGGGATAGTGTGTTGCCTCGCATTTAAGAGGCCCCGAGTTCAAATCACAAACACGGTGGGACATCTGGACAAGGTTTCCGCCCGGAGCTTTCCCTTATCCTCAAAAATTAATATCGGGTAATTGGACATTGGGCTCCTTTGAGCAACGTTTCGCCCATTTCATACATCGTCTGATATGATTTAGTGGGAGGACATTAAGCAACAAGAATGCCCCTGAATATCAACGAACAGGTGAACCCAATCTCTTGATCCAAGAGTCCCTCCAAATTCTAATGAAACTTGCACGCATGCGGACACAGTCTCATCGTATGAGCAATAATGACGCACACGCAACATGCTATACTTCCTTTTATCTGAAACGGCTCTGCCAACCCGACTGCTGACCTTACTGAAATAAACGCAAGGAGATCGTACAACTGATATGGAGAGGGTGTATAGTGAGCATCTGGACACATCCAGCCCGCCTTGGTAGCGTAGATGGCAGCGTGTCTGCCTCACGTTCAAGAGGTCCCGAGTTCGAATCTCAGTGAGGGTGAGTTACCTGGATAAGCCTTTTTTCGGAGTTTTCCCTTATCCTTAAAGACAAATGTCGTGTACCTCTAAGCTCCATGGGCCCTGGACACATTTGAGCATTATTTCACCCATTTCATTCACCGTCCGATATGACTTCACGTTGGAGGACGTAAAATTAAAAAAAAAAAAAAAATTAAAAAAAAAATAAAAGATCTGGACACCCCCATTCGGAATATTGGCGTTCAGAGACCAGGATTTGCTACCGTGGCAGCTCCTCAAACTTCTCGTGATGCTGAGTGGGCACTGTTCCTATAGGCGAGATTTAAAGTCCACACCGCACAGTGGGATTGAACCCGGATACATCCGTGGCAGGGAATCAAAGCACAGTGTTCCAGCTCACTACGCTACTGCACAAGATGCAGAAAATTCTATACATATTAAATATTATTATTATTATTATTATTATTATTATTATTATTATTATTATTATTATTATTATTATTATTATTATTATTATTATTATTATTATTATTATTATTATTATTATTATTATTATTATTATTATTATTATTATTATTATTATTATTATTATTATTATTATTATTATTATTATTATTATTATTATTATTATTATTATTATTATTATTATTATTATTATTATTATTATTATTATTATTATTATTATTATTATTATTATTATTATTATTATTATTATTATTATTATTATTATTATTATTATTATTATTATTATTATTATTATTATTATTATTATTATTATTATTATTATTATTATTATTATTATTATTATTATTATTATTATTATTATTATTATTATTATTATTATTATTATTATTATTATTATTATTATTATTATTATTATTATTATTATTATTATTATTATTATTATTATTATTATTATTATTATTATT
Organism: Mantis religiosa; assembly: GCA_030765055.1. Lineage (NCBI taxonomy): Eukaryota > Metazoa > Arthropoda > Insecta > Mantodea > Mantidae > Mantis > Mantis religiosa. The sequence goes on from CM060951.1 coordinate 140,856,166, forward strand.
ATTATTATTATTATTATTATTATTATTATTATTATTATTATTATTATTATTATTATTATTATTATTATTATTATTATGATTATGATTATGATTATGATTATGATTATGATTATGATTATGATTATGATTATGATTATGATTATGATTATGATTATGATTATGATTATGATTATGATTATTATTATTATTATTATTATTATTATTATTATTATTATTATTATTATTATTATTATTATTATTATTATTATTATTATTATTATTATTATTATTATTATTATTATTATTATTATTATTATTATTATTATTATTATTATTATTATTATTATTATTATTATTATTATTATTATTATTATTATTATTATTATTATTATTATTATTATTATTATTATTATTATTATTATTATTATTATTATTATTATTATTATTATTACACACTTAACTGACGCAATGGAATTTAAATTGACTGTATGACTTTAATGTCGTTAAAAAGAGGCTTTTTCTCTAATTATATTCTAGGAATTGGAGAGGAGACTTTATCTCTATAGATGAGGTGTGACCCAATTCCTTTAAAGTTGGCTTGATGTTCTGCAGTAAGGGTACACAGAGTCGTTTTATACTTTAGTACTGCAAGTTTATTTTGTTCAATGTATTGTGTATTAACATGCCTGTTGGTGGTCTCTTTGGATTCTCCATTTTAAAAATTTTTTTTACATGTTACAAAAACTGTTCCGTAATATACCTCTCCTAATTTACGCTCTATTTTCAGTCATTAATGGTAACCCAGAGGGCAACAGACCATAAAGGTGTACTAGGGGCAACTGTCAGTCAAGTTTTAACATGACAGTAATTACTTTAACTGTCCTCTAGTAGCCTTAAGATATTTAATAGGTAGATTTAGTATTTCAGAACAGTTATTTATATATCGCGAGAGTCTGGTTGTTTATAAATACCAATTCTCCTTTTATGCAGACCCTTACAATATAATTTTTGGAATGTTTGAAAGTAATTATCAATTAATAGAATCTGCAAAAACATACATTCATTTTGTGGGCAACACTGAAAAACGTTAGAGTGACATTTGTGAAGTCACATATATAAATCGCTAATATTAAATTGAACGCTCTTCCATTTGTGTTACTGTGAATAAAACAGGATCAGTACCTAAATCCATAATTGCCGAAACCTCACAATGCGTGCTTTTGGCCTCTATCTTCCAGCTTCAGCAAAATCTTTGCATTGAATCATTACGTTAGAATCCAGTGTAGTTTTGCATCACCTGAAATACATACGTTCCAAGTGACATGTCTGTAAATGTAGTAGAGGGGTGTACTGAGCAGAGTCCTTCTCTACGTTCCTTTACTCGACTGTCGAGATCACTAAAGGTATAAAAGTAATAAAATTGCGCTTGTCTGTTGAGAAGACACAGCTCATAGATATATCCGGAAGTTTGTCGGTGAACGGCGTGGTTTTCATCTGTACTCTAGTCACATATTTCTTCGGTTGGCTAGCAGCCCGGTTTTTAACTGATGGCTTCGCATACCGCGATGTGGCAATGAAAAATCCATGAATTCAACTGGTTTGCATCTATCATTTATTTCGCACAGCATGCCCATACGTCCCTCCAGGCTGTTTAACCAGATGATCAATTTTATAACGGTTCAAGTCAACTTAGAAGTAGACAAATCAGCTAATAAAACGTTTCAACTCCTGTTTCTCAGTGTGAGACAGATTAGCAATTTATTCCGTGTTCAAAGAAAGAGAAACCAGTAGGGTTTAGAAAGGTAGAATTAAATCGAGAAGGAAAACCGGGGGAAAAGTCCTCAGTCAGATGTGATGGTCATTATTGCGGAGGTCAAATCGCGGATATTCCGTTTTGTATTCCGTGGCAGCCATTTCTGTTAGTATAATAATTGAGTCCCATTTTTATCACATATTCAGTTTAAGGTAAGGCCTCGCTGAACTTTAGAAAAAAATCATAAAATGTTTGCTGCACATTTGATTTTATGTCAAACATTTTAAGGCTACAAACGCTATTTAATTGATCCTGTATTATTTAAGTAGAGCACCAGTTCAACTTTAAATTTTATTTTTCACAGCTTCATTTTATAGTATTTTTTTCATTTTTAAAGTGCTCATTAGTTCAGTTCTGTACCTGTATACATATCTTAATTTTACAGAGTGACTTCAATTTACCATTAATATAAATTATATTTGGTTACTATGATATATTTTACAATTAAATTATGTTTAATGTAATATAATACTTGTGTATAACGTGTTATTAATTCAATGATTTTTAAAGAAATGCAAGCTTCGCGTTTATTTATGTTATATCAATGTCTATTTATAGTATTTCTGTATTTTAATTACTTTTACATTTGCATCTTTTTCTGTTAATTTTAGTCAAATGAACAACATAAATCCTATATTCTAAGTAAGGCTTTCGGAAGGAAATCTGTATTTCTTACCCACCTTAGTATAGTTTCACATAATAGTGAATCACAGTTATTATAACATGCATTTCTGTTAATTGTAAAGACCACTGTTATTTGTTCATAAGAAAATCAGAAAATCATCTGTAGCAATTTCGCTTAGCCCTCAGTCCGACCTGTATTCAGTCTTTTGCTACTCTTCATTGTTTCCAGCCGCTACTGGTGTTTTCAGACTCTAATAAAAACCGTAAAACGGTTTGAATACCAATTCAAGTAGCCCCACTAAACCCTTGTTTTGTTAAACTGATTCACTTCATATCAATTCTTTCCTACAATAAAATATACCCATTAAATAAAAAATAACCATTATTGGTTTAATTATTGCATTGGTAGAGCACACATTTCAGCATACCCTTGCAAATACATATATGTTACTATTTTATTTCACGTTACACTCTTAGGTAATTATATTTTCACTTACTACCCTTTACCATTAAAAGAAATGACTGGCGTTTTCATTTGTTTTGCAGTAGTTAAACACATTAAATAGTTCCGTTGAAATTATTTTCCATAAATTAAATGATAACTTTAAAAATTCAAGAGCATTTGAATAAAAATGTTTTTCTTAAGCTAAAGAAACTTAAGAAGTTCCTAAACAACAATTTATTTGTATTTGTATAATAAATTCTAATCAAAGTTGACTACGATGGGAACATTTCTTATTACTGCAGTAGAAAGTGATTTATTATGAATAAAAAATAACATCTCAACCATGGTTTGACATAGCCCAATGAAATATGTTTACCATATATTATATACTTACTGGTATAGTATTAAAAATCCAAGATCAAGTAGACGAGTACTGTAGAATTTTATTTTCCTTAATTATTATAATGTGTAGCTCTCAGACACTTGTCACTGTGTCATTAATAGAAAATATTTAAGAAATGACTTAACCAGGTTTTATTAATATACTGCACCATTTCATTATTTGATGCTCCAGATCTTCTAGGCTACTGACAATATTGTCGCGAACCCATTATTTACGATAGCGCGGCGACGTGCACAAACAGATAGTGGACGGCGGAGATAAAGAGCCTGCAGAAACAGATAAATGTAGCGCGGAGATACGACGTCTGGAACGTTCGTGTCTCGTCTGGTGCCATCTTACAGAACATTAGATTATCTTCTAGAAATATCAATGGACGTATAAAATGAAGCAACAGAGATTCCTAAGGGGAGCTGTAAACAGAGTGTAATCAGAACTGAGTATCGTGTGCCTGCAACTGTATTTTGAAAAGTGAACTCTTTGTTTGTGGGTGTGGCAGACGAACTGGAAGATTTTATTTGTGTATGATGCGTAATTCTGCTACTATAAGGTTTGACTAAAGTATGTTAATACGAAAATAAAGATCAACTGCAACTTGGACCTTTAATTCTACGAGCCCACAAAGTCACAATATATTCCTGACTTAAAATATCCTCACAAAGATTCCAGAAGTTACAACTTACTCTAGTATGTATAGTCGCACTGCTCAAACCGTTATCATGGCTTTATCTTTGTTAATAGAAACCTCTCAGATAACACACTAATTATTCTTTTAAGAGTGAGAGGGGAACTGCCGCGCTTCCCGGCCGTGTGCTAAGCACCAATGAACGCTTAGCTTCGTGAACGCTCCAATGAACGCTTCAGCCAATGGAATTCGTAGGAATCACAAATGACAGATAGATGTTCACTCCACGTGGAGTAATCAGTGCGTTAGCTGAGAAGTATCTATTACCAAAGGTAAATCCATTGTGACCGTTCGAGCAGCGCGACTTAACATTTTTATAGTCTGATGTTGGGTAGTTGTAAAACATAACTAGTCTAACTGCTAACGAATGTTATTCTAATAGTAAGCTGCAGCACATTGCACTTATTTAATTTTCCTCCAGAGGATAAACAGTAGTTCATGAAAAATATTGCCCGCCTCGGCTGCGTAGAAGGTAGCGTGTCTGCCTCACGTTCAAGAGGTTCCGAGTTCGAATCTCGGTCAGGGTGAGTCACCTGGATAAGGAGTTTGCCGGATTTTTCCCACATCCTGAAAGATTAATGTCGGGCAACTCCAAGTTTTGTGTACCCTGGGCTCGTTTGAGCATCATTTGACCCATTTCGTTCATCGTCCGTTATGACAACGTTGGATAAGGTAAATTAAAAACAAACTATGAAAAACATCCACCTCACATCATAAAGCTACCTTCTCCATGTTACGTGGAAGTTTCCTGATTACTCATGTTGTCCATACTTTGAGTATACTTTATCTCGTCTACGAGAATAGATTGAACTTGTTTTTTTATTACTGAAGAGGAAGTTACACCCGTGTTGTATATGTCTTAGCAAACTGACCTTCTTATTTATCTCGCTAATGAGATGTTTCTTATCGGTTTGCATACCATTGATGTCAGCAGATGCTAACCAAAACTTGCAGGGAACGCATACAATGAGAATTCACCAAAAGTCTACTTACTTAAACGTCCTAGTTTTGTTATATTCTAGTTACGTTTGGTGACAACATGTTTCTTCAGTCAACAACCATATCAGCAACTATTAAAATACACACATAATAAAGATATCATTCTAGTTACTGGCATTACGGGCATTATTTGTACGGCGTCAACTGTTGGTCTGTTAGATGTTGTTGTGTTCCATAAATAATTTACTATAACAATAGCTCTTACTTCCCTTCATAAATTATTGCATCGTATTTTATTTGAGAAACTGGCTTGTAACAAAATGGTTGATATAAGCTTTAAATAGCTCTAAAATAAATAGTAATTATATATAATTAGTATACTAACTATTTATTATATATAATTACTATTGTTACTTTGTGGATTCGTGAAATTAAAAGTCCAGTTGCACAAACTCAAAATGTTCTTTATTTCCACCGAATTACAGTTGGTTCACGTATCACATACGTGAGACTCCAATTACGCAATCACTCACAATTACATACAACTCTCTCTAGAGCAGACTAAACACTCCTCTGATACACGTACGCAGTATTCCAGTCCGTTCGCTAGCACTGCGCTCTTCACGGCTGCTCGCCAAGAACTGCCTGAGTCGTCTAATGCGCCGCTTATATAGCCAGATCGCTGCATCTCGAAGCTTCACGGCTCGGAACATCATCCCGATTGTTCCAGACGTCAGGGGGGAGGGGAGAAAGATGGTACAGTGGCTCGTGACACCTTCCTAACCATCTCCTATGTGAGCGCTACAAGATAAATGGGTGGGCGTGGGCTAAATGCCTCCTATCCCCTAACCAGCTCCAGTTGGTCGTGCCTTCCGATAATTGGGTGACACTATCTATTTTAGAGTTATTTAAGGCTTATATCAACCATTATGTTACAAGCCAGTTTCTCATTAAATAAAATACGATGCAGTAATTTATGCAGGGAAGTAAGAACTTTTGTCATGGTAAATTATTTGAATCTAATAATTCCTTTTTGAGGGTTAGTACAACTTCAATTTAGAATATACTGGACCACTTTGAATTCTTGGAAATTGTCCTTGCATCGTTTTCCTGTCAACTGTCGAAAAGTAAAATTTATACTATCTTTTGCTCCAAAACAATTCGCTTACATTCTAGGATTACCTACTTACTATGTTTTCTTATGAGTATTTCCTTAGGCCAACCATTTCGGGAATTGTTCGCTACTTTTCTGACGTTTACACTAAACGCACTGCTCTTATATTATTAATAATTGAGTCTGGCGTTATTGCTTACAGTTAAGATAGCTTCTGTAGTTCCTTATTTTTCCATTGCTATAAACAAATACAAACATCATAATCGCTTAAATTAACATTTTGTGCTTATGTTTTATTATTTACGTATGTTATTAAAAGGTGATACTAATTCCGATTCACCTTCAGTAAAATGATTCGTTTCAGCAAATCAGATACAAATCAAATGTTACTTAAAGGTAAACATAAGAATATAATTCATACTTTTATAAAGTTTAATGAATTTATTTTACTTAAGAATGCTCTAAACACATATGAAACACGAATGACTTAAATTGGCTGATAAATGGAATGTTTTCGTGCACTCAACGCTATATATGTTTATGTAACCACGACGAGGTAAAGCAGTCTTCTGTCTGAACCAGCAGTTTGTTTTGATTCAGCTTGCAGGTAAACATTCAGTCCACTTAAGACCCTTTCTACAGAATGCCTTGGAGCACTAGTGTGCATGTAGCAAGGATGGGTTAAGAAAATACGTAATATAATGGGAAGTAGGAGGAAGAAATGTCGAATAATAGCGCTCTAGAGAACTGAAAGAACTGCAGTTTGCAGGTGTGTTGGATACTGATAACAGGAAAACATAAATAAAAAAGTTCTTCAAAAATATTGTTTACAAAAGCTTATTGCTCCATCTACTTAAGAATAATAGATATGTACATTTGCAGCACATATTTTATTACATATAATCTTGCAAATACAAAGGGAATAGGGGAATACAGTAGTTTTAAGCGATTGACAAACCTGTAAAGATTATGTGATGGCTTTGAACTTCCAGTCTGTTTGCACGACACACAGGGGAACTTTTACATAACACACTTTCACACACTTAGCCCACCGCTTCTTCCACTTCCGTAAACAGTTCTGGAAAGCTTCTTTTGTGACGGCGTTCAATTACACCGTCGCATTCCTCATTATCTCCTCTCTGCTCTCAAAACGGGGTCCTTTCAATGTCATCTTCAAACAGAAGTTGCAAGAAACCATGTCCGGAGTAGGGTCACTAGCCAAAGACCGGAAGTTCATATGTGGCCATAACAATGTAGATCACTAGCGATGAATTGCTGGAGCATTGTCATAATGCAACTGCCGGGTTTTTGCCCTCCAGGGGTCTGGTATTTTCCGCCAAACTGCATCATGAAGACGCGGAGAATATTTTGACAGTACTCATTTGTCAATGTTTATCCTTCTGGTACGTATTCATAATGTACAACTCCACAAATATAAAAGAACACAGTTAACACCATCTTGACTTTGCTTCTCCCCTGTCGTGTTTTTTTCGGCCTTGAAGACTCGGGCTACCCCTGATCATCATCTCTAAATGCAAAATTTGATGTAGTATCTTTGCTTAGTTCATTCAGTCATCTTGCGAGGAAAGTAAATCCGACGAATACTTATAGCATATCAGTTGGCGACTTGCAGCCTAGGAGAGCACTTTCATCATTACTTGCCTGAATGCATTTGATTATTTCTTCATCTGTTAATGTTTGGTCCACACACTTTCCCTCACTTAGCCACTTAGCTACACTTTCATCAGTTTCTGCTCCCCCTGTAAGCTTGTGGAACATGTCAATATACAGAGTGTGAGCAAATGATGATCCATAATTGGCTGGCACATCGCTATCTCTCAGTACTGGTTCTAACTCTGCTTCAACGCATGGCCACACTTATCACCAACTCTTCATTATGATAGCTTTGTCCACGTTATCCCATGTTTCTGCTAATTGGAAAACAACATCGCACAAGTATTGTTTTCAACGCCTTCAAAGTGACCTCAAAAGAGCAGGTTTTACATTCGTTGAGTAAGGAGACGAAAAGTGCATGTCGATGATGACGTTTAATTGATCCCAAACTGAATCAGTGATGTATGAGTGCGAGAAAAAGTGCTTCTACACCATCTGACAGTGAGCTCAAATCAGAAGAATGACTGGGAACATTGTCAAGTATCAGGAAGATGGGAGTTAGGACATTTTTTCCTTTACGGCAGGTACAAATGTTTCGTGGAACCACCCAAGAGAGTATTTCTCTGTCCATCCACGCTTCCTTCTGAGCACAATGTTGCACTGGTAGTGCATTCCTCAAGCTGTATTGAAAACAAAATGGATGCTAGGATTACCCAATGACCATGGACCGTAGTTTATGACTCCAATTTGCGTTACAACAGGTAATTACGCCTTTTTTAGTTGTTCGCGCCCACGCGCTTCCTTCTCGATCTTGGCGGCTATTGGTTTTGAAGGAAGCATCTTGTAAAAGAAAGCAGTTTCATACCAGCAGCACAAGGCATCAGCAGTTAAATATTCTTCCTGTATTATCTTCCCTGACTTCTTCACAAACTCTTCTGCATCTTTCTCGGTAGCTGAGCATCTTTCCTCGGTAACTGTCTGCTGCGGCACGCCATGTCGTCGTTTACAGTTTGTGACTATTCTTACTTACAATCATTATTTATCCAGGATGTTCTATGTGTACATCATGTTTTCTCCTTCATATACGACTGAAATTCTCAACACTGATGGCAGTAAATACATTTCAAACATCATCCGTAAGTTCGTGAACTGTTTTGTAACACGTAGCAGTAAGTAACCTTCTGTTGAAGCGTACTGGGAGGTCGATGGGCTTCAAAAGTCGACTTTTTGTCTTTAGTGTTAAAAATCATATAATTCTTCAGCTTTTAAATTATATATAAATAGGGTGTCAGCTGGTATTAAAGCCCTTTAATCCATCAATTTAAAAATGGCGACGCAATGACCCGCCCACTTTCTGATGTAGTATGAAGGGAAAGATTCTTCCAGATGGCAAACCACTTGCAGTTCGTGGAAGACTGACAGACACGGAGGTTAACCTCCTCCACCAGTATTATGGACTAGCTATCAGGAGAAATACAGGTAAAACAATTGCAGAAATGGAACAAGCTATTCGGGTCATTTATTTTCATTAATTATCCACAGATAGTAATCCACAGCATGGCTTGTGTCCTAAGGGTGAAGATACATGGTGTGGCTGTCAAAGAACTCAGATCAGGAAAGAAATTTATAAACATAAACACTCTCTTCCAGAAGAGGTTCTTTTGGCAACTAAACCAGTATTTAGGTAACTTTCTCAAGATGAATTACTGAGAAAGTGCGTGCATGGTCGAACCCAAAACCCAAATGAAAGTTTTCATCATATAATATGGGAAAGAATTCCAAAAACTGTATATGTTGGGCCAAAGACTTTAAAAATTGGTGTATATGATAATGTTATTTGTTATAATGATGAGTGCAGTGGTAGGCATAATGTAATGATATAAAGATTGGTGAAAATATGAGGGCAGCATGTCTAAAAGAAAGATGTGCGTCAACTCTCAGAGGCAAAAAGGACAGCTCAGTTGCTTGAAAGTAGAGCTAGAAGTAAGAAAAGGGAAAGAAAAGATGACGAAAACCTAACTAAACAGGAATATGGAGCAGGCATGTTCTGAGAGTATGTATAATTTAAAGAGAATCGTGCTTAATCTTTGATCGTGATTTCCCAAAGCCTTGATTTTTCATACGTTAGGTGCATGTTTCTCAAAGACTATAAAAGATATTGATACAACATTTCTTAGTGTTTATTTTTAATATTCCCTGAACACATTAATCTAACTTTTATATTCATATAATTTATAAAATTTAGGGAAAATAAAATTCAGTTATTAAAAATATTATCTTCTTTTTAACGCAACTAAATAATTTTTCATGTGCATAGTATAAACTATGTATGTTTTTATTTAGTTTATATTATAAAACTGTGCCTTATTTTATTTATGACAAATATTGGTGCCTATAGCTTTAAATTCCTACAAGGAACCTAAACCTGAAGTATAGGGTGTAATACTTTTTTTTTACAGGATACACAGAGTGACTTATGCCCTTTTGCAAGGAACTGTATGAACCTAATGTAAATATTATACAATCTTTAAATGCGCACATCCTTATACTATAATCATACTAAATTTCAATTTCTTACAATGTTTAGATTTTTATATATTTATATTTAAATACTAGCCCTGTCTGGGTAAAAATAACCTCCCATTGCCCTTAAATAACTCTGATAATGTTTTGTTGTAAGATGACAGAATGAATTTCACGGTGGCCACTCCAAATGCGCAGACAAAAGGACAGAGCAACGTCCAATCCATTTATCACAAAACACCTCACTGAGATTTCTAACGGCAATTGAATAATGGGCTGGTGCTCCAATTAATGGAACCATACACGACCAAACTGTCCTCGATCTCGCAGATGTGGAATAAGCCAATCACATTACTTGGTGAGATACACAATTTGATTCATGGCATTGCCGAAGAAACATGGACCTACCAAGTGGGTTATCGACATAGCAGTTTTTGATATAGTAGACCATGCTCAAGCTCTTCATAAATATATGAACTTTCTTTACTGCAGAAATAAAGTGCACCTTCGCACTGCAACATATTGCTATTCTTCCGAGGAAAACACTTCCTCTTTTGAAGGAGCAGCTGTAAATACCTCAAGCATTCGCCCCGTTTCTGCATGTCATGTCATTATCATTCAGGTTTACAAACGAGGGTTTACGTGCGTTTAACTTCAACTCCGTCTTCATTCTCATAGTTAAACCAATATGGAATTCCCAATTCCTGTGACGTGGCGAATGTCCGACAGAATTCACTTACGCAGTGTTTGTCATTGTTCTGTGCTGGACTTTACTTTTATGCAACGTTTCTCAAATAGCTTTTCCTCCAACCTTAAAATTTATGGAATCTGTGCAGAATATTTATGTTAAGAATATGATTTCATGAAACATTAGAATGAAGTCATATCGAACACATCAGCATATATCTACATCTATAACAAAAGTCTAGGTGTGTAACACATGAGAGTAACGAGATTTTTGATCATCCTGTAGACAGAGAAGATCTGGTAAGAATAGTTTTGATAAAAAAAATGTAGAGAATGTCATGTGAATGCAGCACTTCAGATTTGTTTTTTAGATTCACTGACATAAAAGGCTTTACAAAGAATTAGTTATTCATGAACTGTAACAAAAAGACTTAGAGTATTATCTCGTTTAAGCAGAGTAAGCCGCTTCTGGTAATTAGGCAAGAGAGGCAAAAGAGAAAGTAAAGAGTGACCAGTTTGTTAGTTTTCGTAACAGCCTTGTGCTTTTCGTTTCAGTGACTGTGTAAGTCAACCACGTTTCCATAAAAACAAAAAGAGGGTATTCTGCGTGTGCAAACGAAACTCTGTGTTCATATAATTCGGCACAAGGTTAATTATCATTCGCTAATTAGAAGCGACTACGTGGCAATTGATATTGAAATAGCAAACGATGTTGCTCACCTTCCAACAAATTCATACGGAAGTGAAGTACGCAATAACTTACCTGTAATTGCACATAAAATAGTGTATGACGGTAGTGCACTAAATAACTATAGCTGCTTTTCCAATAACTTATTATACGATATTTCATGATTTATGATCGCTCTTCTTAACATCTTCAACGTCTTTATTATTATTATTATTATTATTATTATTATTATTATTATTATTATTATTATTATTATTATTATTATTATTATTATTATTATTATTATTATTATTATTATTATTATTATTATTATTATTATTATTATTATTATTATTATTATTATTATTATTATTATTATTATTATTATTATTATTATTATTATTATTATTATTATTATTATTATTATTATTATTATTATTATTATTATTATTATTATTATTATTATTATTATTATTATTATTATTATTATTATTATTATTATTATTATTATTATTATTATTATTATTATTATTATTATTATTATTATTATTATTATTATTATTATTATTATTATTATTATTATTATTATTATTATTATTATTATTATTATTATTATTATTATTATTATTATTATTATTATTATTATTATTATTATTATTATTATTATTATTATTATTATTATTATTATTATTATTATTATTATTATTATTATTATTATTATTATTATTATTATTATTATTATTATTATTATTATTATTCACTCATAGCCACCTGTATATATATATATCTGTATATATATATATATATATATATATATATATATATATATATATATCTGTATATATATATCTTGTTTATCACTTACTCACTTTTATTTTAGAAAAAATATTAGTTGATCAGCACAATTAGTGCTATGCAAATTGTGCAGATACAGATACAGAATAAAATTATAAAATATAGGGAAAGAGGATAATCCTATTGGAGTTCTTAAGCAAACTAATCTATTAGCAGGAATGTTAACTTCAGCACTTCATATAAATAAAATATCCCGTGGTAGTCTTGGTGGAGCGTTCCAGTTAAGAGAATAAAGCACCTGATACATGAGGAAGGTAGCGTAAAACCTTCTTGTCGTTATAGAGATGTAGTCATTAATGCTGACTATGCCCACTTCTTTGTGTAATTAAGCATTCAGGATGTTCCACGTGGCGTTTACAGACAATCGCAGTATCTTGTTTTGAAACACCTGGTATCGGTGAATATGAGTAGGTGAAGCACATCCCCACTTCTACATAAGAAACATTCTTCTTTACCTTTCAAACTCTCAATAACATAACCAAATAAGTAGACAATATTTATTTTGGCACCAAACAAAAACAACTGCTTCAAAATGAAATGTGTGTTACTGGGAATAGCTTATGAAGTCCCCTTCATTTTGAATGACTTGCATAACTGGTAATTTTAATATAGAGGCATTGATAAAACACCCTGATCTCGTTAAAAGACAATTTAAGTCAATATTTCGTGCGGAGTTAACCTTTTCCAGTGTATTCCGTATTATTTGTATGTTCACATCTCTATTAAATGGCTCAGTGGTTAGACCGCTTGGCTCTCACCAAGGCGGACCGGGTTCGATCCCAGGCGACCGCAAAGTGAGATTTGTTGTGGACAACACGGCGCTGGGGCGGGTTTTCTCCGGGAGCTCCGGTTTCCCCCGCCATTTCATTCCACCGGTGCCCCATCTTCATCTCATGTATCATCAGTGTCATCACCTGCGGTGCCGTATGTAGTAAAAGCGGGCGTTAAACACTACACACACTCTATTAAATGAAGAGGCACATAACCAAGACACATAACCACCAGCTGTTTACAAAAATTAGTTTACTGTATTCCCTTGTAACTACAATAAGATAATGTTTATCTTGAAGTAGATAGAGCAATAAGTGTACAAGAGTAGAAAAGTCATGTATATAAATCATTTGACTATCACTTGAAGTGTACTATATTCCCTTGAAAATACAATAAGATGTTTACCTTGAAGTAGATTAATCGATATAACTACAACTAGACAAGCATGAAGGAAACTTCTCCAGCATCACACTGAAGTACCAGCATTATCACAAACCACCATGCTCGTCAGTATCAACAACCAACAACCATAAATTTACATTTATATGTGCGGATGATATCACTGGGTGATTCAATCCGCTTCAAAAATTATCTTCTCCCAACGACCCATCCAGTTCAGCAATCTTACAAACTGTTCTTTACTTGTAATTAATACTGGAGACTTTAACACGAAAATATGATGCTAACGTAAAAGTAAAGTGAAATGTTTCTAGTAATGGCCGCTGCAATTGTACATAATACTTATACGCCGTCTTATATGTCTAATACAATTCATTCTAAGCTTTTAGCTATATTATATTTCGTTTTGCTCATTAAAATTGCAAATAAGGCCTGTGCTGCCATATGCTGTTCGTAGAATGAACTACTTCCAAGAGATCCTATTACCTTTATTTTGAAATATTTTATAATTTTCAAGTGCCAAGTCATTACTCATTTGTTCGTAGTAGCCATGGACAAAGTGTGTGGAAGCAATTCTGATAATTTTAATTCCGATTAACATGATGTTTGAAAAGAAACTTATGCGTAAATATTTGTAGAAAAGTGAATAAAAAAGTCATTGAATGTACATTTATAATATTGTTGGAAGATGTTGTGTGATGTCGGGGGACGAATGAAATATATTTGAAAACTTGGACAAAGAGTGGAATATCTTCCTTGTAGTGCTTCTGTTTCTGGAAAATAAAAGAAAGTGCATGTGTTCCGTAAAAGTGTGCGTTTGTACTTTATATTTAGTGAATAACCATGTCTATTATCACTTCAGGACGTCATCCACTCAATTTCTTTATGCGAGACTTCATGATAGTTGTTGACCGTGAGTGACTTGTAACAAACAAAAACATACAAATCAATGTAACATGCAGCGTTAACTGATTGACGTGCTCTTGGTCACCAAGGCGTGACACAATACAGCGCTGTTAGTTGACAATAACACAATACAACAAGAAGTAAACTCTGTCAAAAACAAAATTGGTCTATACATAGAATAACACCAACTCCAATACTCAGACCATAATACAGATTCCAAGATGGCGCCCATCGAAGCCCAGCGACTCTGGTTACGCAGAATAGGAAACTATACACAATGGACATAATATAATCCATATTACGGAGCAGCGAGGTAACTCCTAAGCATTTATCACTTTATACTTTCAACTAAAATGTGTAATAACATAAATAAAGAGCATCATGACAAATTCTAAGAGCTTATCACATTATATAGTAGCACTACCAGTACTATGTATTTTCCACCTTATACTTCCAATCAAAATTGAATTTATAACGCATGACAACTCATAAGCATTAAACACAGCAAACTTTATCTTATTGGACTGTATCATCCTATCGTCTGTAGCAAGTACTAAAGTTTCTTTTACATTGTTTACATGGTAACCTTTTCTGGCAAGGACATACTATTTAATACTATGATATTCAAGAGAACTCACCAGATTGTCCAGTTTACTCCAATTGTCACGTTTGAAGGTGTCAAGTTCCCTCACACTGCAAGATTCATTTAAAATTTTCCACTGGTAGGCTCATAATATTTCTTCTAGGTTATGAAATACTTTGAAACTTATTAAGTGAAGGAACATCAGTGAAGCTGGGATCTTGAATGTTATTGAAAAGAACGTAACTAATCGTCTTTAATAATGCCTATCAATGGGTTAAAATCTCCTCACCACTTCGGTTTTTAAGGACTCAAAACTGTCAATAGCATCTTGTGCACACCAAATATTAAAATTATCTTCACTCTCTGTAAAATGTCTTGGATGCATTCTTCAGGATTTCGTACTTTCTGGTTGAGCTTTAATGTGTGATAGGATGGCTGATTCTTAAAAATCGTGGGGTAGGCATCATCTATTAATTTTTGTACTTTTCGAAGGGCACGAATTGGTTCACCATCATTTACGGGAAATATGTCTTCCTTAACCTCAAAGCACTGTTCAAAATGATGAATCCAAACTACAGTTTTGTCATTTACTTTAAAATCTTTACGATGTATGGTCCTGATCCACTTATCCCATTACGATTTTTCCTTCGCATGTTTAAATGTCGTGTGAGGTGCACTACCATAATTAGATTGCAGCTGGGAACACACCAACGACGCATTTCGACAATACTTCACAGTATATATTTAGGTAAACGTTATCACTTTATGTTAAATACTTAACTATAAACTAACTCGTTAGTCACTAATTGCCACTGTAATATGAATTACATTAATTCTTCAAACACACAATCAAAGTAAACAAACACACACTTTACTCTGTAGATATAACCACAACATAACAAGCTGGGCCACGAGCGCCGCCATTTTTCCTACAATCGATTCTCGTATTATGGTCTGAGTATTGGAGTTGGTGTTGCATAGAATAACAAACTATCGAATTTACAGCAGCGAGTCTCGAGTATCGATACTTAAAATCTATAGATGTATCCTCGATACTCCCGATACTCGCATGGCATCGATATCGAACGATGCATCAGAAAATTCGCTCGATACTTTTTCTATACTTCAGTGCTGATTCTGTTGTTTTTATTTTATTTTAAAATTACAAAATATTATTGTCACAAGTAGAAAACAGCAAGGCCAGATAAATTGCCAAAAATGTGGTACCTATACAGTACCAGTATGTAAGAAAATAATCGTGTGTCAACTGCCTGTTAACAGTTCCCAAGTAGAAATCACCACATATCCCAACGATGATTTGTCGTGTCCTCCTTCTAGTGCACTGGATTACTGGGAGATAAATCAAAATTTCCAGCACAAAAATAATGGCCACTAAATATTTGTGTATTGCACCTGCAACTGTTTTCTCTGAAAGACTATTTAGTACAGCAGGACTTGTATGTGACAGAAAAAGAAGTAGACATGAACAAAAAGAGTGAGATTGCTAGTATTTTTGAACAAACACTTATAAAAGTGGACTGTCTTGCTTATAAATGCCTTATGTAGATAGATTCAAACTGAAACATTCAATGCCATGGCCGAGAGTTTAAACATAAATCTCTTAGTTTCCGTCCAGTGGCTCTTACTCATTGAGCTACCATGGCCAACGTGCCGTCCGGACATTAGGTTCTCCAATTGACTCACATATTTTCCCGGTAAGCCACTAGTGGCTCTCGTATTCGAGATGTACCTTTTGTGGCGATTTGCTGTTGTAAGTACTTGAGTCCCGGGCTTCATCATTAAACTCTTATTATTTAATTGATGGAAATTAATCGTTCCTTCACACTAGCCATGTATAGGCCACGGTTATGGACAGATAGAGTAAAACTGAAACATTCAATGCCATGGTCGGGATTTCAACCATGGGTGTTCTGGTTTCCGTCCCGTCGCTCTTCCCCATTGAGCTACCATGGCTAACGTGTCGTCCTGACATTAAATTACACGGCAAGTGTGAAGAAACGATTAATTTCCATAAATTAAATTAAAATCTTATGTAGAGTTTAAGACTAAAAAAATTGATGTTGATACGTTAGGTCTCTTTAAATATGTGCACCTATTTAATTTTATTGGCATTACACAGTTTCGCCAACATTCTATTTTGTATTGAAACTAGAAGTAGAAATGACGGTATCGAAAATCGGATGTCGTGTATGGGTATGGAGAATCGAGGACAGTTTCGGGTCTTATTTTAATTACATACTTGACGAGCATAAATTCCAAAATAAGACAACACAATTTCATACAGTAACTCTTTTAACACCTTCACTTCTGCAACTGCTCATCTTGTAAAGTCAACGCCATCTGTCCCCCTGGCAACTGTTCGTTTCTTAAACACTTATCACTCATAGCCACCTGTATGCATATCTTGCTTGTCACTTATTCACGTCTACAAATTTAATATAAATACTATAACATGTTAAACTGTCTTGTTTGCTATCTAAGCCCTCAATAACATCACCAAATAAGTAAATAATATTTATTTTTGGGACCAAACAAAAACAACTTCTTTAAATGAAAAGTTTGTTACAGGGAACATCTCATTAGTCCCCTTCGGTTCTGAATAAATTTTGTATAACTGGTAATTTTAAGATATTGACTTACTGATAAACCGTGCAGATCTCGTTCTTTTCTAAATTCACGTTCTCCAAAGTTAAGTCATATCGGACGATGAATGAAATGGGTGAAATGATGCTCAAAGAATCCAAGGGCAATGGAGCTTAGAGTTACCCAACATTCGTCTTTCAGGATAAGGGAAAAACCCGGAAAAACCTTATCCAGGTAACTCATCCTGACTGAGATTCGAACTCAGGACCTATTGAACGTGAAGCAGACACGCTACCATCTATGCTACCAAGGTGGGCGCATATCTCGTTAAGACAATTTATGTCAAATAATATTTTGTGGGAAATTAAGCTTTTCCAGTATATTACGCTTTATTTGTAAGTTCGAACTTCTATTAAATAATGAGGCACTATTTTCTCTCTGTCTTTTTTTTTAAAGAGAATGATTTTTAAAGGCGGCATATAACCATCAGCTGTTTACAAAATTTAAAGTTTACTGTAGTTTCTTGTAATTACATGGGTGTTTAGCTTGAACTAGATAGAGCAATAAGTATTTGTACAAGATTAGAGAAAGTCATGTATATAAAACATTTGAGTATCACTTAAGTCTACTGTAATCCGTTGTAACTACAATAAGATGATGTTTATCTCAGGTTTTTGTACAAGAGTTGAGACATTCATGTACATAAAACATTTGACTTTCACTTATTCTGCTCTATTCCCTTGAAAATACAGAAACATAATGTTTATCTAGAAGTACGTAGAGCATCAAGTGTTTGTATAAAGGTTGAGAATGTCATGTATATAAAACATTTTACTTTCACTTACAGTGTACTGTATTCCCTTGGAACTACAATAGGATAATACTCATCTTCAATTAGATTAATCCATCTACCTACAACCAGACAAGCATGAAGGAAATTTCTCCAGTATTAGTACAATGAAGTACCAACATTATCACAAACCACCATAGTCATCCACTATGAGCAACCATAAAACTAGAAATGTATGTTTATATGTACGGATGAAATCACTGAATGATTCAATGCGCCTCAAAAATTCTCTTTTCCCGACGGCCTTTGCAGCTCTGCGATTTCCCCTCCTCGGTAGCGTGGTAGTAGCATGTCTGCCTCACGTTCAAGAGGTCCCGAGTTCGAATCTCGGTCAGGCTGAGTTACCTGGATAAGGTTTTTCCGGGGTTTTCCCTTATCCTTCAAGACGAATGTCGGGTAACTCTAAGCCCCATGGACCCTGGACTCATTTGAGCATCAATGCATCCAATTCATTCACCATCCGATATGACTTAACGTTGGAGGACGTAAATTACAGACCAAAAAAAATATAAAAAAAGCTCTGCGATTCAGGTTCAGGTTTTTATTTTGAGTTTCATAGCCTGGTGCCGGTAAAAAGGGCCCCGGCTTAGAGGCTAAAATTTTCATTGAGGTTATAGTTAGGGATTAAATGCTTATTGTCTACGTGGGTATATATAAAACTCATGCGGTGACCTTTCTTAGACCACCGAGAACAGTTTTATTAAGTTGGTGTCTTTCAGTGTCCCTTTCTTTTTTCCGGTTATGTACAATATTTACAAGCGCTTATTTTGCGCTTTTATTTACACTTACACACATACCACACCTGGGCGTACCAGGTACATCCCAGACAGTCACGCACACACACTTCACTGTTTACCCCAATTACTGCTCCGTGCGAGAGCGTTCCGTGCGAGAGCGTGCTGCTGTCTCCTAGGCTGCTGTGACGGCGGCCTCTCCATAGGGGGAAAGGTCTGGGCCGGAAGGACTTGGGTGCGCATTGTGGTGTAACGGTGGTATTACAGTACTTTTATGCGTGTTTTGGTTCTCCTTCCCCAATGTTGTTAATTTTTGGATTGCTATGTTGCCGTATGCGCGCCCAGATGGAAGAGGCTCGTTTTGTAACGGCCTCGGGGATATAGGGGATATGGGATTTTTTGATGAAGGCTGGCAGTAGTCGTGCGGATAGGGACAGATAGGATTTTACGTAAGGAGAGGTTTTGTAAGGTTTGGAGGTATTTTGGGGCGGTTTTGGAGGTGTTGGCCCAGACCACGCAGGCGTACAGCAGCACGGATTAAATAAAAGATTTGTAGAGTACAATCTTGGAGCGCAGCTTCAGCTGTTTGCTCCTAAATATGGTGGCGCATATCTTTAATGGCTGCCACCCTTTTTTGGCGCTATCTTTTAGGTGGGTAGTCCACTGCATCGTACGTTATCAACGTCACGCCAAGGTACTTGACCTGCTGACGGCAGTGCAATATTTGACCATCGACCATTAGGTCCATTGGCAAAGAGCACCACTTTGTAAAATGTATAGGATGGCATTTCTTCACATTAATTTTAAATTTCCAGTCATGAAGCCATGAGAGGAAGCGGTCAATGTACCACTGCATCTCTAAAAGTCCATAACGAGGATTTTTATGATGGTTGTATATTGCAGTGTCGTCAGCATACATTGCAACTTTGCATCTGGCGTCCACGGGAAAGTCGTTGGTGAACAGTATGTACAGGTAGGGTGACATAATGCCCCCCCCCCGTGGTACGCCAGCCTCCATCACTCTCTCCTTTGAGGAGGAGCGACCCACTTGGACGTAGAAGCGCCGATTTTCTAAGAAATTATGCAGCAATGGCAGAGAATTTTGAAGGCTGAGAAACTCTCGGTGCAGTTTGTAAATCAGGCCGTTGTGCCAGCACCGATCAAATGCGGCCTCTACGTCCAAAAATAGCGCCAACGTTGAAGCCCCATTGTTAAATTGCTCGGTGACGTCATCTGCTAATCTTAAGAGTTGGAGGTCTGTTGAATGTCCTTTACTAAAGCCAAATTGTGAGTTAGAAATGTCAATCGACGAAATTTGATTTTGGAGCCCAAAGAGAATTATTTTCTCGAGCAATTTACCAATAGTAGACAGGAGACTACTGGGGCGGTGATTCTGAGGCTGCCTGGAGCTTTTCCCATGCTTCGGGAGCATTATTATCTTGGCTCGTTTCCAAGTGTCAGGGAAATAATTTTGCTGCAAACAGGCATTGAAAATTTTTTTTAAGTTGCACCAGGGCTTTTCTCGGGAGACGCTTGAGTTCCTCATTATTCACCCTGTCCGGGACGGCGGCTTTCCCATTAGGTAGCTTCCTAATGTACTTGTAGACCTGCGGTGTTGTGAAGGGCAAGTGTTGCTCATGCCTCTTTGCCACCCACTTCTGTACGAATGTTTGGACTTCCTGTTCTAACTCGGTGTTCGTAGCAGGGTTCTCTGTGAATTTTTCTGCCAGAAAGTGTGCCAAAACGTGGGCTTTCTCCTCGGAAGAGAAGTGCAGGCCGAAGCGAGAAGTGCAGGCCGAGGCGAGTGTGCAGCGCCTCAGTGCCTGAGTTGGCGCTCAAGGAGACTTTAAATGCGCTTAATAATTTCCACAAAGAATGGTTCAAACGTGTGGTGTTAACATTTGCTGCTTCCACTGTTCAATTTTGTTAATTTTAACTTATTTCCGAATTATGCTGCGTAGCCATTTTGCTAGCACTTTATACTCAGGCTGGCGGGTAAGCCGCCCATTACTCGTCAAGCGCCGCCTCCTGGCAATGAGCTGCTCCACCTCAGGGTACGTGCAAAGACTTGGTGGCCTTGTGGTATAGCTGGTAGAATTTCCTTTAGCCGTGTGCAGTGAGGCGGGTAGTTTTCAATGGAGACGTCGATGTCCGCCTCGCTGTAGTATGGCAGCCTAGGCTGCGCCGTCCTGTGCATTTCAAGTGTATATTTTTTCCAGTCAGTTTCTGCGCGCCTCAAATGGCCGGTCAAACCGGCCGTGATCCCCCCAAAGATATCGAAATGTACTGGAAGATGGTTGGAGTCTAGGCTGTGATACACAGTGAAGTTGTTTGGTAAGGTCGCACTTTTTGTATTTAGGAAGTCCAAAATTTCAGGATCGAAGTGCACTGACTTGTGCCAAAAGGTGGGTTCCTGGGGGAAATACACCTCGAGGTTCATTTTCTGTTATAAGGTCTACTAGAAGATTTCCAGCCACGTTTGCTCGGCGTGAAAACCACTAGGGGTGTCGAGCGTTGAAATCTCCTGTCATAACGTGCTCCTCCAAAGCGAGGATTTGTTCGAGGTCGCGTCTACAGTCGGGGGAGTTGGGGGGCCGATAGAGGGCTACCAGCATCACTGTTTTGTTATTTACACGTATTTTAAGAGCCGTATATTCTAACGTTGTCAATGGTGGCAGCGCAACAGAAGCATGAGAAAATTTGCTTTTAATAAAATGGCTGTTCCCCTTCCCTGTCTGCCAATCCTATCGGTCCGAAAGATTTGGTAAACCCTGTGTTCAAAAGTATACTCCTGCTTTAATTTTGTTTCGCAAATAAATGCGACGTCAATTTTGTTACACCGCAAGTGGCTTTCAAGTTGATGCTGCTGCCTGTAGATGCCGTCGGCATTCCAAGAGAGCGCGCGAGTTAAAGATGTGCCTCCTCTTGGTTGAGCCATTTATTCTAAGATGTCCGAGAGGAGCCATATGAGAGCTTCTAATTTCTTCCAAGTGTTAGTGCAGCCTTTAAACCTGCCGAGGAGTGGTTTCACTTTTGGTATTATTTCTTGAAGGTTTAGCTCCTTAAACAGAGTCAACAGTTCTTTTAAGTCACCCTGGTCGCCTGAGGGAGCCTGGGAAGGGGTTGCTGTTGGAGGTGAGGCAGTTGATGGCGGCACGCGTGTGCTTTGCCCTCTCATGGCACCTGCAAATAAGATACCATCTCTGACCAGGGCCGGAATGGCAATGATTCGTGGACCTGGTTGTGCCCTGGCTATGGCTGCCAGTTGGCGGTGGTGGCGTTCGTTGCCGAACGTCTCGCAACCCCTGTAGCTGGCAGGATGCATCTCCCCACAGTTCGCACAGTGGGGTACAACGTCTTGCGTTGCCTTCTTTGGGCAGTCAGCTAAGCGGTGGAGGCCACCGCAGAGGACACCTCGGGAGGTCATGTGACACATCTTAAATGTGTGCCCCAGCTGCTGGCACTTGAAACACTGTGTAATGTTATTATTTGTCTTCAGGACCTCCACAGTGACAAGTATATGACATACCTCTCTTTCTTGCCGAAGTCGCTGGTTTTGAGTGGTCCTGTCAAAGGTAACTTCGAAGTTTGGCAGAGGCCTGCCTCGTGATTTCAGTTGACGAACTAGGACACCGGTGTAGTCCTTCGCCTCTAGGTCCTCGCGGATAAGGTCCTCTTCGAGGTCCTCTGGAAGACGCTTCAGGATGTAGCGGAGAGGTTGGTCACTCCGCGGGGTCAAGCTGAAGTTCTCCACTCCAGTGTTCTTAAGCTTGGCCATAGTGGGGATGGCGTCTTCGCTCCGGTTGAGGAACAGCTTGAGGCAGTTGCGCGTATTCTGAAGCGTGTACGCGCCAGCTGGGAGGGAGTCCAGGAGTATCTGCAGGACTTTAGTGGCCTGCCCGCCGTCAGGAATGACAATGCGCGGTGCTTTCAGTGAGGTTTGTTTTGTATTTGTAGACGCGCCTGCGACTGATGTGGAGGCGAATATAGGGGTGGCGGTAGGTGTAGGAGTGGGGGTGGTTATTGGTGGTTTTGCTGCAGTAGTGTTTGGCCGTGTTGGCCGTTGGTGCTTGGGTGCCTTTGGTTTTGTGGTCGGAAGGACAGGGAGGGCATTGGATCGTTCCAGATCGTCATCCCCCTTGTATGAGGACAGCGCCTCGTACCTGTTTCTGGTAGCGACCTGGGGGAGGGGGGCAGATGGTGCGGTTTTTTTTTTTCTTGCGCTCAGCATCCGAGTCGCTATTGGGGTGGTGGGTTCACTCTCTGGGCGATGCTGCCTGCCAGCCTTCTCCCAGCTGCACCAGTGTCTCTTTTTGATTGCGTGCTCCTGGTAGTAGCGTGCCAGGTCGCTAGCTATTTTTCCATATTCCCGGGATTCTGGGGCCATGTTCTCCAATATTTCCTGGAGGTAGGATATTTCTTTTTGGAAGTCTTAAACCTCCTTTTCCAGTTGGGCGTACTTTCGCGTAACTGCCTCGTCTTCTATGGCGCTGTGCTCCATCGGGGCTGGGGTAGTGGCTGCCGTGAGGTTGGCCAATGGTGGGCCCGTAGGCGGATCGCTGCTGGAGTGCTCCATCGGTGGGGCTGAGGGGCCAGCCGGCCTACCGCCTCCGGGGAATCAGTCCGCTGCCAGTCGGCAGACTGCCAACTGGTGGTAGTGCTGCTGCAATAGTCACGGCGGCCACCGCCATCTTGTGGCGGTAGTCAGTGTCTGTCAGTCGTAGTGGCTGCTGGGAGAAGCGTTGTTTAGGGATGCCTCTTGTTGCGTGCTACAACGGCACGCAGCTGTGCGTCCCACGCAGTTTTGTGGTGGGTTTATGCTTAATACACATCACTAATGTACTCTATTGCACCAAACACTGTTCACTCACAAACTGGTCTCAACGCGAACACCACTGTTTACTACTTTAAATAAGTAAATGAATAAATGCACAAAAGAGAATAGTGACAACACAAAGTATACGGCCGTATCTCATCCAATCACCAATCACCGGACTCAAATCGGAGCAGCATTACAATCAGTATGTTCACAACATCTTCAAAATGTTTTTTACTTATAAATAAAATTGGAGACCTCAACACGAAAACATGATGCTACAAATCAGGTTCAACGTAAAAGTAAAGTGAAAACTTTCTAGCAATGGGCGCTGCAATTGTGTATAATACTTGCTTGCCATTATAAATGTGCAACACATTTCATTTTAAGTTTTTAACTATATTATTTTTCGTTTTGTTCATTAAAATTGCAAATAAAGCGTGTGCTGCCATCTGCTTTTGATAGACTGAACTGCTTCTAAGAGATCCATTTAACTTTATTTTTAAATACTTTATAATTTTCAAGTACCAAGTCATTACTCTTTTGTTCCTAGTAGCCATGCACAAAGTGTGTGGAAGCAATTCTGATAATATTAATTCCGATTAACATGATGTTTGGAAATAAACTTTTGCGTAAATATTTGTAGAAAAGTGAATAAAAAGGTCATTGAATGTTACATTTCTAATATTGTTGGAAGATGTGTGATGTCGGGGGACGAATAAAATATCTTTGAAAACTTGAACAAGGAGTGGAATATCTTCTTTGTAGTGCTTCTGTTTCTGGAAAATAAAAGAAAGTGTATGTGTTCCGTAAAAGTGTGCGTCTGTACTTTTATATTTAGTTAATAACCATGTCCATTATCACTTCAAGACGTCATCCACTCACATTTCTTTATGCGAGGCTTCATGATAGTTGTTGACTGTGAGTGACTTGTGACAAATAAAAACATACAAATCAATGTAACATGCAGTGTTAACTGATTGACGTGCTCTTTGTCGCCAAGACGTAACATAATACAGCGTTGTTAGTTGACAATAACACAATACAACAAGAAGTAAACTCTGTCAGAACATAAACAAAAACATACAAATCAATGTAACATGCAGCGTTATCTGATTGACGTGCTCTTTGTCGCCAAGACGTAACATAATACAGCGTTGTTAGTTGACAATAACACAATACAACAAGAAGTAAACTCTGTCAGAACATAAACAAAAACATACAAATCAATGTAACATGCAGCGTTAACTGATTGACGTGCTCTTTGTCGCCAAGACGTAACATAATACAGCGCTGTTAGTTGACAATAACACAATACAACAAGAAGTAAACTCTGTCAGAACATAAACAAAAACATACAAATCAATGTAACATGCAGCGTTAACTGATTGACGTGCTCTTTGTCGCCAAGACGTAACATAATACAGCGCTGTTAGTTGACAATAACACAATACAACAAGAAGTAAACTCTGTCAGAACATAAACAAAACCAAAATTGGTTTATATACAGAATAACAAATCAATTCAATTCATGCCAGAGGATCCACTCACATTAGTCCTGGACCCGTAGGAGCAAGGACCCGGGCCTCCTTCGACCAGGGAGTTACCGAGCTGTCCCGAAATGGCGCCCGGCGCCTACCTGGGGCTTTCCATAGGGCAAGACCTAGAGACTAACAAACCCCCCATATGATCCTGTGGACTCAAGAAGGGATGAGAGTGGATTAGCCACTTAAGCGCGCCAACACCAAAATGGGAAGGCTACCGATATTACCTAAGTGCGGCCGCCTGGTGATCTGGCACACCTACTAGCTATGCTGGCTAGTACGCGGGAATATTAATGGCTTCCCTCAGCCCCCTCCGGAGACGTACCCGATCTCCCACGGGTATCGTGAACCACTGCTCCCTCGAGTCCAACCCAATCCGAAAAAGTCCCTATAAGGGAGGGACTCGAATCTTCGGCCCGAGGTTCCTCTAGTAACGTCAGAGGTACCATGAGTGCTAGGGGTCCGCAATGTTACAGAAAAAAAAGTAGACATGAACAAAAAGAGTGAGATTGCTAGTATTTTTGAACAAACACTTATAAAAGTGGACTGTCTTGCTTATAAATGTCTTATGTAGATAGATTAAAACTGAAACATTCAATGCCTTGGGCGAGGTCTTAACCATAAATCTCTTGGTTTCCGTCCAGTGGCTCTTACCCATTTTGCTACCATGGCCAACGTGCCGTCCTGACATTAGATTACCGACTAGTGTGAAGGAACGATTAATTTCCTAACTTAACGTCGTATGTAGAGTTTAAAGATAACGGCATTGATGTTTTTAAGTTTCGTCTCTTTAAATATGTGCACCTATTTAATTTTATTGACATTACACATTTCTTCCAACATACTATTTTGTATTGAAACTAGAAATAGAAATGACGATATCTAATATTGAAGTATCGGATATCGTTGAAAATGTCCTGTATGGGTATGGAGAGTCGAGGACACTTAGGTCTTATTTTAAATACGAGATTCGTTCAAGTTATAACACATCCTATTTTTTCTGGATCAGGACCAGATATTAACCTTTGTTTTTTAAATACAAGTAGACCCTTTGTGAATGCGTGACAGAGATGGCAGCACTGTATACTGCATAGAACTCTAGTGGCAGCGACGAGAGTTACGACTGTGTTTGATACTTGAATTGGCGACGTTTTCATTGCAAGAGCAGCGTCTAATCATTCGTCTTCTACATTTTCGTGATTTGAAACTTATTGAAATTTATCGCCAGTTGAGTGAGGAATGTCGTGATCGTACTACGGATGTGTCTATGTGCCTTCCTGAATGCGACAATTCAATGAAGGCAGAACATCGTGTGAAAACAAACAAGACAGTCACGGTCTCGCACCAGCTGGTCTGACGACTT